>JABXJD010000225.1:505000-1025965 GCA_013375575.1 Percina caprodes
CTGTCATGACCCTAATTTAACCAGAAAACACAAGTTTCACTGTGAACACAATTCTTGAAACTTTCTACCTAAACTAAGAGTTATAGAATCATATCTAGCCTAGCTCAACATCTGTTCCATAGTTTCTAGGTTAAATGGCCTTTCAAAAGGCCTTCATTTGGATTTTAGGCAAGTTTTATCTGCGCCCATGCAACCTTGATCTTCAGCCAGTAACCTCTCTGACTGTTTCGGTGTCCAAAGGCTGCAGATGATCAGGAGGATCTTAAGCTTACAATAGCCAGTATAATCTTTTAAATCAGTTTTATTATGACAATTGTATTTGCTCTTTGGCATTCATGTACTCTCTGTATCTTGGGTTTGATTTAATGAGCTTGCTTTAATTTGAATGGCCAGAAGAAGAATTTTTAAAATATTTTTTGTCTTTTATTTTGCTAAATATTATTACAATTTGATTATGATGTGTAGTTAGGAGACATAGTTGACTACAGCCAGATGTGCACAGCGCAAAGCATCAGAAGAGAAGCAGGTTATGGTCAGGCCAAAATGCACTTTTGTAAAGTCTCCATAGAAACCAGTCGAGGGAAACTTACAGTTGTAGGCTGGTAATGGAGGTACTTTATAAACTAAAAGAATAGTAAAGGATGAAGTGATTAGTGGGGAAAGAAAGAATAAACAGACACAGGGAGAATTATTTTGATCAGAGGAGTCAAGGTCAGACGACGCTGAGATTTATGTCTTCAGATTTACAGCTGGTTTGTGGCTCAATCTATCAAACTTTAGTATTGTACTCATCCATGTGCTATTAAGTGTAAGTAAGCAACACCAAGATTTTTCAGGAGAGATAAAAGAGTGGAATTATTACTGCAGATGTCAAAGGATATGCCAAGTGGCTTATATTTCTTATAAATAAGCAGCAAAGTCTGGTCTGTTGGCCACTGAAGCAGTTGGGGTTAAAGGCCTCACTCAAGGGAACCTCAGTGGAGCTAATGAGGAAGGTGCAAGAACTGCGTACACTAATTTATCCTGCCGGTCCGGAGGATTGAACTGATGACCTTCTGGTCACAGGCTCGCTTCTCTGACATTTAGTCCCTTGGATCTTTTGCGGCTGGTTTCCTTAACAGGCTGCAGATATTATTTATTGGGAGAGCACCGTGCCTGGCATTCTCTCCTGGTACACATCATGTGGGAGTAATGCTGCTCTTCTAAAAAGTAATTAAAACCATCCTGGATGGAAGAAAATTAAAGCTAGCAACCACACAGCCCACACCATTATTCAACTTTGAGTTTTAAAAAATACTGTTTTATTCCGTAGGTTGTAAATAAGCTTGGGTACATTTTTGAGAGGATTCCAGCTTGACATTAAATGAGCAGAGAATAAAAATGTTTGGGGGTTTATTTCTTCTGCCTTTCGTTCTTTGTGTGCATGTTCAAAATATATATAGCCACACAAAATAAAACCCTAATCATTTCTTCTCCAGTGAAGCCACATCTGTCCAACATATTCATTCATTTTCCAATGAAAGACTTCAATATGAGTTAGTTATGAAATCTCATTACAAAATCATGTCAATGTCTGCTCGGTTCAAATAAGAACCAACTCAATCAAGATTGTGTTTCCTCCCAACAAAGTTAAAAGCCATATAACGCTTGGCCTAGTTTCACTTTGCACATGAATCACACGATCCTGTAAGCGAATGAGAGACTCAAGATGATTTTATTTAGTTTCATGAGTTGTTGCTCCTTGACAGATTAAAAGCCTATTGGCCACAGTTTAGTCTGTTTCATACTCGGGTCAACACAAGAGACAAGTCAGCAGGTTCAGACACAGGCATTACATTACATTAGTAGCTTATTTGGTTCTATTTGTGTCCTGAAGACACGTGTGCAGTGTAGTCACTGGTGCACTTTGTAGTATGAAGGCCCTGAACATAAGCAAGACTAAAGACTCGCCAAGGATACCTATTGCCAGACCAACGAGGAGGTCAGGAAATGCCCACTATCATATACTCACCTTAAATAGTAAAATAGTACATTTTGTGATTTCTTACGTGTAGCATTCATATTCACTTAAGGTTGGCTACGAAGGTTTGAAACCCTCAGCCTTTTTTTCCTAAAGCGCATATCTTTGTCAAATAAAATGGGGCTTGCTGGTTCAGAGGATTAAAAAAAAACATAAAAACAAAATGTTTCATTATACTCATGAAAAGAATAGGAAGGAGACAGGAGGACAGTTGCAGATTTAAGGGAGTGATGAAAAGGTCCCCTTGCTAGTCTGACCACTTGGGAGCAGCAGAAACAAGCCTTACAGTTATGGAGTAGCATCATTTATTTGGAGTTGTATTTCTGGCCACCTGGCAAATGCAATATTCACTTTATTTTTGCTCTGTTTTTGGTTTCTACCAACTCTTGAGTGAAATATTTTGTCCACTGTGTTTACCACCAGCTAGTCTAATTGGACCCGTCTTCTGTTTGTTGCTGAGCAGGTACAGTTGGTTTTTAGTGCTTTCCGTTGAAAACAGCCGAAAACAACACGACAAAAGTACAAAGTTAATTGTTTCTGATTATTCTTGTCGACAACATGTCTATGTATCTGCTTTTATAGGTGCTTTATGAAAAAGGGTCATTATTGCAATTATGTCAAAATGCCAGATTTAAAATCTGCTGATCTCTTTAGCATTAAGCATCAAAGTTTAATAGGTTTACAACTTATTTGTACACTTAAAAGACTGCTTATTTAGAATTGTGTTTACACACACGTAAGATTTGATGCTGATGCTTTGAAAAAAAAAAGAGGCACTCATCAGTTCCCTTTTGTTCAGTTATCTTCTCAAAAGTGTTATCACAAATGTTAACAAAAAAGAAGAGGTGACTTCCAAACATCAATCATTTTTACTGTTTGATTATCTATAAGCATCTATTAAGCTGTAGGTGTTAATAGTTAAAATTATAATTCAGAGCAACAAATAAACATTACTCATTGTGAGTAATTGAGTATTTAAAAGTCAAGTCTTATTAAAAGAATAGGTCTTTTTACCCTTAAATATGCATCAAGGGTCTGGTCTGACTGTCTATCTGGTCATAGAAAAGATAATGTTAATTATTGTTTTGAACATGCTTTGTTTCACTTCCTTTATATTTGGTTTTTACTGGCCCAGTGCAAAATGCAAAAAGTATCCTGCATAGCTTGTAAACAGTTGGGATATTTATCCTTGAGCCTAAATGTTTTCATGTAGAATGACAGTGCGCCCTAGTGGGCAGTTTCCTCACTCACACTGACCACAATAACAAAGAGAGCTCATATCTCCAAGTCTTGGAGGGTGGCAGTAGCTCAGTCTGTAGGGAGTCACCTGACATCTCTCCATTAGAGCATGTAAAAGGACCTCAACATGTGTGTGTTTGTGTGTAATAACAATAGAGTGTAAATTGTAATTTCCCCATTGTGGATCAATTAAGAATGTACATTTTATATAATAGTTATTCAGCCACTATTATCCACATCCACTGTTACAAAACAGCCATTAACATGAGTTAAAAACTGCACTGATTTTCTCAGAACAGGTTGTAGTTTGATTTTGATCTCACCTTTGGTAGAAATAGATCGGTACTAGTTTCTGAAAGATTTGACATGACTCTATGCACAAAAACATGGCAAAAACTTGGTGGAAGAGCTTCTTTGATAGCATTTACATTGATTGTAATTTATATTGCTGTCTGCATTAGTAACTCTTTAAGGTAGGGTGACTTTCTGATATCTTATTTACTGCTAAGAACAGTTTTATGTACCTTGTAAACACAGAAATTAACCAAACCACAGAAGACTATTTAAAGCTTTGATACAGAGGCTATAATGTTTATTGTGATTATTCAAATTTGCTGAGAAGACCTAAACTTCACCACACTTATTTAATTTCACCACTGAAGCATGCAGGACAGAAAATTGCTTTATCCACTCTCTGCAAAACTGACCTATCACCTGCGCAATCTTGTTTGCAAACACCTTTTAGATGATAAACTTTTACAAGTAAGTGGAATATCTCTCTGATGATAACCTTTTGTCAATATATATTGAAGGAGTTGGCTAAGGCTAACGCTAAATAAAAGCCTTGTCGGTCTCCCCTCTTGCTACACATGCGCATAACATACGTCACGACCAAACGTTAGCAATTGGTTATGGCAGATCCAGAGTGGCTCCGGGCAACTCCAATAGTTTTAAACTTCAACAGAGTACCCACCTTCAAGGAAGTTAACACTTGTCAATGGAGAGTGGCCAGACTCTCTGTACAAATGAAATGTACCAGAGTCTGGTAGGACCAGGCTGGTTTATTATTGTTCCAGACCTCTGAATCTCTGCCTGTATTTTTTCTGCATGCTCATAAGGTAAACAGACATCTATATTGTTTAACACACACACAACACACTAGATGTTGATACAAAGGGAGGAGTTCAGTGAACTGTAAAAACACTAATGGGATCCCTGACAATATAATTAACTAATGAGGCTGATGGAAAAGACAGCTCTCTGTCACCAGACACCCACACTCCCCCTCTGGATTCTGTCCTCACATCTGCTACTGCACTCGACAATCCCCTTATATAGATATGAATTACTTTATCACTTATTCAGACATTCTTTCAAATTTTTTGTTTCTAAAAACACATAATCAGGCATTCAAAAATAGAAAGTCAATCAATTTAAATTTTGACTACCTGGACCGGCACCTCTTTCTGGTGGATTTGATTGTCAGCTCATTTTGGCTCTTGTGAAGACCCAGGACTAGGTGGAGAGATTATATCTCCAACCTGGCCTGGGAACGTCTCAAGATCCCCCAGTCGGAGCTGGTTGATGTGGCTAGGGGTCTCCTACAGGAGCTGCTGCCCCTCCCACTTGGACAGATGTTTCTGTGCATATGTCCCAGACAGAGGTGGAAAGTAATGAAATACATTTACTCACGTTACTGTATTGAGTAGTTTTGTTGTGTATTTTGTATTTATCAATTAGTTTTTTTAAATCGATAACTTAAAATGTACTTGATTAAGTATTATATTTCGCTTCATTTCAAATCCCATCCGTTACGGAGTAAAATAAAATACATTTTGAGTAATGAAACCACTCCAGTGGCGAATGATCAGCATCTAGTCTGCCTACCAGGCACCAAGTCTTTCTGTAGGAGATTGAGAACAAGATGGAGGTGGATGAGGTGAGGGATGACGGTTCAGAGACTGTTTCAGTAGAAATGCTAGCTGAAACATTGAATTCTGATGCTCAGAACGCGAAAAATTCTTGGCCACATCTGAAAGATTTAAAATCAAGAGGACCAATTGTATCATCATGCAATGCCAGATGTGCCTGCCAAAGGTGACGGAACTGGCAGCATTCAATAACTCTGCATCTAATCTGCGGAAGCATGTTTTGGTAAGTATTTGTGCATTGGTACTTCAAATGAAGTTTTCACGATGAATAGCAAATTGTCAATTAGCAAAACAACATGTGTTGTGGCAATGCTAATTTTTGTCTAGCACTAGCAACCCATAGGACAATGTATGTAGGACGCTGGCTAAATTCATTCACCTACATGTAATTAGCTCATACGGGCTACTTAGGTGTGTAGAAGCTAACTGCTAGTCTGGGCTGTGAACATTAGTCGGTTGAACAAAGAGGCTTTGCCCCACTGAAATTGTCACCGGTTTAAATATAAAATGAGCCTTTGAATTTACAGTCATAAAATGTATTAGTAGTGTGAATGGTAAAGGGAGAGCTCAATTTTTTTTGGAGAGAATTGTAGCATGAAATGCCATTTGTGACGTGTTATGTTGTTATTACATGTGTATGGATGTTTATACATTTGTATAGATGTGTCCTTTATTATGAACCCTTGTCCTATTTTCACTACTACATCCGGCGGATGAGTAAACAAGATTAATTCAGAGTAAGTATGAAAAAGTCTCTACAAATGGCTTCTGTAAAAAACACTTTCTAGCTGACACTGGTTAATCCATCTCCATGACATGTTAGATGAAGAGACTATGTGTTTGCTAATCGGCTAACGTTGCGGCTGGTTAACGGTTAACCTTTCTTCATGCTTGATTTCATGGTTGGTGCAACAGTACACTAAGGAGGTCAGAAATTTGTGATTGTTAAGTCGTCACCGTGGCTGTGGCCACTACAGAAACATCACTGTTACATTGTGTTGAAGTGTCGCTGACTGACTGCAGTCACTGATTTATTGCTGAGCCACAAAAAGGCCTCCTTTGTGTGCCAGTATAGAAGCCAGGAATGTTGGATGCTCCATTAATTAGGTTTCTTGTGCTTTTGGTTTGGGACAGGGGTAATGATTAAGCAACTCTGTGTGGTAAAACTGTAATAATACTCCATTACAAGTAAGAGTTCATGCACTCAAAATAATATATTACTGGAGTACTATTACTACTGGTGCAAGAAAGTAAACAGCACTTTAATGTTGAAACTGAGTTAAATTAAATAGTGCTGCAAAGATGTATCAATTAGTTGTCAACTAATAAATTAAATCGCCAACTATGTCAGTTTGAGTCATTTTTCATGAAAAAAATGTGATTTCAACTTCTTCAATGTGAATATTTTCTAGTTTCCTCTCTCCTCAATGACAGTGCACTTAATATCTTTGAGTTGTGGCGAAAACAAGACATTTGAGTGCATCATCTTGGGATTTTTATATGTCATATTTTATGAACAGATCCAATATTTTAAGTGTAAAATCAAGTCTAGCTTCCTTATGACAATGAAAAAGATCTGGCAGAAATTTGTATAGACCGTTTTTCAACAGTAGGGGTCGGTATAGGCATGCGTAGCTAGTACCGTGGCTGCATGTTGACAGTGCTCTCCATCCTCACATTAGTGGCATGTCTACACATCATTATCCTCCTCTGTCTGATGATTAGTAGTAGTAGTAGTACTGACATCCCCGCCTTCATCTGCGTAGTCTTGGACAACCAAGGCAAGAGCTACACTGGTCAAAACTTGTGTTTGATGGAGAGCACATACACATCACAAATGCATAAGAATATCTGTTTCACCATAAAGTTATGGTTCAAAGAAAAGGGTTAGGGTTAGACACCGCAGACGAATACCTTCTTGGCCCTTTTCTTAGTGGACATTTCTACTGTATTTAAAAAAATGTAGACGTCCATTGTCCTACAATGTGCTTACACAAACGCACACTAATGGTAGCCATGAGAGGTACTGGTCTGTCCATCAGGAGTGCTTTGAGGTTCATTGTATTGCTCTGTGACACTTTGACTTGTAGATTGGAGCCAGGAATCAAACCGCTAACCCTCTCCACTTCCTGAGCCATCATTACATCATATAAGTATTATCTTATTCACCTACTTTTCCAGTTTAACGCATTACTGTGTTAGGAGCAGTCACACAAATTGCTTGCCAGTAATGCTGATGGATATCATGAGAGTGTCGACAGTTGTATTATTGTGCTTTTTCTCCATCTGCCAGTCCTACAGTTAATACAAACTTCAAAGCCTGTGAGTTTACTAAAAGATCCCCACCTGATGTATGGTTTTTCCCAAGAAAATTCAATAACCTACTTAAACATTTTGACTAGCTAGCCAGCATTTAGATAACTAGCTTAGTGCGACAACTCTCCCTGGCCTAAAACGTGACCCTGTGGGAATGCGTGAGTAGTTTTTAAATTTGAAGTTGTACCAGCTCTAATGTTTAAACGTACCAAGTCTGGTAGCTTTGCAACAAAGAAATTAAACATAAATGAAACACAACTGGTTATACAGGTTAAATGACGGCAGGCCATGGCTGAAAGTCATCCGTGCAGGAGATTTGAGACGTGGCTGCTCTTCTGAAATTATTTCAAAAATATTGCATCAGTTTATATATTTCATTTTCAAAATTGCTTAATCAACAGGCCATATGATGAAAACTATGTTTACTCCCAACAAGATCTGCTGACTTCAAAGATAAAGCTACTTACTTAGAATTACAGAACAATCTGTGTACCAACTATTTGATTATATTTATACCTTTTAATTATTATTTGATCATTACACCATAATCAGGTCCTTCCCTTCCACTGTTATCTCTTTAATATCTAGTCTTCTTTGTTGACTGTATAGTGTGCTGGTTTTGTGTCATGGATCATTGTATTTTCTGGTAATGGAGGGGTCCTTAAACAGGCTAAGGTGCCTCAGGCTATGTTAACCCTTGTATGGTATTTGGGTCAAACTGACCCATTTCAAATTTTTACAAGAAGAAAAATGGTACAAATATACTTTTTTCCTAGTTGAAAAATCAATGGCCTTACCTTATTTTCTGTGATAAAAATTTATTCCTGACTCAACTCAAAAATTATTCTGGATATGACCACTTATGTTTTTTCCATAGTGGATTTTTAACATGAATTATAACCTTATGACAAAAACACGAATCACACTTCCATTTTTAATTGTGTGATAGTAGAGACTGATTGCATTCCCTAAACATATGTTATCTCAATTGTTTTAAATTGAGATAAAGACAATATTTGCTAATAGATTATGATGTAAAATTTTATTTTAGAATTGTTTTTAAAACCCCAAATATGTCACGGGTCAATTTGACCCGAGGGAGACGAGAGGTTCCCGAAAATGAAGACAATTCAAGGTTAAAGATAACTACTTCTCTTCTTTTAGTTTACATGGCAAATTTCAATACCAGTAACTAATCCATTGTGAAGTCCGCAATTTGCACGAGAGAATCCAATAGCCAAGATGCCTCTTTACAGAGTACAGTATGTCTCTACATACGATTACATTCATTTTGTTATGCCAGGTCACGGTTTAAAAATAAACCAGCTCCGCATGAGAGAGAAACCTTCCTTCTTGCCTCCTCGTCTCTTTAGGTGTGTGTGTGTGTGTGTGTGTGTGTGTGTGTGTGTGTGTGTGTGTGACTGTAAACTTACTGACCCTCCTTGCTGCAGCAGTAGTGCTCATCTCTGCATTGACTGCTTCTGTGGAGAAAATCAATAAGCAAGGATCAAAACAGCCACTGAAGGAAGGAGTATTGTTAATACTATACATGAAGGCACAAATCAACCGACATGGGAACAAAAACACTGGGTGGAAGCCCTTTTACCTGGTAAGTAAAAGTGAATAAGAAACTTAACGGACTGCTAATTTAATGTATTTTGTTAGGAAAACACTAACAAGTATCTACTTTTTAAATAATCCATGTCCCTGGTAAAAATAAAAAAATAAAAATCCTGTGCTGATTTTTTATTTTTTTGTGGAAGGTCTTATTTTCAAGTATGTTTATAAGCATCCAAATGACAACGATGATAATCCTATCAAACCAAAGCCCGTCTACGGAAAGCTTGTTCCCTCCCTATTAAGGCCCATTGTACCTAATTGGGTTGCAGTTCCACCAGAATTCCACTGGGGGTGATGGCAGGCAAGTGCAAAACGAATAGGACTCTATGGAGCTGGACGGCTAAATGTGTCTCTTTCATCTTTCATTGAGAAATTTCAGATTTGATTGTAGTTTTTGCAAGTTTAACATGGATTATAGGTTTTAAGTTGAATGAACAAATACTTACAGTATGTCCTTTCGATTTCTTACAGGTTGAGTCGTTGTTGCCCATAACACGCTAGCATTCTGCTAATGGATGCTGATTGGTCACTGAAAGACTGTTTACATCCAGAGATCCCGCTTGCTGTTATCAAGTATAAATAAAACCAGAATGTCAGAGGGTATTGACAGGGAGAGCCTAACCTGTCTGCTGTGTTGATGATGCCTCGAGGCCGTATGATGTATATAACATCATTTACATTTTAAAAAGGCTTTTTAGGACAAAAAAAATAAAAAAATCTATCTCCCAGCAGTTTGTATTTTCTTAGCCTCTCCTTTCGAATGCAACATTTAAATTATATCCTGAGAAAAGTGGATTTTGATGGGTATATCTCCATAGAACACCATTCATTCTGCACTAGCCTGCGATCACCCCCAGTGGAACTCTGGAGGAACTACAACCAGTTTGGAAGCCAGAAGTATTGAGAGAGTGGAAGTTCTTCTCTTATTAGAAATTATTTGATCAAACATTAAAAATGCATGAAACATTGAGAAAGAAGGCTACAGAATGACTGCAGTCAACTCACACACACACACACACACACACACACACACACACACAGATGCTTGACATACATAGGAAACCTTTGATAGGCCTAATGTGAAGACATCAGCCTTTCCCCTTTCCACACATGCCTCTCACCTCTCAGCACTCTTAGCCCTCATCGTGATTGAGCCGCCACAGAGTATCTTTGGCTCCATGCCTGCTGGTGTCCAGCTCAAGCTCCTTATCAGGTGTCAGATGTGGGTTTGGTGTCACTGAAGTCCAGTCCATTTCCCTTCACACATTGCTTTTTAAACTTTAATACATTGCCCCAAAAAAAAAAATCACGCTTAAATGCAATTTATAGCATTTCTTTATATTTAGTTACAATAGTTTAGTATTCTTAAGTTCAGAGGAGGCACAACTGACATGTGCAAATAAAAATAAAACACTATGTAGCAAAGATGAACAGAAACTAGTTTTAAGATTTGTTGGGTCAAGAATACAATTGGATTGAAAAACTTTTGCGTTGACATAAGATGCTGAGGGGCAAGGCAGCAACACAAAGTTGGATCGATCCATGTGTGTGAAGAAAGCAATCGCATCACTGAACTAAAAACTGATTTTCAGGCTTTGCTTATGAAGCCAATGATATCAGCTGAGCTTAAAATGTCCAATCCTGAGCTGTCTGCAGAGTTTGGAAAGTCCCGAAGCCCACCGTGGGAATATGGGACATGAAAGCTTGTGTCTCACCACTGGGATAAGTGAATGAACAGTTTAGATGCAACGTTGTCTCCTCAGCACTACTGGCAATTAGCTCGTGATAAGTGGGCAGGAAAGGCAGCAGACAGTGTGTTAATTTCATCAGAGGGGTTGGATACAACATAGTGGTCTCAACAGAATAAGGATCAAGAGCTAATAGTGTCCCACGCTAAGCCGGGGCTATTTTTAACTATGGGCTTTTTTTTTCCTTAAAGATTATTTTTTGGGGCACTTTATTCCACAGGACAGCTGAAGACGTGAACGGGAAGAGGGAGGGGGAACGAAATACAGGAAAGGGCCACAGGTCGGGGTTGAACGTGCGGTTGCTGCGTCAAGGTGTAGGTATGTAACGATTATCGGTGTAAGGTTAAAACACAATTAAAATGTTGATGATAATTACATTTAAATAAACTATGATTATCACGGTGTATTACCACAGCATGGAAACCATGCGTTTAATCTTTCCCAGCCTAATCCAAGTCGCCTAAAGGTGGCGCGGTCGCACCGCGTAGCTTACAACGGGGGTTTTTTGTAGAGACGACCTAGAAAAGGCCGATACCGATACGAATATATGGAATATTTACTTAAAAATCTGATATGCAGAAATATTATTTTTTTAATCCAGAAAAGCGTTACAAAAATTTTTTGTAGTTATTTATAAGTTGTCACTAAAATAATATGATAATTACTTTTATTGTCACAACAGAACAGAGGAACGTCAAAATATATTAAAGTTTGGATACATAAAATGTATAAAAATATAAAGTTAAGATATGAAACTTAAAGTCCTTTGAACATAAAAAAATAATCAGTGTTGCCAACAGGGACGTTGTTGGTGGACAACTTATGCAACACCAACACTCATAACATGGATGACAGTGTTTCATTTATCAAAATCTTTTTTTATAAATCATCCATTATAAATGCTAATCCCGATAGATAGGGAAATGCCTAATATCGGCCAATAATATCAGCCTTCCGATATCTTGGTCGGGCTCTAGTTTCTTGAAGTTGGAATCATGGCGCAAGAAGAAGATGAAGACATTTATCAGCCCTCTAAGAGGTCTGAAGAAGTCTGACGTCTGGGCATGTTTTGGTTACTGTAAGAATGCCGAAGGAAGGTTGATTGAAGATAGTTATCCTGTCTGCTGAACGTGCAGGAAAAAAGTTGCTGCTAAAAAAGGCATTGAACACACTTAAAAATACCGTGATAATACCAAAAACCTTGTTAACTTTGGTCATAAATGAGATGTTTTGCACAGAAACCTTTAATCTGTAAAGTTACCAACATTTGGTGAAGGACACTGACATTTCTGAATATGGGCTGGTTTCAAAGGTCAGGTTTGAGTTCAGCACGCACACACGCATGCAATATTGTGATCATTGGGTGGAATTTTCTCCCTTTGATGTTTCTCCAAGGGTGACTATTTATACAGCCACCACTTGTTGTCTGGAAAGTGCAAGCCTTTGCTGCTCCGCCGATCCCCACTGTACACAAGCATATAAACACGGCCCCGACTCACAACGCTGCCCTCCTTATCAACAGGAACCCAAAGTTCCTCCAGTGGAAATGTCTTTGTTCCACCCGGGCTGCCACACAATGAGTGCAGCTCTCTGGAGTCGGCTGAAGGCACTGCAAGCAAAGGCCTTCACTCATTCCACACATAGCACAGCGAAGGAGCTGACCTTGGCGAGAAGCTATTAAAATGGTTCTGCACCGAACACGCATATGAACAGTCACCGTGGCACACTAATACACACTCTTGCATTCAGCAAAACATGTTTCAGGAATAGCTTCTAGCTTAAAAATATAAAAAGGGAGGTGGGTCGTCAGTAGGGTTGCACGATATTAACAAAATGTGATATTGCAATACTGATTAGGAATATTGCAATATCGGTATTTTATAGATTTAAAATTACAAAAGTTACAGGAAAAAGCATTAAAATAGACAAATTCAAAAAAGTTTTCTTACAACACGATGTTTACATCATGACCGTCATATTGGACTGGAACAACATAAATCAATCAATCAATCAATCAATCAATAAATAAAGGACGGCCATGTCTACCAAACAGGACATGTTTTACTGGTTGTAGGGATGTAATATTAAGGTAAACCACGGTAGAAATATTGATGGTAACAATTACCCTTTTCATTTAAAATATCCTTTTTATCGCGGTGGATTGCCACGGTGTGGAAACCCTGTGTTTGATCCTTCCCAGCTTCAACTGAGGCTCCTGAAGTCACACTGCAATCAGACAAGACAAGGGGACAGAACGTGGCAGCGAACTTTTTCCTGTATCTTTTTTCTTATTCTTTTCCTTTCATTGTTAAATTGATGTGGGTAGCCCAGAACGCAAGTTAAAACTATTCTGTAGCTTGCTAAACTGTGTTTGGGTTTTACTGCCTCGTTATCTTCAATAAGTTTCTGCCACGATGTGGAAGTTTAGCCCGTGTTGCGGCGTGACATTTATTTGGGAGAGAGAGAGAGAGAGAGAGAGAGAGATCATATTGCTGTTGCCGTTTCTTATTGCATAGCTGATAGATGTGCAGATTGTTTAATATTACTGAGCAGCCACGTGTTGATGTTCAGGTTGTTTCCTAGCAACGTGCAATCACCAGAAGACAGACAAGCCTGTGGAGCCACATGCTTAGCTATTAAAGGTACATTACACTGTTTGCTCTGTTATGGATATGTGCGCTGTAATAGATGTGGCTTATTCTCAGTTTGTGTTACTGAGCAATATGTTGCAGGTATGTTAACTATGACAGAGAAATAAATGTAATTCTTAGTATTGTTTCTTGTTATAAGCTGGTGGCTAGACTATTTAGTTTTGGTAAATAATGTTCATAGTAAGTCAGATGCTTATTAATGTGCATTATTGTTTGATTGTACTTCAGAACCACATCCAACTTCACATGTAACGTCAAATACAACTTCATAGAATTATTGCGACACTTTTGATATAATATTGAGCAACGGGATATCTCGATAACGATATTGAGTCGATATTTCATGCACCCCTAGTAGGTGGACAAGTTACAGTGAAGACAGAGGTACATTTTCTACTCCTCGTCCATCTAAAAACAGGGTTGGTCGTTTTGATTTGAATCATTCTGATTCCAAGTCTTCATTTTGATTCCGGTTTTTATCAATTCCGATTCTTTGAGGCGTGGAGTTGAAAATGGATTACATGCTTATTATACAGAGGAGTGGATTTTTTTACCTTAACTGATTCGACCATCAAACCATTCTAGAGAGAATTGCAATGCATGTAAGAATCAATTATTTTTCCACCCCTAGTAGTTAGATACAGATCAAAGATTGATACAGATTGTTCATAGATGCTACAATAAAACCAACTGAAAATATCTGTTGGCCTATAGACGAAATTGAATGAGAAGGAATACTAAAGGCAAGTCCACATTGTATGGGCAGGACAGCATTTTTTTAGCTCTAATTATGCAGTGACCGGGAAGTACGGTGTGTCAAATCAACAAAGTGAGTACAAGCGAAAATCTAATCTTAATATTTGTCCTGACATGTCTGCCCCTCCCCCAGATACAATGTGGTGACAGATTCACCAACTCATGCTCTGAAGAATGTATAACTTTCTACATACAGTATCAGCACAGAGGCAGACAGACAAACACACACACAAACACACATTATCCCTAATGACTTGCCTCACGGCAGCAGTCACTTGGAGCTCCACAGAGGATAAAATCCTGTTACAGCTGGCTTTTCATGATGTCTTTAACCGCATTACCTACCCCTCTCAAGTCTAGATCCAATTTCCCTATCAAACAAAGTAGGACACAGTTGTGTGGGAGTGCTGTGACAATGTTGCCAGCCTTTAATGTTGTAAAAAAATATATATAATTGTTTTTCCTCTCTCAGCATCTCCAGGGCTGGGATCTGTGGGTAGGTGGGAACAGGATCTCAGTCAGGCAGACAAACTGAGGTCTGTGTGAATAGTCCTCATAATAAAAAGACAATAATAAAACGACTTTTTGTCAGTCCTCACCTGTTCAATTAGGTTGTTTAGGATTAGGACTCAGGTTATGGGTTATAATAAGGATGTGAAATAGAAACAAATTAGGTTACGAGTGAGGGTTAGGCCAGTTCTCATTCGTCAAAAGGAGGAAAAAAAAAAAAAAAACTTAACTTGCTTTTGGCAAAACCTTCCAATGCCTGGGATGTTTTTCTTGCTTCTACATAGCTGACATTTTAAGCTAAAATGATTAGTTGATGGATTAATACATTAGATAATTGACAGAAAATTAATCAATTTGGCCCAAATTCCAATGAAGTTGGGATGTTTTGTAAAACGTAAAGAAAAACGGAATACAATGATTTGCAAATCATTTTCAACCTATATTCAATTGAATACACTACAAAGACAATGCTTAAAGTGATAAACTTTGTTTTTTTTTGCAAATATTCACTCATTTTGAATTTGATGCCTCGTTCCAAAAAGCTGGGACAGGGTCATGTTTACCTACGGTGGCCGACAGGGGCCAACGCAGTGCAACTTAATGAAACACACGCAAATAGACAAAACACAAGCAAATTAAGAAAACCTCTTGAAAACCACCGCATCCAGATTACACAACGGAAGTTCTCCAGGCCTCTAGGGGGAGCGCTAAGTGGAACAGCTGGATTTTCCAACCCCATGGGGAGAGAACACTCTGCTTTTTTATTACCACGAGATTACAGACACGTCTCTGCTGATTGGGTATTGCCTGTGACCTGAGCCAATAAACCAGAGACACCCACCAAACGAGAGAAAACATATCTCAAACATAGACTTAATATTCACAATCTATGATCTCAAAGCAGTTGCACAGCGTTTCACACCAGTGCACACCATTCAGAGATTGAACGGGCCCCTGCTCTCTCTCTGTCTCTCTGTCTGTCTCTCTCTCTCTCTCTCAGTGGGGTTGAAATTCTGCAAAAATTATTTAGGTGTGTTTTACTTATACCTCCCTGAGCCCAATTCACCAGTTAAAACTGACTTAATGCACTATAGATATCAGCTTTAATGATCTTTAGGGGAAGGTGGGTCCACAGCAGGTCACATTTCCCCTCCCCCCCCTGGTCTCCAGCAGCAGAGAAACCGTCTATCTGTTAGAAAAGCATGGGCCACATGTTCGTCTGCAGGATAAAAGGTCTTATTTATTAAGTCAGCTGTCACATCGGGAACCTTGCCAAACAACACATCCATCCACCAGCTATTCCCAGCTGTGCCCTTATCGCTCAATGCCAACGCAGAGTCCTAGCATGACCTCATACAACCTCGATTAGGGATTTTCTCCGCAATCCAAATTCCTGCCAACACAAATACTCCAAATCTAGATTTGTACATTTTAAAAAGAAGTCTAATTATTAAGCATCTTCTCTGGTGGGTGCTTACATGAATGAACGACAGTTGCAACAAAATGTAAATTGGATCTATACATTTTAATGGATGAAAAGGATTATGGGCCTTAAAGAATGCAATCAATTATCTTTAAGTGGGATTCCCCCTGCAACTTTCAATTATCCTTTCACTCAGGCTTTATAATTGAATTGATTGAGTACAGATGGAGTTGACCTCTGATCAGCCATCTAAGGTCGTATCTGCCAAGTGTCAAGTTGAGAGAATTGATTTAAGTATCGAATGGGTTTCTGATTTTTTTTCCCTTGGGTGAGCGTCACTTTCCCCATTTTCCATCAACACAAGAGAAGAAAAACACGTACACAATCAGACCTCCACAGTGATAACTGCTTTGCTTTCTGAGATCAGGGTCTTAAAATATTTTTGGTTTCAGTTCGGAACGGTTTCAAAAATTTTCTTATTTTTAATTAGTAACTATGAGTATTGTCAGTATATTTAATACTTACGATGTCTTCTATCTTATAACAAAGTGTATTTCCACAACTGTGACTGAAATAAATCATGTGATTTAGATTTAGATAAATCTATTAATTGGTTAACTGATTTACTATTTTGAGAATTGACTCATTGTTAAAAATCTAAAAAATTCAACACATTTCCCAGTTTCCGCTTTGCCAAAGTGATGATTTTAGGGCTTATTTCCAATCATTTTGTCTATAAAAAGTCAGAAAATTAATAAAAGTGCTAGTTATAATTCGTAATGTAACAAATAACATTCAAATATCTTGTTTTGTTCAACTAACAGTTCAAAACCCAAATATATTCAGCCATCAGTCAGCAAATAAAATTTAACGAGCAAATGAAAAGAGAAACAATCGTTAGTTGAAGCCCTACTGTCAGTCAATGTGCTGGTTAGCTGGACATTAAAAAGGGACACCTACGCTGTAAGGCTAAAGGGAATGCAGGAAGTTCAATAATTGTCTCAGACTTATAAAAGTGAGCTAAACATCAAGCCGCTACATGCTGCAGTTAATCAAATAAAATAAGAATCACAGGCAAATATTTGACTGCTGCAATACACTGTTTGAATGTGAATAAAATGTAGAAAACTGAATTATCATTCAGTCTATTTTGTGGAATAAAAGCTCATTAAATGTAAAATGTTTGAGGTGTCGATCAGAACTACAACAGAGTTTCACTATGTTTTATGTGCTCAATCACTTTCTATTCAGCATTATTGTTCAAACAAATTGGCTAACCTATACTCGACATGGCTTAAGGCAACATATTTCTGTGACATGCCCAAACTAACCAAGGAATGTGTGTGTGATATTACATTCATTATGTACTCATTGTGGGCAAACCTTTCAAGGCTGAGTCACATAGGAGGGGTTCCAATATGCAAATATAAGCTTAAATGTTCAGTAGAAAGTAAAATATATTTGTGCTTTTCCCATTACCGAAACTTAATCCACACTAATGTTCACACTACTATGCGAGCATCTCCACTCAAGGTCCACTTACTTCTACATCAGCAACTCTAGGCAGTTTACCATGTTGCGAATTGTACATTTTCAAAATTATTTTTTTCCTAGTGGTTAGGACTGCACAATTAATCAAATTCGCATCCGCTGTCTCTCCACAAACTAAGCAATGTTGTTTGTGTCAATATGGTTTCATTTTGCCACAGTTTTAATTGTTAACACAGCATGAGAGGCAAACCTGTATCTGTACCAGCGTTTCCGCTGGGAACTCTGCTATCGCGGCAGCCATGGCGAAAAACACAGAAGAAGTTATTGAATGCAACTAACTTCAGTTCGTAGAGTAATAGCGTGAGACGGAGCCTGCTGGACCCATTCATAATGAGTCAGCCGTCACTCTGAGTACGTCCATCGCACTCCCCCTCTCTCCCTAGCTCTATTAATCAGTTATTGTTGAAAACAAGTGAAGGAGCTTTCACAGAGATACATTTCTTTTTTTTAAATATATCCTAGACTATTTATTTCAGATAATTTTTATTTACATGTGTTGCAGCTGTATGTATGTACAGCTTCAACACAAGAGGAATGTAGCACAATATGGATGTGAAAGCAGTTATAAGTAGCCTATGTGACTATAAAATTTGTTTTGGTTAAAATCAACAACTAATCGTGATCTCAATATTGATCAAAATAATCGTGATTATCATTTTGGCCATAATCGTGCAGCCCTACTAGTGGTGTGATGAGACACTCAGCACACAAGACAAGACGAGACTTGGTTCACAAGAATTAGACGAGATGAGATTTGCCCACACTATTTTAAAAAAACTTCAATTAAGAAATATGACTGGAAGAATAGTCTTTACTCAGAGAACTGAGGTTACAATTTAACCAAGCGTTTCATTGCAGCAGTAAACAAGGAAGTAGGCTGCTCTTGTATTGATTTATGACCATTTTAAGATGAGGGGAGAACATTTCTCTTTGTTTAATATCACTAAAAGTAAAGTTAGGTTTTGCTTTCTGCTTCCGACTCAAAAGACAGCGACACACTGAACTACACGCTCCAGTGGAGCTTTCAATCAGATCACATGATCTTTAGTGGCAGATAAACCTCAGCTTTTAAGCCATGAGGAGAGATCCTTAATATGTTAAAAATAAATAAAAAACATACATTACAAATTTTAAACATCTGCAATTTCATGACAAGTAGGCTACTTCCATCAGCTGATAAAGATGGTATATTAACAAAAGCTCCAGAACAGCTTCTAAATAGGGAATCAAACCATTAATGGAATAATTCAGAAAATAATTGGCAGATTAATCAACAATGGAAAAAAAATCAGTTGCTTTCCTATGCCGCAATAGGGGACATTTTGTGAGGCTGAATCTGTGTGTCAAACGTAGATAAAATATTAAGCTTAAAATTCTGTGTCAGTCTATCTACATCAAATAGCAACCTCTCATCATCTAGGTGCTGCTATTACCAACTGTCCACCTACAGTATGTCAAACGCAAAACAGGATGCAACAAGTTCTCAACGCCCTAGACCGAATACACTAAATTTCAATGTGCAGTGGGTTTTTTCCATGGTAATTAAAGAGTGTTACTATAACTTGTGTTATCTTACACAACATACAGGTATGTCTCTAAATGTGATATGAGGACATGAAGATTTAATGATATACCAAATAATCCGACAAATAATACATTTTTGCACAACAATGATCTATAATTATTTGTATATAATAAAACATCACTAAAACTATTATTACCATGGTGCATTCTGCATATTAAGTAGGCTACTTTGAGTATATTTTGAATACTTACTGTACTTTTACTAAAATTGCATGACCTTTACACTATTGCATTGCTACTTATGCTGGTGTTAATCATCATATTTTGCAACACACTGTAAATCAACCACCTTAAATCAGTTTTATTTTCTTTTAACTGTTTTTTTTTTAACTGATTTTGTGTAAAGCACTTTGAATTGCCCTGTTGCTGAAATGTGCTATACAAATAAAGCTGCCTTGCCTTGCCTTAAAACGTCACAATGCACCTCAGCTCAGTTACAAGACTTTATTTAACAAGAAATACATATGCAAATACTGCCCACAAGCAACAAAATTAGTGCCATGAGAGGCCGAGACTCAAGCAGAGCTACCAAAGACCAACAGTAAGCGGCTCTGTTAGCTTAAGGCCTAACATTACATAAGTCATCTTACTGATATTTAACAGAGCCAAAACGTTAATTTTACAATAGGCGTTTGCACGTCAACACAAGCAGCATGCACTTACACTGGGTGGAGTGAAGCTGTGACCCGCGACATCTTAGCAGAAAGTCAATCCTTTGGAGCCGTCCGTTAGGTCAGCACAACGGGAAACTAAAAACAGGTAACGTTAGCAAGTGTAGCATAAGCATGACTAGCTCTCCCACTATGCCGTGTTGAAGCAACATCACCAAAGTTCAAGCAAGCTTGCTTGACTTTTAAAATGCTTGAAGTGTTGGCTCCGACAGGTAAATTAGCCCGCCACAATTTAAAAAATGTACGGTGGATAACCTTGCTACGTTACGTACATTCTGCATCCGGCTTCTCTGCCGCCATCTTGGTCCGGACCAGTTGAGTGACAATGAAAAAAAAAAACAGTCTTCTCTCCGACTTTTGTGACGCTTTTTGGTGTTAGGGGAGATAAATGATAAAACTAAGCAACATGGAATAAAGTTTCACAGAGTAAAAAATGGTTTTACATATAAACAGACGAACAAATAAAATGTAAAAAGTACAACATTGGCTTACAAAGTGTAGTAAAGCAAATAATAACCTATATAGTGGTATAGAATAGAAATATACAAGTAGACTAGTGTCTAAATGTACCATAAAATTGTACTTAGTGCAGTATCCTGTTACCCTTAAAAGTATCAAAAGTAACTGTAGCTCCTGTCTCCTGTAACTGATATACATCGTTAGCGTAGACCTAATTTTATATTAGCCTACATTATTAGAATGTTAAAAAGAAGAAATAGCCTATAGTAATATATGTATTTCTTTATATTCAGTGTTACTTTATCAATCTTATATCATCTTTTTGATTTCCTGTACTTTGATGGTCATTATGTTTTATATTTTATAAATATTATATATTATTATAAGACTGTGTTTTATGTGGTAGGGGCCTACTGTTTTCTTGGCAAGGAATGTGGGGCCATTTCCTGGTTAAATAAAGGTATGTAAATATTAAATTTGACACAATTTATTCTTTACTCAGAAAACTATTCATACTTTGGATAATGCTATTGCCTCTCATGGACACCACTATGCTTAAGTGTTTTTCTTGGCACAGTAAATGGGTTAAAAAAATCTACAAACAGATAACATCAGTGTAGATTTCTAACTCTGCATATGTTTAGTGGCCTTTGATTCCGTTGTACTGTACATACTATAACTTGTGTCAGAGCAGCTCCTGAGGCTGTTTTACACCCCCTAATGTTATTAATGCTGGGAGAGGTGCAAATTGACCTTGCATATCACTGTACAGGGTGTCGGGTTAGACTGCACACTGTCACTTGAGCGTGTACAGTACAAACAGACATGCATGGAATATGTAAAGGGAAACATAGGAAGGAAAACTACATGATGAAATCTCAAAAAAGCACAGTGTGGAGAACACCATCTTTCCATCTGTCTATGTAAACATAGGCCATATGTGTGTGCATTATATATATATATTCACAATATACGAGGCCATGCTTTGTTTTCCCCCACCAGCTGCTAAAGAGATATCCAAACGACCATGAGTACACATGCGTGGCATCATGCCACTGCATGAATATGTGTGCAAGAGTGTGTCTAAGTGTGGACAAGTGCTGTAACTGAAGTAGGGAGTTGATGCAAATTCAGTTTTTTACCCTCCTACGACCTTTGACTTTTCCATCTGCCCTACAAACTCCAACATGTGTGTTTTGAATGACTTCCATGCTGTGATCTTCCTGCATTACAGCAGCAAGGAAAAAAAGGCCAGTCCTTTTTGTAGCATCAATATGTCACTGTCAGATTAATTGTGATTCTTTGATATAATTACAAAAAAAAGATTTGTAGTCTCTACTAAACACCAGAAGTATTGTTACTAGTGTTTATATTAAAACTTTAAGGTTTCATACAAGCAGTATAAGAAGGAACTACATTCATTAAATATACTAAAGATTGACGTTTAAAGATTGATCGTTAAGGAACCCAAAGCCCCAAAAGACATGAAGTAAGCATTGTTGTGATAATAGGTTCTAAACCAACCCAATGCATAGGCAGCCTTTTGCCCATCATAACTTAGAGATAAACCCATTAGGTATTTGATCAACCGGAAATTTATCAGCAACCTATTTGATAATCGATTAATCATTTACATAGATTTTTAAGCAAAACTGGCAAGAATTCACCAGCTTCTAAAAGTAAGTATTTTCTGTTTTCTTTGAGTTTGGGGTATGGACTGATGGTTGACAATATATTTAAAGACACCACCATGGGAGTTCACTATTTGCCAATGTTTTATACACCAAAGGATTGATCACTTGATTGAGGAATATGCATATTAAACAAAAAGGGAAATAAATATTAGTTGTGCAGCCCTATTTTAAAATCTTTCCAATAAATATGACACCTGTACATGGTCCACATGTTACCTGCAGCTATGAATAAAATACATTTTATTTAAACATTTCTTGTTTAAATTTGTGATTATCATAACTGATTATAATGAAGGGCTTCCTGCCCCTGCCCATTTGTTTTAATTCAAATTCAAGTATACTTTTCTGTATCTTTGTATTTCTCTTAGTGTAACTGCTGAGTTTACCCGCACCCGCATTTGTTTATTTGGACACACACACACACACACACACACACACACACACATGAACAGTTGTCCCAGATAGCGATGTACGACTCATCACAGTTGCACTCCCGTCTGCCAAATTGGTAGCTGCCCCCCACCACTACCACCACCACCACCTTCTGGTGCAGAGGGTACGTGCGAGGGTTACTGCAGCGGCAAGGCAGACCTGCAGTGCCAGCCAACACACACACAGACACAGTCAGTACACTGTGGCTTGTTTCTCTGCCTCAGTCAGCCCACAATGCCAGCTGCAGCCCGCTGCCCACCAACACGTGCTGGCTTGATGTCCCATGAGGGCCATGTTTGGTTTGTAACTTGTGTGTGTGTGTGTGTGTGTGTGTGTGTGTGTGTGTGTGTGAGGACAGAGGGCTTAGCCTAAAATCCTGTCACCCAGCTGCTTCCACTGTCAGATGGTCCCAAAGACCCACATCAACAGATGTACAGAGCAATGACAGAGAGCAGGAGCACACACAAAATACCATCTCACAGTCAGTCAGTGTACTGCCGTCTGCAGTGTGTAGGTGCTTGTGTGTATAAAAGAGACTGCAACCTTCAGCCATTTTGAGCTCAGTGTAGTAGTACTATGTGTTTACAAATGCAGCGTTCCAAGATGTCCTTGGCTTGTTGTAAGAAGCCACTTTTGGAATCTGGTGTCGGTTTACTGATGCAGTCTGGGATCAGTGTGGTAGTGGGGGGTACTGATGCTGACAGGCACAAAGACAACTTGGCATCACACATCTACCTTGTACCAAGCAATGGCAATAAATAAAGGGTTTTATGCTTAATTAAAAGACATAAAAGAGAGAGAAACACGTTTACCTGACATTACAATGTTAAATTCATATGCTGTACAGATTGAGAAGCCCAATGAGGCTAATAATTGATATCAGAATAATAAAATCAAGAGAATGAGGAGGAGAACCACAATGCATTCTATCTGGATTTCTCTGTATTTTAACTTAAGTTTTGGTGGTGTGATGTTCTGACCAGTTAAATCACATATTGAGAACAGACCAATAAACGCTGAATATTTAATATATCACTGCTAATAGTCAGGGCCTCCACCCTAAGTAAGAGTTGTCACCTACATACAGTATTATACAAATACAGATATAAGCACCAAAAAGAAATTCACATGCAGAAAGAACACACAATATTCTGATAACCAAATTGTTAAAATCCTTTTACAGGATGAAATGATGCATGGACAACAGGACCAAACCCTTCTTAAAGTGAATTTACAGTCATCTGCATTTTAGTATTTCCATAAAAATCATCATCTCTGTTCCTCTCTAACACTGCAACCCCATCACTTCCACAAAGCTGAGTAAGTCGATCCGGCCTTTCCGACAAGGGAAGGTCCTATTAGCGCCAGCCAGGGACACCTATGGGAACAGGGAGGAAAAGTGTCCCATCCCACCAACACTCCACACGGCATTATACCATTACTCATGAAACATTCACATCTTTATGTGGCTAGGATGATCACGCCAGCCTCCCATTGGCGGAGACCGGATCGGCCCAGAACAGGAGATGAGGTTCTATTGGTGTGATGGAAGCGAGAGTGGAGAGTGATCGCAGGATGGCGGGCAGGCTGGTGAGGTTATTAGACCGATCAATCCAGGCTGCCCTCAACCCTCACAGATGAGGGCAAGGGCAAGGACTGCAGGGTTTCAGAAGATTGTTATTCTTGTATGAGTGGCAACAGATGGAGGATGAGAGATAATCTTGTGATTTGATGTGTAAATACTGATAGATGAATGCAATGTTATTTTTGTTTATAAAAACTGAAAGATGTTATTTGAAAATCTTACTGGAAGCATCACATTTGGTCTGAATGATCCAAAAACATTACTGTGAACTGCTTCCACTGGAAATACTTTCTACTGAAGAAATATTCATGTGAAGTGAGAAAACTAGTTTTTTTGTGATTGGGGTAAGGAAACCTTTTAAAGCATTGGAGAACATTTGCCAAACACATACTTATTTTTTATTTTCTTATAATTTTACCATTTAAACAGCAATGAAAACTAGGTGAAATGTAGTTGATAGAACTGAGGCATTAAACATACATATGCTGTTAATAAGTTGTGCTCAGAACGAGCAGAGAGTAGGTAAAATATAATTTCTCAGTAGCAGCAGTGATACATGTTAGCAAGAAGTTTGCTATACACATCCAGCAGGCAAGGAACAACATTGGCATTCATTTGTTTCTGTCCCTCTGATTGTTGTTAAGTCCAATGTCCAGTCTGCTTTTAGCTCTGTTTTTGGTCTCCACCAACTCCTGAGGGAAAAATCTGTCTCTTTAGCTTGCTAAATTCTAGGTGCTAATTTAGTTAGTATTAAAGTTGACATACTGCCTGCTGTTTTGTGATTGACAAGTAGTGTACAGTGCCTTTACTGTGAAAACATCAACTTGGTACAGCTGATCAATTATTTGTATAAGAATAATGATAACTGCAGCCTTAAGGCATGGTGACATCGTACTTAACTTTCTAAATGTAATCTGATGATGGCATGCTTTCCGTATGTCTCATGGTAAAATTTCATTTTTTTACTTCTAAAAGTATAGTTTCAAGTAGAGATGGTCTGATACAATTTCTTGCTTCCCGATACCGATTCTGATACATGAACATGCATATCCGCCAATACCAAGTACTGATCTGATACAAGTGTGTCATATATTTTATTATGTTTTAAGAACTGTATACTACTATCCCTGTATGTATGTGATTTGATTTCTATCTTTGTTGTCGGTCTGGCTCGACAGCAAAGTTTTGTCAAGAATGAACAGTCATCTCGATTATTAAACATGGATAAAAGCTCCTAAAAAGTTTGAACATCTAGAGTACCACAACCACAGAGCAAACTCCATCTGCGGATGAAGGCCGTCGGATATGGATGATAGTTCCAGCACAAGTGGAACTTTAGATCAATGTGGTATGAATTCAGATGTCAACTATGTTGACACATTTTGGTATATGGATATGCAGCACACCAGCAAGTGTTTCCAACGTTGTGTACTGCAAAGCAAATATATTCTCTCACCTTACCTTTATATACTATACTTAGTGTTTAACCCACCTATTGTCCTTGGGTCAAATTTGACCCCTTTAAAAAATGTCTAACTGAAATGTTTGTTTTTTTAACCAAATTACCACAAAAAAGGATTGGATTCCTTACAACGCTCTTTGCAAATACAATTGACCACTTTCATTCTTGACTAAACTCATCTGTACGTTCCTCTGATCTTAACTATTAGTCAAAATAATTCATAATTTCTGCTTTAACTCAAATATTAGCTATAAATTCTATATAAATGAGGGTTATTTACCATGAATTCCAAAAAGTACTGTAAAACTAGTGGTAATAAGGTGGTGTTAGTGAAAACTAAAAAGAAAAAGTCTGAAAAAGGGACAAAAATGTCAAGATCTTGTCTGTTTTTGACCCGGAAGGACAACACAAGGGATGACAGACTGTTTATACCTTTATGTAAATTTATAACACTCCCATTTAGTTTTTTTTTGCAATACTGTCTACTCAAATTTGTTACGTTATTCCTATTATAGCCCTTTGTATCTTTTATTTTGTCTTAGATTCAGTTTTTGCTTTTACTTGTGTACTATGTTTTGCTAAGCTCCATTTCCTTTTTTTTGTAGATATTTAATGAACATTGTTGAAGGGTGCCCGAAGCCTAAGCTTTTCATTTCTAACGACGGCTTCTCTGTAATTGTTGCAGACATGATATGAATCAAGAACTTTAACAAAAGAGCTTTAATAAATAACTGGGATGATTAATTAGAACAGTGAAACATCCACTAAAAGAATGGAAAACTTTGTATAAAATGAACTGTCACTTGTAGAATAAAATGTATACAATATGCATATTCAGCTTTTAACACCAGCAGTGATGCAGCTTTAATTCTATATTTTGCTGTGTCCCATTTACAGAAAATACGATGCAGTTTTGAGACAATGACATGATATGAAAAAGGGGTCATTTTGAACTGAGTTGGTAACTAAAAAAATACACCTGCATGGTAGCAAAACATCTGCAACTGCAAATATTGTTCCCTTCATTAAAGCCTTTAAACCAAACATGAAGCTAATGCATGTCCACATTTGACCGACTGACATTCACATTCATGACACTCAAGAGTCGTAGTGGACTTTTTTTTTTTTCTCCAATCCTCCATTAAGTGTTTTATTCCAGAAATCTCCATGACAGCAAAGCGAGACAAGGAGAGCACTTTACTCAGGCGAATAAAACACGCCACTATACAACACACAATGTTTTAAAGTTACTTTCCTTAATAGTGAAAACAAACCAACAACATAAAAAGATGACCATTGATACAAATAGAATGCATTACTCATTACATTAAGGCACCTGAAAGAAAAGGGTTTGTGATGGGTTTAGAAATGGTTTGAGAACTTTTTAAGGCTATAATGTTGGCAGCTTTGCAACACTGCCTGCGAAAAGCTACTGGTGAATTTTCTTGTTAACCAAATCCTGAATAAACAACCGAAATCAGTGATACCTCTAATAGAGTAAATAAAAACTGACTAGAATCTAAAGAGCAAATAATGACCGGATCAAATAATTCCAATTGGCAGATGATTTGTTGGTGCAAATTTGGCCACGCTCATATTTACATTTTCATAACAGGCGTTCTCCAGTCGCCACCAAGCAAAACACCTACTGGGACATCAAGGATTGAGGAGTGGCCATAACGGCAACTGTCAGTAGTGTGACAGAACTTCCCTGCCCCATTTGATAAATTTTTACTCTTTGAGATTAAAAATCTGTTTTGCAATGGAATTATGAAATAACACTGATTAATCATTTATACATTTAGCTAATACAGGTTTTCTTCATTAGTTTTCTTTAATAGAGAAAAGTGCTAAAGAATTTGGATTTATTTGCATCCAAAAACTATCAATAATGCTTGCCGTCAAACATCTGTTGACGTAAACTAATTGGTTAATATTGCCATGCTGGTAGAAGAATTACAGTGCAAAAGGTAGCTGAAGACTGAGACCAAATCTAGTAATGTTGTACCACATAGCCAGAAAAAATTGTTAAAATTGTAAATGAAAGTAGCTTTCTATCTTTTAGCCAGTTATTTTATGGTAATTAAAGGCATCACTGATTTGCCATAAAGACATAGCCACAACTGTTGATGTGACAGTTGGTCACGAAAAAAAAAAAAAAACGAAATGCGTCCTCATTACTAACAATTTATAAACCCTTCAGAAATTCCTTCATAGATGGTACCTCATTGTAAAAGTTCTTAACTGTGGGACTTTGGATATGATGTGACATAAAACATGCCAAATTCAACTGGCATAAATAAAATGAATGGCATTGTAAAAATAAAATAAACTAAATCATAATAATAATAATAATAATAATAAAAATGTGTGACTTGTCTTTAAGTTACTTATTTCAAATATACACAGCGACTCCTTTAGTATTTACACATATATACAGAGTATTCATTTCTGTTTTGATCAAATACCTTGCATGGTGTTGCTGTGAAATTGAACTCTAGATGTACACTTATATCCCTTTGAGATTTGAGAACACGGAGGTCAAACTGGGCAGCGCGACTTGGAGCCTCAACACGGCTCTTAGAAAGGCACTTGCTACCAACTCAAATACTGCAAAAAATCCTCAAACAGAGCTTTCAGCCAAGACAACTGAGAGACAGGAGACAAATGGAAGGCCACATAGTAGGCACTGGGGTTTCTGTCCCCTCTCCCCTCCAGGCCAAGTGTTTTGGTAAGGCTGGCGCATGACGGCCACAGGTGGATCGGTGGGCAAAACTGGAAAGAGACAGAGCAACTGTGGCTGCAACAGGCCATTTCCCTCAAAACCCTTCCTTTACTGTCCCTTTAATGTGTATCTGCTCCCCTACAGACACTGAACAGGACCCCGCTGACAATTTAACAAAATCATAATCATCTGTAAACAAGTAAATCTTTATACAGGTTTTTGTTTTTTTTCTCCTTTTGATGATTCATTGTTTTTTTAAATGGTACAATTCCATAAACAAAACTTGCAAAGAGCTTCTTATGCCCCCTGAAAAACTGTTACATTTCAGCTCTTTCTGTACATAATTAAAGAAAAAAGTGAACAGAAGCAAAAAAAATAAAATAAGGATGTTCACTGTACTTTAGCCTCGGGAATAAAAAAAATTATTTCAGGTGACAGTGACAAAAATATGAAAACAAAGAATGGCTTATTAAAACACAAAGCCTCTTTTTCTTTTCAAAAGTAATCAAAAAATAAGAATAGTCTACTGCCTTGCAGTTTCTATCATTCCACATTGCGAGTACTTTGTTTAAATTTCCTATACACAATGGTCTCGGATTTCTTTTTGACTAGTCAAGACAGCACTGGCATTTTTCCAGCGGTTGTCTTTGGGGCTGTAGCTGGTCCGGTGGGGCGCTTTAAGGGGTGAACTGGAGCTGTGCATGGTACAGATCACTCCCCCACTGGACTGCATTGCAGTTTTAGAGTACTTATAAACCGGGTGCTTTTCTGCTTCTGCTCCACCACACTCCTCTTCGAGCTCAAGCTCGCCTTCCGTCTCCTCCTCCTCCTCCTCCTCCTCCCCTTCATCACACGTCCGATAGGAGGGGCCCATGAGCTTTTTGCGCTCCTGCTCGGCGTCCCTGTTGCTTTCTTTCAGCTGCTGCTGCTGCTGCTGACGTCCCACGACTGGCCGAAGTGGCTGCCACTGGTTGTTCACGTTGTCGTCGTCGGCTGATCTTGCGTTCCTCTCACGCTCTTTTCTCCGTTTGCGTGTCCACCAAACACATACGATGGTGCAGAAGAGGCAGAGCAAGCAGAAGACCACACAAAGTAGAGGCACCAGGTAATCTGTTGACATCAAGATTTACAAGGGATTAAAAGGACGACAAGGAATAGTAATCAGTGGAAGTAGTGAGAAGTCACCAATGAGGAACTGAATGGGGTCCACAACAAACCCTTGTGGTACACCTTTGTTAATTATTACTCACCCACTGACTGGGGCATGACCTGTGTTTCCACTTTGACCTCAATGACTGCCAGCATTATGGAACTGTTATGTGGCTTGGACAAGCTGCCCACTATGGCGCTGGCTGCCTCCTGGATTAGACTGTGGTCAGGTAGATCCTCTGGCTGGAAAGACTGAGAACCAAACCAGAGAACAGAAGAAATGAGACAAACCAGCTGGAAACAAGCATTAAAGTTAATGCACCCAAAACAAAAACATAAAAAGGAGGCAAACAAGAGCATGCAAGTGATAAGTGCATTCAAAAATG
This sequence comes from Percina caprodes, assembly GCA_013375575.1. Classification (NCBI taxonomy): domain Eukaryota; kingdom Metazoa; phylum Chordata; class Actinopteri; order Perciformes; family Percidae; genus Percina; species Percina caprodes. Next base: position 534,913 of record JABXJD010000225.1, read on the forward strand.
TTTAAACTATTCCTTTAACTTAATTTAGGATTCTGCAGTCTTTAATGACAACATACAGTATGTCACTTTGACTCTTATTCTAAGTGAGAACTTTTAAATGAAAACAGGTTGTGCAGCAAGGTTGTGAACAATCATAGGGTTGACTGTCGTGTTGCCCAAGTTGCCAAAGAGCAGAACTAGTTGTTTAGGAATTTGGGTCCCAACCAACTGAAACTGTGCAGGCCAAACTTGGTATAAGACCTAATGGCCTCCAACACTGTGCTATTCAGCCGTAATGGGGTAATTTTATTAGCACTGTACAAACTATAGTGCAGAGTATAGTGAACAGTGCGCTAAGCCAAGAATAGGCAAACGTATTAACTTGGAACATTCACTTACTATAGCCACCTCTACAGCATCTTGATTCGAATGAGAGAGGTCACACAGCAGGAGAAGGGCATGTTCTTTTGCCAAGCTTCGGGTGTCACGAAGATACCTCAGTTCGTAGCAGACGTTCTCCACTGTTGTTCCCTGCACACGCACGATCAGAAACAAAACAAAAACCACTGCTTGAAAATGTGGCAGCATGATTGCAATGGGAGAGGGTTTCTGTGAAGAGATAACTCACAGGTGGTACTTTGTCTCTGTTGAAAACGAGTGTTATGCGGCCACAGCTGTTGTCCAAATGCCCAGTGTTTGGCTGGCATTTGGTGGTTGCTTGTGGAGGTGAAGGTCTAGCCATGGAACAAACCCCCCACTGATGGCAAGGGGGGTTGAAGCAGGTGAGGTAACTGTGCTCCAGACACTCTTGTCCAGTCGGGCAGGACTGCTGTCTCTGGTCATGGCCTGAAGACTGGAGCCGGCAGGGACGACGACCACACAGCACCTGGTGTCAGAATTAACAAAATATTCGGTAACACGTTACTTTAAGTTTTCCCCACATAGGAGTGACATGACACTGTCATGACACAGGAACCCTAACTCAAATTACATTTTCATTATTGATTAATCACTTAAGACTCTTGATTCATTGATAATTTTGCCTATTAAATTTTAGAAAATATAGAAGAAAGTCCATCACAGTTTACCAAAACCCAATGTTTCAGTCAAAGATGCAAATAATTAGTTCACTATCATTTAAGACAAAGGATAGCAGCAAGACCATAAAATGTTAGATTAATCGATTATCAAAATAGTCCATACCATTTTCTGCCAATTGTAATTTATTGTTTCATCTTTGATCTCATTTACGGTCACAGCATAATTGAAAATGTTTCTAGCAAAAGGATTGTGATGTTGAGTGGCTAGTTGATATTTAAAATATAGCAATTTTTTTTTTTTAAATGTACACAAAGTAAAAATACAAAATGAGTACAACAAAGGAATTTAACATATTTCTACAACAACGAACCTAAGCAACATTTTTCACAATCTCTGCCAGTTTGTTTATTTGTTTGAACTGTAGCTCCTCTGTCTCAGTCAGCTCTGTTACTGGTTGTTTTTTCCTTTCAGTTTGTAGGTTAAGAATAGTAGATATTTGCTGGCACTATTTATTAGAAAGGCCCTGTTACCTTTGTGCAGTCCACTTTGCCATTGATGCAATGGCAGCTGTTGCACTCTTCCTCCCAGCGGCTGCCATGGGGAAACTGCAGCTGAGCATAGTGGCAAATCTTTCCAATACCTATAACTACATACAGACGGAGACATGTTAAACTTTTGTAGTCTGTAGTAATGAGTGCATTCTGCACAATGAGTACAAACTTTGTCTACATAAACTACATGATGGAGTGGATAAATGAGTAAATGACTTGAATGAGCATTAGAGATGTATTTACACTCATGGCATCGGGCTCCTGATCTACCAAGCGGACAGATGCAGCGGAAACCATTGATCTCATCAACACAGGTGGCGCCATAGGCACATGGTGAAGACTGGCACTCGTTTATGTCTGTGAAGGAAAGAGAAGCAAGACATTTAAAAAGGCCTTGGATCTCAAAATTTGTAGCTAATGACCCTTTATTGCTAAGTATAGGCTCAGTCACACTGGTCAGTCAAGGCGGCACAGCAAAATGGCCCCATGTCCGTTACCTTCTGTTTAGCTTGTGATGGAATTTTAAAGTTCAGTGGTTTCTGAAGACGATGACCTCTGCAGGGTAAATCCAGACAGATAGCTACTATCTCCCCAATCTGAGTTTCTGTTGCATGACCAAAACAACTTTTTGAATGTACACGTTCCACCAAAACAAGTTCCTTCATGGAGTTCCCGATTTTGCAGCGGTACCACAGCTTTTTGGTGCTTAACGCCGCCCATGACTATTGTAATTGGTTTAAAGAAATGTCAATAAACCAGAGAACAATTTTTCCCTTCCATCCCGGAATGCTATGTGGACTAGCCAGACTTTCCTCCATAGCACCGTGGGGGAAGGTCTGGCAATAAGAGACTAGCAAGCCGCTAACACGTTAGCCAGCGTCAGTCAACAGCTTTCTGGGCCTCTTTCTATATTTTCTGTTCTGTTTACCTGTACAAGCATGCTAACTGAGAGTTAGCTTGTTTTCTAACAGGATAATGTGTTTCAAAGTTTATGAAAACAACATGCTATACCATTTACTTTGGCCTCAGAAATGTCTGCAAACCATTCCTCTTTTGTAAAGCAGTTTACATTCCGACAGAGTAGCTTAAACTTTGGACAGTCCAACTCATTTAAAAGTTCAGTATTGTCAAGACAGCTTGTTGTTACCGAAATTTAATTTGAAATGAAAATGTTTTTAAATCACTAAACCACATTTCATTTAATACACAAGTAAATTGTGCACACGTTTGACTTTCAGCAACTCTTTGAGGGACACGCATGAATTGTGCCTTCCCACCAAAATCACTGGTAACGCTGGCCATTGTCACCCAAGTTTCACATTCAGTCTGGATGAGAATTCTCAAATTCAAGCCTGACAGAAAAGGTGAATGCTATCCGGCCAAAACAAAAGAGCAGAGAACAAGAATTTAAGGGTCACTGGGTAATTTGTCTTCTGTGTGTGTTTGTGTGACTGTGTGACTATGGAGGAGGGATGACCTCTGGCCCCTGTAGCGTAAAAGGACAGAGAAAAAGGGAGAGTCCTGGTCTTAGATTTAGGTGTCAAAGTGTCCATCTCTTTCTTGTCCCCCTTTTCCTTTTAGTCTTTCCTCACTCAACCTATCCATCCTCTTAATCATACGACATTGCTATTGCTGTGTCAGGGTCTTGTAGATCAAGATCTTGATTTTAAATCTTTTAGTCGGGGATTTTGCATGTTTGCTCTGCATCAAAAAGCATGTAAAGTATAACATCATTGTCATTACTCACTGATTCTGCAGTCGGGTCCAGCGAAACCGGGAGCGCACTCACAGCGAAACCAGTTGACTCCATCAACACAGATACCGCCATTGTAACTGAAGAGAGGGAAGAAATATAAAATGATAAGATGAGGCTGTACAAGAGCTACATCTGTTCCAGCTGCAACAAAGCACATTGATTTTGTGTGTGGGTGTGAGTATATGTGGTGGTGGTGGTCACAAGGCTCAATTCAACTCATCAATACAAGCCTCCACCTTTCAGATGCTAATTGGCGTGTCCAGTCCCTCCTCTCCCCTACTCTGATCATGCCTCTCCTTCCATTCCTCCTCAAAGCCCAGCTCCCCCCCAGGTCGCACGGGAAGAATGGACACGTATGCCTCCCCCACCTGCATTCACAATGGGGTAGGTGGGACTCTTGTCTCCCCCACTTCCAAAAAACCTCTCTCCCCACCTCACTCTATCCTATTCAATATCCAATCCCCCTCCTCTGAGAGATGCCCCTTTGAGGCTTGATTTAACGACAACTTCCATTGCTTTTAGCGGCCCTTCACCCCTTCAGCCTGCAAAATCTGTGAGAAGTGTGGAGATGAGAGAGACAGGGATGGGGGGGATCTGGCTATGCCACAGGAATTTGTGAGGCAGGACACTATACATACCATGGATGAGGGTTGCAGTCATTTATATCTGTTGAGAATGACAAAAAGGAGACATTTAGTGTTGAGTTGTGTTCATAGCATTTTTCATTGCCTTCATAAAATGTACAGATATTCAGGATAAAATATTTACTATTCAGCTTAGTAAGTAAGTTCACGTTTTGTCACTTAATGTTTGCTGCTGTTCTAACATCCTACCATATACTAAATGTATAATTATAGGCAGCTATGATCTAAAACACATATCCTGTGACTCTTTATATATTGAAGTTATCTTCTAAGAAACACGCATTCCTATTTTATTAGAACTGATACTTGCCATGCTCATAAAATGGTACATTAATGTTGGAATATCACATCCCATGAGCTGGTCAGTTTTGGCTATATTAGAATGTCAGGAGATCATGGCAATTGTTGGTTAATAACTTATATACTCATGGTTACATTACAAAGAAGCCCTCCCCAACTGTGGGCCTGAATACCATTAGCCGCTTTCCAAACGGAGGGATTTTTGCAGTTCCTAAAACATAACAGTCCTAGAAGCCTTTTTTTGTTGTGTTCCGAATGGACTAATTTGGGGATTTTTAAGTTCCTCTGACCGCAGTTCCTGTAACTCTTTCAGTACCTAATTTAGGGCAAGGTCTTCTCGCTGTTCCCTTTTCCTAATAGGAACCTAGGTCAAAGAGAGCTGGGTTTCCAACAATGGGACAATTTTAACATTTTTCGCCATCTTATTCATCACTAAATTCACTTCTGAGAACGTCTTAGGCGAGAAATGAACTGTTTGATTTTGAATATATGGCAGTATTGCAAAAATTGTTGCCGAACTGACAATTTGCTTCAAAGTTTTCGGAGTGGAGAAGCTCCATAAAGTGACGCAACAGCCAGCCGGCCGTCGCACACAGACAAATGGCAAAGCCGGTTTTGGGGAAGAGTAGTAACTAGAAGTGTTTAGAAATGGACTATTCCTATAACTATGTTCCTGTAATTACTAGGTCGGAAAGAGACTTGTGTCCCAATTTGCAGTCTTGGCTAAATCCTACATTTTCTTATGTTACTTGGGATACAGTCACATTTTAAGCACTTAGATATTGCAGGTGCTGTGATACATAGAATGACACTTCATCACTTGATAAAGTTTTGTAAACCAAAATAATTTGATACACAGTTGTTATATTGGTCCTGAAGATCCGTTCTAAGAAAGCAACAATGCAACATTACATCACATCAAAAAAGTGCGCATGAGGGCCTTAACAGGCATAATGAATACATTTTAGCTGTGAGCATGGTGACTTTTATGTCAGTTAAATGCAAAGCTACTGTACATATAGGAACTAACTTTGGCCACAGGTGGGGCCCTCCCAGCCATCTTTGCAGATACAAGTGAAGGTGTCTCCTCCTCCCACACAGGTTCCACCGTTGGAACAAGGACTGGAGGCGCATGTGCTGTTCTTGGCTGTGGGAAGAGAGAAAGCATCAAAAGATCACAGATCCAAAAAACAGAAATAGTGTAAACAGCATACTGGCACCACACATCCAATATGACAGCACTTTAGCAATGAAACATGCAACTACATTTTTGCTATTTTCCTGACCTTATCTAACCTGAAATGTTGCACCAAAACTCTAAAAAAGGCATTTAAATTGTTGCTTGAGGACCTTGAAATCTGTTTGAATCAATAATATTGTGACATGCTGTCAGTAATATTAGGCTTGTAAGGAGTTGCTGATGTACTCGGAATTTGTTCTTAGGGGTAGTCACCTACTTATGACTAAGATGGATTGTTTGACATATACTTAATCTATACTGTAGAGTGAATGCTGATGAAAACCACTTAATCTGAATGCATTTAATAGCCAAAATTTAACCATACAGTATCCTTTAATGTAACCATTTGTATTAATCTGGCTTTGAACCCAGTTTTAGCATGTACAGTATTAGCTTATATTAGCCTGGTCCCAGACCTCTGAAACACAGCTCAGATCTCCAATAGGTTCAGTGATAGACGCCATCCCGAGGCCTCACCTGTGTTGCATGTGTTCCCCCCCCAACCAGGTGGACATGCACAGCGGAAGGCATCCCCGTGGTCGTAGCAAGTGCCTCCGTTACTGCAGGTGGTTGCGTCACACTGCCTCTCGCCTGGCCAGGATTACAGAGAAACACTGAGGTCACACACGGTCTTCATAAGACTATTCAAAGCATCAGTAAGAAAAGAGGATTCTTATGATATATCATAATATAACAAATATAAGTATAAGCATGGGGCCACAACATGAACATAAAAGCTCACATTAAACACAGAGGCAACATGTAACTCACGTGAATGGCAGGTCTTGCCCTTCCAGTTGTTGGCGCACTCGCAGTAGAAGTCGTTCACCAGGTCGACGCAGCGTCCGCCATTCTTACACGGGTTGTGTGTGCACTCGTTGACATCTGGAGGAAGGAGGAAGACTTTCATTATTGGATCTTTACCAAACTTGCTTCTATTTAGTGCAAAGAAATCTATAACTGAGTAAGTTCTGCCACCATCATTTTTTTTTTTTTTTTTTAAAGGCTGCATAGACTGGCTGAAAAAAAATTAATAACTGCAGTGAATTATGTTGGAGGACAGGGACTCACTGAGGTCACAGAGTCGACCCTCCCAGCCATCAGGACAGAAGCACTGAAAGGAATTCACTCCGTCAATGCAGGTCCCTCCGTTTCCACAGGGGTTGTTGATGCAGTCGTTAATATCTGATCAAGTGAGGGGAAAAAAGTTAAATAGACAAAACACTTTGAGAAGAAGTAAACCAAGTAACACTTCATTTTGTTGTTTTGTTTTAAGATTTTTGGGGCATTTTCAGCCTTTATGTTTGACAGGACAGATGGGCAGCAAAGAGCTGCAGATCGGGGTCGAACCTGGGCCCGTTGTGTAGAGGATTAAACTTCTACATAGGGGAGCCCATTCTATCAACTGAGCTCTCTGAGCGCCCAGTAACACTTCAATTTAACCCTCCCCATTTAGCGTTTATAAGCACTTCATCAATGTTCTACAACACACTATCATGCAGTTGTAAGCAAATATAAGGAAATGCTAAGTGTTTATAATTATATTAGTTGACAATAACTGTATATCATTAGTTATGATTAAAGCTATGTTATAAATGTTCAGATGTGAAATGGTTTTCCACATGTGATAAACATGTTTCAAATCTGAATCCCATTAATAAAATGTGGTAATTTTTTTCTTCTTCTGCTTACAACATTTTGTGTTATAAACTATTTATTATTAAATGCTAAATTGTGGAGGGGGTTAAAAAAGATGGGAAAAAGTGTTACCATATTGGCATAACTGTTTTGAGGTTATCTGTGTTGTTTTGTGGAAAATAATATAAATGATAGCATTAGGGTTAGGTTATGTGTTCAATATTTTTTTAATGAACTTAAAGTAGACACTTCCATTTAAAAACTAATTTTGCCGGCAAAAGACCAACTTTTTTTTCCCCCACTTTAAAATTTTAATTGTGGGTATGAAAAAAAAATCTCAATGCAAGAGTCTCTACGTACTTTCATGACAGTAGATGCCACTGAAACCTGGATCACACATGCAGGTGAAGTTGCCCGCTGGCTGACTGATGCAGCGTCCTCGTGGACCACAGACGTTGGAAGAGATGTGCCTCACTCCTACCGAGTCGTTGGTCGCTACAGCAACAGTGCAGCTGTCAATCGCTACAAAATAAAAGACGAAAATCAAATGTAATCATTTTCTTTGACATAGTAGTTTGTTCAATACGGTTTCATCATTGCCGATGATTTTGGTCACCTTGACAGGGGGTGGTTTGGCAGTTCTCCTTGAGCCGTTCACACGTCTTTCCCTCGTAGCCTTCGGCACACGCGCAGTAGAAGTCCTGGTCCATGCTGTGGCACTTGGCCTCATTCTCACAAGGGTTTGGATCACAAGCATCTGAGGGGGACCAGCCAGAGATCTGACAAAATCAAGAGGAGAGAATGATTATGCATTTGCAATCAGTCCACCCACCCACCCACAAACTGGAAAATTAGAATTTTAAAATGCCACTTAAAACTGCACAAATCCAGATTTTGGGTACCGAACTCCGTACTTTTTTGGGTACCGACCGAATTATGTCGGTACTACCATGGATCGTTTCACGCTAACTCAAACGGTGCTAAATTTCAGTACCTGAGAGCGAGTAAGCGCAAGCTTATTTGTTCTCTCTGCATGTTGACAGAGAGCGGAGCTCTGACACATGCAGAGGTGCGGACGGAGCAAACTACGAGCAATGAGCATGAGTCACGACAATGCTGATAAACTGGTTGTGTTGTGTGTTTAACGATTCATAACTTTCACGCAGTCAGCGTTCGCTGCGATTTGATATTAATGGCGCCCTGATAACCTACTGACAGGCTGAGGTTGTAAGGCAAGGCAACTTTATTTCTTTAGCACATTCCAGGAACAGGGCTCAACTCAAAGATCTTTACATAAAACCTTTAAGAGCTGTTAAAAAATGGTCATGAAAATAAAACAGGCTTTAATAGAATAATATAGAAATACAAGAATAAAAGTTACAGTGCAGTGTAAGAAATTAATATTTATTTGATTTAATAGGTTGAAGGGATGGGTTTAGGCGGAGAGAGGGAGGGGTTTTTATTTTTATTGTTTATTTTGTTTTGAGTGTAAAATGTTCTAAACAAATAAAATGATAATACTATGAATAGGTTTAGAATTATTTTTACAACTGAAATTATTATTTTGTTATTACAGAGGGAAAGTACTGAAAAAAAGGTACCGTTGGGTACTGGAACCGAATTTGAGGTACCGAAAAACAGCATTTTAACATCCGTCAGCTGATTATTGTGGTCGTATGGGTCGCAACTTCACTGTTTTAATTCAGTCTCACCACTCAGAGCATTGCGGTCGTTTCCTGCCCAGCACCAAACGTTAGAAAGTTAGAAACTAACTGCCGAGCGTAGCCAGATAGCTAAAGAACCAGATATTTCCTTTAAGAGTTAGTGGAGACCAAAACAGAGCTGCATTGAGAATACTGGGACTTTGATTAACCAAAAACATGACTCCAAATGAAATGCTAATGTTACCCCATGTCTAATGGATGGGAAAATGAGCAATTTTCTGCTAAAATAACAGCCATAAAAACTTTATAAAAAGGTGGCAAAGTCTATGTTGCATTAAAAAAGGTGGGCAGAAATGTACTTATGTAGGTTTGATTCAGTATGTTTAACAAAGTAATGTAATTTTTTTAGTTTTTACATTTATTTCAGGAAATTAGTTCTCACTAATTTGACATTCAAAATGTTTCACAAATTTACATCCTGTATTAGAGATAAGCAGCACAAACACTCTTGTCTACAAATGCTTACTCAAAACTACATCCCTCTGTTTCCACAGAACAGCTCCACGGCATTAGACAGGGGTCCGGTGCCTCGCCAAAGGCCACTTGGACAGTAGTTGAGTTAAGTGAGAGGCTGCTGACGCCACACTAACTCAATTTACCAAAACCTCACTAAAATGGTTCTTTGGTGATGACTGTAACGATGAAGATGCAAATGAACCAAAAAAAGCGACAGAGAAAGTAGATCATAAGTCGGTGCAGGTGAGCAGCTTAGCTTGACTCAAGCCATTGCTGCTGTTCAGAACAAATCGAAGGTAAGTTGAGAGCAAAGTAAGCCTCAGAAACTTTCCCTAAGCCCATCAAGGGAATCCACGCTTTTGGTTTTACATCTGTGCTCTGCTTAACCTTGCAAGATTATTCTGAGACAGAAGCCTGGCAGAAGAGAGACGGAGAGCAAGTGAAAAACTGAGCAGGCAAGAGAAAGATAACCCATTATGATATTGACTCTGGTCCAACATCATGCAGAGTGAATATAATAAAGATAAATCACTTGTCATACCACCGTGACACAGAAAGAATCCAACTGGAGGCCACTGTGACATATTTAGCCATTTCTGCATGCAGCAATACAGAGGTTGGAGTGAAAATCCCTCAGTTTATGTAAACAGAAGCCTACCGTGCTCCCATTTGCCATTTAAGGTGCTGAACATCAGAGTTATACTAGGGCAACAGGGTAGGTGAAGTCTGTGGTTACACCGTTTATTTTACCTTAAGTGCCAGGGCCAGATACAGTTTTTTTTTACTATTTGCATGTGTGTGGTCAGGGGAGCGTGTCTGAGGGCAAGAGTGCCTATAAATCTTCAGCACATTAAGTGAACTGTTTGAAAAGTTCACAGCACAAGAGACATTTGTCATTGGAGCAGACGGTTGAGAATGTATTTGTAGCAGAAAACCATGAGGCAACGTTACTTGTGGTCAACCATGACTACACAGTGCAATAAAACTGACTTTTGATGACTGTTTGCACCATTCAAAGGGTGTTAATCGTCTTTTACAAAACAAATATTTCACCATTACACAATCATACTTCTGTGGACTTGAGGAGAAATATGATGCAGGACGCGTCGTAGTTTTGGCAGTGCCCTGCCAAAGCAGGTATCGGAGCTCTGTAGTATGCAGGCAGAAATCCAGCATCACCTCATTCAGAGAGGCTCATATTTATAGTGGAAATGCTAAAACAGGATTGGCTCCTGACCAGCAATGTCCTCCATTCAGGACCCAAGAGATGCAGTAGAGTGTCGGTTTCCTCCTGCTAACCTACATTAGCTTCTAACACACACACACACACACACACACAAAAAAAAAAAAAGGCTGCAGCAAGGACACTGATATGTAGTGTCTCTATGAAACAAAATGATCATTTGCAATGAAACCTGGGCTTGGCTTATTGGACTGGGAACATATTACACAACTTTTAAGCAGATCATAATTTGGCAATGGACAGTTGGCTTTACAAGTCACTGTGTGTATGTTTTCAAAATGGAAATGGCTGTCAAGTAACCCTTTGGCTAATGACCAAATCTCAGCAATGCACTCCTAGTCTTGAACAGGTAGCAATTAGTCATTTATGACAAGTTTGTCCAATTAAGAGTTTGGTGAATCTGACATGGAACCTTGATAAGAGCAAACCTGTCAGAAAAAAAGTAGGTTTAGGATAAGAATATGAACATGTTTTTGCTTAAGGCTCATTCTGTGGTAGAGGTAAAAAAAAAAACCAGAAAGCCCACACACTATTGGTGACTCAAGATTGGTTTATCAAAAAAAAAAAAAAAAGAGTTTTATCTAGAGACTAGAGTCTCACTACTGAAATCTAGAGACTACAAAAAAAAAAACAAAAGCTACCACCATCTTATAACCCATCACAGTATCCAAAATAATCCAATCCAATGTGATCGGTGGAACACAAGACTCACCTCACACAGCTGTCCAGCAAACTGTGGTGGGCACTGACACACAAAACCGTCCAACACTGCGTGGCACCGGCCGCCGTTCTGGCATGGTCTGCTGTCACACTTATTCCTCTGGATTTCACAGTGAGTGCCGACAAAACCTGGAGGACACTGGCAGTGGTAACCCCTCGGGCCCTCCTGCAGAAGAAACACAGAAACATGAAGAGTCCAATGGCACAACACAAGGTCAGTGGGTCTTCAGTGCACGGCCTGTGTGGTGCGTCTCCAAGCTAATTTGGCTCATGTTTGTGCCAAAGCGAAAAACGAATATAGATTCAAATTAAAACATCCATACCTTGCATGTTGCGCCATTCAGGCACTGACCATTGCAGCCATTGATGTCTGCAGAGGAAATAGATTAAGTGTCATTATTAAACATTATGAAAAACATTAAATACGTATCATGTTATCTAATCTACAATGTGGAATGTGCACAGATAATGTTTGGAAAAGAAATAACTAGTGAAGCAGAGAGAGTGTCGGATAGACCTTGTATAGACTGTAACTGGGCATGCATTGGATCCAGAGGAGAGGAACTGGGCATGCAAGTTCAGTCATGATAATTCAGTTTGCCAATTAGAGAAAGAAACGGGTTACCACATGTGGGAAAGCAAGTGACGCTAAACTATACCTATGTTATGAGCCCAGGAAGTGAGAGGAGGCATAACAAAGTAGCCAGAGGAAGAGGACGCCAGTGGAAGGGCAGAAATTTAAAAGTGACTTTTAAAAGGGAAAAAAAAATACTGACTGATGTCACACTTTTGTCCGGACCATCCCCGAAAACAGTCACAGTGATATCCGCCAATCAAATTTTTGCAAGAATAAGCGTTCACACAGGGCATTCCAGCACACTCATTTGCATCTGTAAAAGGCAGGAAGTAGAAGGAGACCGAGTCCATCAATTCAAACAAACCAAGGAAAGGACAAAGAAAGGAGAGAGACTAGAAAACCCAATCTTTGAAACCCTGATGATGTCAATTGGTTAGTTATCTCGGCTTGCGCTTGGAGACATTTTAAACATAAAGCCTGTGTTGGAGAAAAGATGCTACTGGTTGCATATTGGAAAAATGTAGGATCCCGTGTTTTTAAAGCCAATGCTAGACTAAAAGTCAGGACACCTCGGCCTCTGTGGCTTTAATTCTGTCAGTTTTTAAAGTATCTGTTTGTTGCGAGTCCCGAAGACGTTATGTCATTGCAATATTAAAATCATTGGACAACTTCCTCTAATTTTCAAGAGGTTTGTTACTAGAGAGTTATTCAATTTATCAATAATGCATAACGTTTAGGGTTGCAAATAATAATTAGTTCCACTATAAATAAATCTATCAATCTGTTTGTTATTAGTTTAGATTAATAGTATTCCCTGCTGTGAGTAGCATCTGACTTCTAACTAAATTTCATAGTAACCCAATATTATCCACATTTTCTTTGTCGTTTCACGAATGAGAAGAGCAGATGGGTTTGGTCGTTACACAGAACTCATCCAGAAAAGCCTCAGAGAAAACAACAAACAGTACAGTTTCACTCCCAAACCTTCACCACCTCCAAAGACATCAAAAGTGTTACAACAAAGAAAAGAACTGCTGCTCAAATATTCAAAGGGAAAGGGGAGGGGGGGGGGGGCAGTCTGCAGGGAGTCCTGCTGTGCTCACTCACACACCTGTCTTCTCTCTGAAACCCTAAACTCCACACGCACGCACACACACACACACACACACACACACACACGCACACACGCCAGGTAAGACAGGAGGCCCATGGCTGCCTGTAAGCTGAGATCTGAGCTGGTAAGATGACACTGAACACTTGGGATCTCTTTCCTACCTCTCCACCCCCCCCCCCACCCCACACAAACACACTCACAACCTAACTTTGTTTACCAGACGTAATCCATTTCTTGGCTTAAAGCCGGTCACGTCCACTTGTGGGGACGGGGTGGTATAAAAATAAATAAACACTGAATGCCACCGCCAGCGATAACAACAAACAGCCAGATATAGACCCACTAGTAGCTCATAAAGTCATTGAGGAAAAAACAGGAATGAAACTGCTGCAAAAACTTGTCTCTCTAAAGAAAGAATTTTTTTGCCAAAATTATTATTATTTTTTTTTTTTTAACAGCCTCTGGTAAAAAGGTTCAAATAAAAAGAAATGGCGTGTGTACATTGAAAATCTGAATCTCACCTATCTGGCATGTCTTTCCCTCCCACTGCGGAGGGCACACACACTTGAAGCCGTCCTCCAGGTCGATGCATGTTCCACCCTGAGCACATGGATTGGAGGCACACTCGTCCAAATCTGAGAACAACACACTTCAACTCACTCTATGGTCATTTTTAACAACATACCACATTTAAAAGTAAGTACTTGACTTGAGTTAGACTTTGGGCCATTAATAGGATGTTGGTAAAAGAGGAAAAGTAGGCGAGAGATGAGAGCTTTAGCTCTGGAGGGATGTTAGTGGATGCTGAACAAGAGATTGTCTGGAAGAAAAAGGAGGAAAACAAAGTGGCTGAGAGTAAGGCTGGGAAACCAATTACTTGACTTTGACATGATGATGATGATGATGATGATGATGATGATGATGATTTTTTTAACAATTTCATAAAACAAATTTGCAAAAGTACACATTACGGCACCAATTTATTTTTCAACTTATACGATGTGACCTCGTCTCTGTGAGTTTTTCCTGCTTGCCTCTACGACGTGTTACATTAGACAGCCAATCAGAGACATTATTAGATCTTAGATAGAAGCATGCTGCATGGCTTATTGGCTCACTTATGCGGATGAGGTATCCATAGGTATCAAAATTGGGAATTGAATGACAAGGCACTCTTTTGAGTTTTTATTTAAGCAAAAGTGCAAAGCATTGGTCCAGATGACAATATACAAAAAAGTACACTACACATACCAAAGAAGGCACAGTGCACCTCCTCCACAATCCCTCCCTGCGACCAAATGTTTCCACACCAAAACAAAGAGAGGAAATACAGGAAGGAGGGAGACACAACAGCATGAAAGATGTCTACAGCTCATAAACAAGACACATAAACAAAACACAGACAAACACACAAACAAGAGGCATTGACAGGGAGACCGGCATTAGACAAAAAGGGCCCAAAGAGACACACAGATAGAAGCAAGAAGGCTATAGCACAAGTCTACAGTATAGATTTCAAAGAGTCAGCAATGCTGAGCCAAGTGTCCAAAGTTTTTCCTGGTGCTCCATTTTTTCGAGCCATGGAGAGCTCCATGTATATGACATCCAAAAAGAAAAGGGTCCATGTACAAATAGACAAGTCATGAGGTGGTTTCCTACGTGTCACAATCATGTTCTTGGCCGCTGTAAGTCCAGCAAAAACAGCACAATTGAGTTTTAGAGAGCTGGAGGGCTGACAGATCATTCAGGATCAAACAGTAACAGTTACAGTATCATTACTGTACAGTATCAGTATCATCTCACAGGGGTGAGAGATGTCCTACGAATGAAATTGTAGTGAATCTGCTGATGGTCTGGATTGCGTGATACTTCTGGAATGTTAGACCATACATCATGCCAGTCAAGATCGATACTCAGTCCTGGGCAATCGCGTGTCCACATCCTCTCAGTAGCCTAGATACCATATCACAGGTTTTTGGCTGCATAGTAAATAACTTCCAAATAGGATGGACGGGCAAAGACCTCTGCCAGGGGACACCGTATGCCTTGAGTGCTGATCTTAATTGAAAGAAAAAAAAAAAAAAGAGGAACGTGGTCGACTGAACGCGTTTTGTAAGTCAGAAAAAGGTAACAAGCCAACATCGCCAAAAATGTCTTTTAGACAATGAACCCCCCCCCTCTGTTCCCATTGTGGTGCAGTTATAGGCCTCCCACCAATCCAATCCCACAACCAGAGAGCTGTATTATTGGAAAAAATAAAAAAATCTCGCAAAAAAAAAAAAAAAACTGCCAATGTTGGGAAACACTTATGCAAGGACCACGAGAGATATTGAATAGCATTAGAGCATTCAAGCCCCTCTTTCAGCCCGACGATACAGGTGGTGCATCTTTGGTTTCTGTCCTCCATGTCTGCTAGCTTCACCTCCAGCTCTTGAAAAGTGTGACCATGGCTGTTAAGAGTACCTAAGTTGCTTTCCACTTTAGTTTTTAGATTGTCCACATCAGCTGATAGAGCCAAGGCTTGCAGTTAGAGATGCTAGCTGGGCATGGATAGCAGTTAGCTTCTTGTCGTCGTCGATCCCCATCTGTTGAATCTGAGAAAAATGTGGTTCGAGGTAGCTTTTCGGTTTATCCAGTAATGCCTCTGCAATGGCATCCGTATTGCCACGTTGGGTTTTGTTCTTGTTTGCCATTCTGTTTTAAATTACTATCGAGCACAAAGTAATAGAATATCAGATTTGGAACCATTTAACAACTACTTTGTGTTATATGGCTATGGCTCGAGCCGATCACATGATCTCTGTGCCTAAAAAGTATTGAATTTGATACCAGCCCTAGCGGAGAGTAAAAGATGTATCAGTATGTGCATGGAAGGAGTGGAGATGATGATAAGTAGTGCAGCGACTCACTGTTGGCACAAGTCAGACCCTCCCAGCCTGGCGGACACAGGCACTCAAAACCTGTGGGAACCTCATGGCACGTACCATCGTTGGCGCAAGGATTGGAAACACAGGCGTGCTCGGCTGATGGAGGGAGGTGTTCAAAGAAAAAAAAAAAATTAAGACATTACTCTTTGTACTTCAGATTACAGATTTTGGCTTTCTGTAGGAAAGCACTCATGTCCGGTACATTAAATATAGGCATAAGTCTGTTATATTTTTCAAATGCTACATACATTGTAAAGCTGCTATGAATGCTAGCATAGCTTTTTCATACCTATAAATCTGTACTATTAACTATTATACTGCACTATTATTTTCGTTCTAAATTATCCGTTAAATGGACAAAATCTAAAATAAAAATGTTTAAAAAAAAGAAGCATTACAATTTGTCAGAGCCCCAGTTGACGTCAAATTGCTTCTTTTATTTAGAAAACGCAGGAAAGGTTCACATTGAACTTAGTGAAATGAGAAAAATGAAGCGGAAAAAAGTTATATTGTATGTGACAGGTGGCCCATCTTGATGGAACATAAATACTGAGCCAACACAGGCTACATTTACATTGCTGCGTTTTGGTTTAAAAATAAATATCTCTTGCTATATTTACACCTCGCATTCATACTGCTCCAATGTTTCCGAGCCCCTAAACCAGAGACATTAGAAAACACTTCTGACCCCATTGGAATATGCAGATTTTATTATTATTATTATTATTATTATTATTATTATTATTATTATTATTATTATTATTATTATTATTATTATTATTATTTGTATAGCACTTTAAGGATCCAAAGTTGATTGTGTTGTAGTCTCAATGGCCGAAAAACAGAGACCTTTGGCAACACCAACACTGGTGCCAACATCTCGCCGCTTGATTGGGTCTTATCGGTCATGACCTCCTGACCCCGGCACGCGCATGAGAATGTTGATGAGATGGGCGTGTTAGTTTAAACTGACATTGAATCATCGAATGGAGCTAAAAACACTGTGTGTGCACAGAGTTACAGTGAATCTTTTACTTTCAAAGACAATGCTGCAAGTTCTGGCGTGGGCTCTCTCTCTCTCTCTCTCTCACCTATCTGACAGGTCTTGCCAGAGTATCCCTGTGGACAGGCACAGTAGTACTCATCTGGTTCGGTGTTCATGCAAGTTCCTCCGTTGACACAGGGCTGGTGGCGACCGCAGTAATTTAGATCTGGAGGAAGAGACAAACATTTAGAGACACTCATTCAGTGATTAGTATTTCACACATTTTAGACCAAATTAGATTAGAGATTTTTTTGGGGGTTTCTGCCTTTAAGGGACAGGGCAGCTAGGTGAGAAAGGACAGAAAGAGGTACTGAAATGGGGCGACGCCTGCGAGCTAGTTCAGGAATTCAACTTGAGCTGTACCACTGTACATACACGCGACATGCTTCACTTTCCATATCATTTACCAAACAACCCCTCAAGGCGGTCCATTTAAGCTGCACATTTCCCCATTGCTGCCTTGCCTGAGTTTAGCGCCCCCAAGCATCCACCTGCAGGCTCCGGCTAGAGAGAAGCTTCATCATCACTCCCAAATATCTCATGTAAACCCAAACTGCAGGGAGCGATGAGGTCGGAGTCTGGTCTGCCAAACACAATGTTCTGCTGTTATAGTAAACACTTCAAATGTGAGTTGTCTGACTGAATTAGAGTTGGGGCTGGTAAATTTATAGACGCTAGTCAGGTTTCCATCCAAATGTAGCACAGATTTTGACCAAATTTCCAGAAACTCAGCAATAGAAAAAAAATACAAATGAATGTGTGTTTCCATCCTCTACCCTTGTGTGACTATTAAGAGTTGGGAGCATCAAGATAAACAGCTGGTCACGCCAATTCTACAGTTGGGAGCCATTATTTTATGTTCATGTTATTTAATATTGCAGACGAAGATGGGGAAACAAATTAAAGTGATGTAGAAATGTGATGAAAATATGGCATTTATGTTCATTTTTATTTCAGCCTCGTCATCGCTCCATACCTTTGTTAATTGTATCGACCCCGGGAGATAACTCTTTGATTCTTCCACCATTTTATCCTGTTGGTGCCGGGAGTTCCCAGAAAGCTTGTTGGGATCTCTACTCAGTATAGAGTACCAGCTGTCAGCTTTGACAGCAAGCACACAGTGTTTTCACAACCGCTCTGCTGCACTTCATTATGATTGGTTAAGTTGCAGTTATCACTTCGACTCTTATCCCTTTTCTTCTTCAATTCCTGATGTTTTATTTTCCCATCGACAGAAAGGACAAAACCCTATTTGATCCCTGCGCACCATCCTTAGGCCAAAGGCCAGGTCACCTTAAAGGCTCAGGTCACCTTAAAGGCTGGTAAATAAAAGAGAAGGGATCTGTCTCCACTGGAGATCTTAGGACCCATTCTCATCCCCCGAAGAGCCCTCGGTGACTGAGGGATGTGTGGGGGATCGAGTGTCACTGCTGCTCGAATCACACAGGCAGTAAAACTATCCATCTGCTGTTCTCCCGTCAGAGAGAATTTAGACGTCATTTGAAGGTACCTTATAAATACTTGATTTTTTATACTTGATAATACTTTACTCTATAGGTTAACGTGCAAAACAACAATGTCATTGATATTGATATATTGACATGATATTTTCTAAAAAAAATATTTGTCATTATCTAATATTCTGATGATTGAGTCACTGACAACCGGAAGACAGAACACAAGCTTTTAATCAAACAAAAGATATTCTACATTTACCTTTACCATTTCCGCCCGAATGAATAACATTAGAGCTTGAAACCAGTTTTAACCAATATGCCTGACTACATAAAAAGGCTTTTTATATAAACCTCCCTACTCTGCCTAAAGGCACTGATCAGACAGATCCATTTTTGCAGGTTGGAAATTGCAAGATGCAACCGCACTGCCTTTCTTGTTGAAGCCTAGAATTACAGTTTTATTTTGTTGTTGTTGCTGCTGCTGCTAGACAGACGGCTTTCAAATCATCCAATTAGACTATGGGGGAAAAAAACACAAGTGGTGTTGTCCACTTTTTTTTTTTTTTTTATAAATTCAAGGCATTCGGGTCACTCTTCTGCAGCAGTGCGCCTAGAGCAGAAAAGCGTTATGCGCTCATCAAAACGAAAGCAGCGATAACAGAGCTTCACTCTGATTGAAAGCAATTACAGAAAGCTGCTCCAGGCTTCTAAAAAGCACTCTGTCTGATCAGGGCCTAAGAGTGCCTGAAGAACAGATTGTTTTATCTACTGTGTCAGATGTCCAAAAATTAACAACATTTCTTAAAAGCCAAAAGGTGACTTTTTGAAATTGTTTGATTTTTGTCCAACTAACAGCCCAAACCCCAAAGAGATTCAGTTTACTGTCACTTAAAAACTCAAAAAGCCGCAAATTTACACCATTGTGAAGCTTGAAGTAGAGAACGTTTGTTATTATTGCTGAAAAATGACTCAAACAATTAAATCGAAATAAAAACAGTTCTGTCGAGTGAATATTTGATTTATTAACTCGTTTCAGCTCTAATCATCTCTGAGAATGAAATGAAACTTTTAAACCCAACTGTACATTAAGGTGGTGAAGTGTTTTTAAATTTAAAGACACCCCAATTTCAACGGCTAATGACTAGGGTTGGGTACCGGAGACCTGGTGCCAATTCGGCACCGGTGCCTTAATGGTACCTACCAGACCAAATAGCAACATGAATTTCAGTGCCACTTAAATGCCTGCGCTGCCCTCTGCCCCCTGTGATGCTCTGAAACTGAGGGTAGAGGCCACAGGTAGCACGTTACATTAGCCTACCATTAGCTAGCAGCTTAATTAAGAGGTATTGTTTTAGCACCAGTATCTGATAAACCAATCCAAACAATACCCAACCATACTAATGGCAGAGTAGCATTACTTTTGCAGTATTCTACATGGTGATAGGTTTCTTCTTCAAAAGTCTTTCTGTTCCATCGCTGCTCTGAATGAGCTTGCTCACTTGTTACTCATCAAACCCAGGTGATTGTAGCTTGAGGGGACGTGCAGGATCATGCTTGGCCAGCATCTTGTGTGGGAGGCGATGAAACAAAACAAAACTAAAAACTTTTCCATACCTTTATCACACAGCAGTCCACCCCAGTTCCTCTCACAGTTGCACTGCCACTGGATGTTGCAGGTCCCATGGACGCATCCGGGGTAAAGCACGCATTCGTCACAGAATTGTCCCTGCCAGCCATAGCTACACCTGTCAAACACAGACACAAATCATTTTGTCACTGTGTGAGTCCATTGAGAAGCTTTCACAATACATTTCTCAAAACCAAACCTATCACTGAAGCTGTTTTATGCACCATTATGAGCAATAAGAAGCAACATTTACCATACAGTTTGTGGGATAGGCACTAATTCAGGATACAAACCATGAAGCTGCTAAATATACCGAAGGAACAAAGAGAGTCCACTTGTGGCTGATTCGAGCCCTAGGGTGCAACCTGCCCAACAGTGGAAACGCACCTAATACTGCATCTGCTCGTGTCAACCTATGCCACGGCCTCCTGCCAACTAATCTTAGTGGAGGGTGACATTCCAGGGCAGGAGGGGTTAAGAATACTTCCAGCGGCTCCCATGTTCGGGTTAGAGTCCGTGGCTGAGGGGCTACGAGGGTGGCACAGTGGTTCTGAGAGCGAGTGGCTGGAGACAACTGTGTGTATACAGTGTATACGTGCACGCGCCTGCAGCTTCATGGCAGCGCTCGGCTATTCCAAGGCTGTGGTGTCGTCGCGCCAGCTGTCTTGTCAATTGACTGCTATTTTGAGTCTCCTGCAGACGGCACCGCTGTCTCCATGAGACGAGGCCTTCAGATATCTCAGGCTAGGGGGGGGGGAGAGACATTGGTGAATATTTGGCATGTTTCTTCCACTGTAGATGATTAGCTTCAGCGGGTCTGACAGCAATGTAGCAATAACACAGAACTTTGGCAAGGAGACTTGCTTACTGCCTTTAAAAAAAGGTTTTCTGTGGTTCAATTCTTGGCCATAATGATATTGTGATACTCATCAGCCCCTTACTTGTGTAGGCGTGATGTTTCTTCCGAGTTGGATTCCAACATCTTGGCACGTTGACATTTTTTTGGTGAAAAATGTGTTACATTGCTTACACAAGTGATTCGTCAGAGGCTTGGGACACGGCAAGCCTCTGACAGATAAGTCAGAACAAGCCTAATGTGTGCTAATGAAAAGCCTCAATGCAGTAGCGGAACAACAGGCACGTACCAGCTTTTGTGTCTCTTAAAAGCCCGTGGCAAACGAGGCAAAGCCCATAAAACTGTGATGAAATAAAAGCCATGAAAGGAGACAGCAATGGATTAAATACCAGCTTTCTGTGACCTGAGGCTTTATCAAATTCGTGCCACTGCAAGAAGATTCTTTACTGCTGCTCTTCTATTCATGTCACTTTTCCTGTTGACTGGGACTTGACATTTCGGAAAGAATAAGCTACTTCCCTCCGTTGTCTGTCTGCTAACTTAAATAAAGACACTGATTGAAGCAGACACAAAAAAATGTGAAGCGGTTTCCTAAAACTGGTCATCCCCTTGTTATTCCTCGGCACCGAGCCAAACCCGTTTCCTAATAATGGAAGAAGTGTCTCTTTCCATCTGGCAGGTGGGAGGAGGGGGTTTACAAATGAAGACGGGATGCACCACATCCTGAAAACACGGACCTATGGGGCCATTCTACGTCACTTTATCTGACTGTCATTTCCACTTTGGGAAATGTACATAACACAGTGGGTTATTAATTTCTTTTCCTGCCCCCTGCCCTTCAACGAGGACTGCAATGCGGATGGGGAGGGGAGGGGATATGACAATTCCCAGCACGTTTACCAGTGGTCAAATTCACACACCAACGACTCCCTTTCTTCGGTCCGAGCAGCAGAGAGCTGATGAGGTGCTTGGTATTCTGTGGAGGATTTTAGGTGGCTAAAAATACAAGAAGCATTGCCCTTTTCTTCTAAACCGAGATGGAGATGCCCACAAGGGATGAAAAAGGCTGACATAAAAAAAAAAAAAAAAAAAACAGGCTACAACAAGTAAAGGTGCCTCCGTTTGGCATCTGATATCAATCATTCTTTTTGTCGTTCACACATTCAGCTTGAGTTTTGTTTTTCATTTTAATAGGCCTAACACTACAGCAGTATCCTTTTTCAGTTGTTACAGAAACCAAAACAGACCAAAGCAAAAAATCTAACTGCATATAGAATATGACTAAGCAGAATGTAGCAGCAAAAAGCACACTGGGTTTCGAGCAGTCTTACTTGCATTCCCCTGGGACAGAGCAGCTGCCATGTAACAGGTTGCAGCCTTGCTTGCAGATCGCTGAGAAAAAGTAAGAGAGAGAGAAACAATTCAAAATGTAATATTTAGATTACATTGAGGAGACACGTATGACTAAATGACTTTCCCTTAAAAACGTACATTTCATTTAACATAAAAAGGGCCAGAGAGAAGTGGGGGATGAGAAGGGAGGCAACGATATGGAAAAGGTGGGAGGAGGAGAAGCTTGTTTGTTTGCCATCTTTCTAACAAGTGCAACAAGACGTGAGAATTCATAGCACCCTGACCAGGGCTGGCGAGGCGGGGTGGGGGGGAGAAAGAGAATCGCATGTACAACTGCCCCTCTTAAAAACAACCCAGCCCCTCTCCTCTCCCCTCCCCTCCTCTTTTCACCCTTCGTCTTCTAAGGTCAGTTGGGTGATTTATTGAGGCCCCCCCACCATCTAACACCACCCACAAGCACAACGCTGCTCTGTTTTAACAGAAGCAGGCAGCGCACGTTGCATTTCTGTCGCGTTTGTTTTAAAAACGGGACTTGGACAATTACTTTGGCTTATTGTGCATTCTCAATTTTTTGTATGCATTGAGTCATTGCTAAAGAACAAAAACTGAGTGGACGTGATAGTCAAATAAGTGCACATCAGATTACATGACATGTTTAATATAACTTTAGACTTACAGCAAAGAATCTGAGCACTTTTCAGAAATAGGGCTGAAACTATTTTTTCATATTTTATTGATAATGGTCATTAGATAACCTGATGTTTCAAGTACTAGCCTCATTTTAAAGTCTGCAACTTTTTTGATAGAAAGAAGCATGGCTAACAATTATTTTCAGTATTGAATTATTTTTCTTCAATAATTTATTCATAATTTTGTCTATAAAATAAGCAAATAGTGAAACATGCTTGATAAAATTTCCAACAGTCCAACACCCAAAGACATTCAGTTTACTAATCACAAAATGACAAAGAAAAGCATTGAAACCTCACATTTGAGAAGCTGAAATGTTTGGCATATGTGTTCAATGACTAACACGATTAATCGGAAAGACAGAAAAGAATTTCCGACGATCGACTAAAAATCGATTAATCGTTACATCTCTAGAAAGAAGATCATGCTTTGAGGTTGCTCGGTGCACTGTGGGATTGGCTTGACGGACTTAATATGAAGGAAATGACATCAACGTCTTTATGAACTTTTATAATTACTGTGTGGGACAATCGCAGCTCACCTGTTCTACAGTCTGAGCCCATCCAGCCATCCAGGCACACCTGGGCCCCTGAAGGCTCGCAGCGATAATGGCCAAAGTAGTCGTCACGTGGTACGCACAGCTTATTGCACTTGTTGCCATAGTAGTTGTCATCGCACCGCACTCGGATACGATAGACAAGGCGAGCCACCGGCCCGTCGTATGGGATGGTCTGCCAGGGGTCGCCGGGATTGATCATTCCAGTGTGAATGCTGCGTTCGATTAGCAGCTCCTCATCAACTGAAACAAAAAACAGATGAAGACAAAATCAGTTATAGATCACTTTTAAAAGCTGGTGTTCTGGTTAATCACAAAATTTCCTTTTTAGGAAATATGCTTGACCATTAGCAAAAGGCTATTTTTTTAGTAAATGAAGTCCTGCACAGTGCTTTCTCCCCATGAAACATTTAATTCCATCGCTTTAAGCTAACTGCACAGAGAACAACATCCCCTGATCTGTTTTTACTGAATATTCTCTGGTCCAGCTTGGCTAAAAACATAGAATCTGTCTTATGGGGCAACCAAGCCTGCCTTGGCATTATTTTTTTGGCATAATAATAAGGTTTGCTTGGGCCGTCGTCAACTTAATGAATTGAACAGAAGATGACATGAATCAGGATCTGGATGGGATAGCATTTTAAGACTTTCAGCAGAAAATCACAAATCGGTCACAGAACATGACACAAGTTAACCTTTAGCTAAATGCAACAAGTCCTCACAATTGCGTTTTTGTCCATCTTCCCCAAAGGATGAAAACAAAAACACTCAAAAGAACTCAGAAGGCCCCAGAACAAAGATGTGGAATCTCCTTTATTCTGATGTAAAGGCACTCCCAGTGCAGTGCATTCTTATTCAGCAGACAGACACTTTGATATCACATTATGTGTGTGTGCATGTGTGAAAAGTACCCTCTGAATTTTAAGTGTGCAATTGAAATTCATTGTCTGCAAATTGATCTATTTTCTGGTGATGGCCCACATCAGCGGCGCCTCTGAGCTGTCGGTATGTGCACCATCATGTCGGGAGGTTGCAACCATTTAGCCTCAAGCACGCTTGCATTGAACATTGTTTGCCTCGGTGGGGCTCGCTGCAGCACCGGCTTCCAGAAAGAATTCAATCTTTATCGCAGTGGGATCGAAGCTGGCAAACAATCTCTGTTGAAATAGGGGGTACACACACACACACACACACACACACACACACACACACACACACACACACACACACACACACACACACACACACACACACACACACACACACACACACACACACACACACACACACACACACACACACACACACACACACACACACACACACACACACACACACACACACACACACACACACACACACACACACACACACACACACACACACACACACACACACACACACACACACACACACACACACACACACACACACACACACACACACACACACACACACACACACACACACACACACACACACACACACACACACACACACACACACACACACACACACACACACACACACACACACACACACACACACACACACACACACACACACACACACACTCTGCTGGGCGACTGACACAATGTCAGACAGAATTAAGCAACAATAACAGAAATAACCCCCGGCAGTTGCCCGATAGAGAACAATGGGCTCCGGGCCCAAGCCGGGCTCCGCTACCTCGGTGTCTAAACACCGAGCCCGGCCTCCCAGTCCACTCCACTTCCTGTTCGATAAACACAAGGAAAACAGCCGGCTGCCTTTCCTGAGAACACAAGGGGGAAGGGAAGAGAGGCACACCGGAGGACATGACGCCAGAGGAGAGAAATCTCACTGGCAGCCCAACACACTGGTAGGCTCCTACGCAGGACAAGACATGAGGCTGGTGCTGACTCGACATGAGGCTGGTGCTGACTCAAGCCAAAGAACAAGTTCCAGAGTCTTCTTACAGATGCACAGGGTCATTTGTTTCAACATTTTCATGTCTCGTTTCATCCACAACAAATCCCCTCAAGGGTTTGTCAATTCACATAGCAAGTGTTTTACTTGGGATGAGATGGCGAGAAAGACAACAGGATCAAAGTAAACAATACAATCAAAACTGCATTTTCAAAACTGGCCTTTCCAGCCAATAATTGGTAGCAGGGACATACATACATTGTCCATATCTCGAACATGTCTTTGATCACAAACTGTAAAAACCAAGCCCTGACAAATAAAAAAATACCACTATGAGTGCGACCTTCCCGATCCACCTGCCAAGCAAAGGCTACAATCATTACTGCAAATCACTGGCCCAATCCCAAAGTGAGCCCTGAGGACTAAAGACTCACAGACTTAATTGATCTCAGGTGCTAAGTGACTGAGTGTGTGAAGCCACATGGGCTCAGATAGGTATAAATGGGATTGGGACAGCACTTCATGAGATCACGTTACCTTGGTGACATTTAATAACAAAGACGTTGCTGACTCTTGCCGGTTTGGGTATTTTCATTTTTCAAGTTAGTTGCTTTCCACACGTTCTGTGGTCATGTGCCGTGCTGTTGTTTACCTTTGTAATTTCCGGATTTCCCTATGGTCTCCGTGGTAAACGTCACAATGCTTGGAACTGTGGGTAATTCCCTTTGGTGAAGTTTGCAACGATGCAGACACGCGGAAAGGGCTCGGTAAGTGTGTACTCACACCCTCACGCCCTTTGAAATTCGACATTGGGACAACCCTAAGCCCTTACGAATTTTGCGAGAACGTGCACAGAAGTCCGTGAGTCCGGACTTTGGGATTGGACCAGTGTGACCTCACAGAAGCAGGCAGACTCCCTTGTGATCTCCCTAGAGGTTGAAAGACGCATATGTTCAAGACATTTGTGTTTCTTGAACTGATGACTTTAAGGTTGAAATCAGCTGATGTCTGTGACCTAACAGCAGGCTGAGTGCTGCTGCTTTCAAACAGCATCCAACACAGAATGAATCTAACCTGCGTGAGCTTCAAAGTCTATTTTATCACATTCCTACCATACTTTGAGATAAGAGCAAGAAAGGTGTCCCCTTTCTCATTTTATGCAAGTAAAATAAATCAAATTGGAAGTGCTGAAAATGTGTTTGTTTTGTATCCTTGCATCTAAAACGCATCTATTTTGCCACTTTAGAGCAATTTGGCTGAGACTTCAGTCCGAGTAGCTGGCAGAAAATCAATTGGATGGTTTCTTAAGCAACACTGAGGCCTTACATCCATCAGAAACATCAGAACTAATTACTGTTAATGTACACAATTACTGGAGGCCCACATGGAGAAACGGCGACTATACAAGGCATGCAAGTCTAATCAAAGCGCTCTGATGTCAAAATCTATTTCTTCTCCATTGTCTGCATTTGCGAGTGGAAGTGCGTTTGATGTTATGGACAAAACAGGATGCAATGACCTCATATAAATAAGGAGCAAGTTTAGACTGGAGAGGACCGTATGGTCCTGAATATAAATTCTTGTACACACTTAAATGCATAGGAAAAGTATTAGAGACTTGTGAAATATGCCAGCCTGTCCACAGATCAAAGCTATATCAACACATACAGACATTACAATCCTCAATGGGTCCTCTTCCTCCCAGACTGGGCTACTGCTCAGACGGGAAAAAGGGGGTTATACAGGAGTCCACCCAGCGGACATAACCAAAGGAAAACAGGATACAGCTGGTCAGACCTGACCGCCACAGCCGACATAGCTGAGAAGAACCAAGACAAGTCTTCTATATGAAGGGTCGGGGGCTGGCTACAGCGTACAGTACAACATACTTTCAACCTGCTACCCTATAGTGTTAAAGCTGAAAGTTTCCATTTACAACCTTAAACCACAATGAAATTGATTTGAAGATGTGAACAGGACGGCTTACACACTCATGTGTCTAACGTCAACTTGTTGTAGATAACAATTATGTCTATTGTCAATTAAACGGCAGATTCTTCACTCAATTAATTCCACTGTCTATGAATTGTCACATAATGAGAAACGTCCCTCAGAATTCACCAGAGACCAAACTGCCATATTTATAATGTTTGTTATGTCCAACCAACAGTTAAAAACAAGGGATGCTAATTTGGATTTCTTTTACTGAGCCGACCCTTGTCAACTTTCTGCTTGTGGAGAGCTACGTGACGCATGAAACTATATCGATGAGGGCTGGCGAGTTAAAATCGGCCGTGCGAGAGTATACCAGGCAGACTCACAGCTGACAACCTGCAGATGGCAGCGGTGGAGACAAGCGCGGACATACACGCCGCAGGCCGCTGTGGACTTATGTCAGTCCCGCAAGAGGTTACAGGAAAGTGGCTGCGTGTGTCCGACAATGCACAAAACATCAACACCGCTACAAGCCTACAGCTGTTCGCGGACACGGTGAACTGAGACTCCATTTCCTGCTTGTCGGTCAACGGTTAATGATTGGTTAACGTGAGGGTGGCGCAGTGGGTATGACACATGCCCATGTTGTGAGACCTGGGTTTGATTTCCACTGCAATACACCAGCCAATGTGTCCCTGAGCAAGACACTTAACCCCCTAGTTGCTCCAGAGGCGTACGCCCAGCGTACGTCAGCTGTGTGTCTGTGTGCAGGACGGCCAATTTAACCCACCAGTCCTCCTCGACATAGTGTCATGAAGCCCTCCGCTGTGAGCACCTTCCAGCAGTGGGCCATGAACTTAACAGAAAAAAAGAGCTTAAAACACCAGTCACTTAGCAGTCAGGAACTTGATTGGATAGCCTTTTTTCCCGTTTACCAAGCAACAAACTTTTTAAAATGACTTAAAACTAACTGTTAAAGTGATTAAAATCATAAAAAAAAAAAATAAAAAAAAAAAAAAAAATCATATTGTCGGTTAATTAACATCCCTATTAAAAACACAAAAAAAATTACGTTACTATCAAATAAAACTAAGAAAGATATCACATTGACATGTTAGAAGCAGCTATGAGAGATGTTGGTTGGCAACCATGTCCACTTTTACTTCCATCTGAATCAGTTGATAGCAGCCATGGCAGTAAGATGTGTGTGAAGTTTAGACTTACCGTTTCGTGTGCTGTTGTCCCAGTCCCAGGCCTCTAAAATCAAGGTGAATGTCCGCTGGAGGGAAGGGAAAAAAGAAAAGAAAAAAAAGTCAGGTAAAATTTGGACAAAATAGCATTTCTCTCTATTCAGATCCAACGCAATGTGTAAGAGTTTGCTCATTTCAGTGCCAGCAAGCCGAATTAAGCAATTCGACTGCCGTCCATTAGAGTAACAATGTCTCCAGTTGCCTATAGAGTGAATGATGGTAGGAATAATATATAATATAATATTAAGCACAAAGAAACACAACATTTGCAACTATTAAGCATGCATCACACTACAACAATTTACTGTACCACCTGCTGCCTTTACTTTGAATGAGTCTCAGCTCACTTACAGTCCAACATTTCGATTTCACTGGACTAAACATGATATGGCTAGCATTGATTTTCTAATCTAAATACTTCATTGCTAATAACTGCACAATGCCTTGTATACTCTCCACTACAAAAAAGGAACATTTAACAACAGGCCCTTTGTTATTTTGTTCGTACATTTATGAAGAAGTTAGGGTTGTGTTGATAATGAAGAAAGAATAATGCGGATGTTCGTTAAAGCCAGTCATGCAACTCTTCTACAATCATCAGCACGCGCACACACATACGCACGCACGCGGATGATGCAAAAATCGATGTCATTGCTACTACAGAGTATGCAACTTGGCCCAGTTACTCGGAGGTGCGATTGAGTTACGCTGCCAATGAAACCCAATGATTCAAAGATAAGAGAGCAGCATACGGTAAGTACAACTGTGGGAAGAAGCCAAAAGAAGCTGCATGACTGAGATGTGGAGAGAGAGAGAAGGACACAAGGGATCCGCCTAGGCTGCACCAACTTTCCTTTGGCTCAATATGCAATGTGGTAGTTTGAACCTGCACATACTGATGACTCTACAGTGAAGCTTTGAAACAAAAAATCCAGGCAACTGAGGAAAAGGCCACAGATACACAAAGATAATCATGGTGAAGGTGCAAGTTGAAATAACTAAGTATTTACAATGCAGAAATTTTACTCATCTTGCAAAAGCAGAAGCAAACCTAAAATTTACAGCACCTCAAAAGCTCACTTATAGACATGTTACATTACATTTAGTTTAACCTGCACAGCATATTTGATGAACTACTCCTTTGACATCTTCTAACCATTAAATGTCAGCAACTGGGTAAATCTGATACATTAAATACATTTTCTAAATATTGCGTACACTTAAACTGATATGGAGTTTTGTAAGATGTCTAATATATGTTTAGCCACACCCCCCGTCTACAGCAGTGCATTGCTTAGCGTCCGTGTCGGTACTTCTGCCTGCTTCTCCATATTGGGGGCGTGCTGACCGCCATCTAATACACTAACTATGGATAAACCTCATACTATTTAAAAAAAAAAAAAAAAAAATCAGAACTATCCCTTTTACAACGCAGCAGTATAATGGAAACCCAGATGCTTTCCTCTTTCACAATCAATATATAAAACAAATCAATAACTGTTAAAGGCAGGTGGTCTACCACATTTTCAGGAGGAAAAAAAAAGCCTCAGCAGGTATAATGTCCATTAAGAAGGTCACTTTGCCAATATTAGCTGTGTGAGATGAACTCTGCCTGGCTTTGTCCTTGGTTCTCAGACAGTGAGGTAAATCAGCAGCTAAGGGGATTATGAGTATAACAGTTGACCAGTATAACAGTAGTGGTGCATTGACAAATTAGTTATACCCTGTGCTAAAAATTAGTTTGTTAATCAACTAGTGGATAAACAGAAAATTTCTTAAAGGTTAAGGTTTTTTCCAGTTTCTCAAATGTAAGGATTTGCTGCTTTTTCTGTTTTATATGATCTTTAATTGGATATATCTGGTTTTGGATTGTTTGACAACAAATCCTTGAGCTCTGGTAAAATGAGATGGCAATTATTGGCTTAAATCTGACTTAATGTGGAGTAATTGATTAACATAAAATAGATTAGTCAATAAAGGAATAATCACTAGTTGCAGCCCCACTTCTAATTTACACATCACTGTGCTTCCAAGTAAAATAATTCTTTTTTATTTTGCAATACAACAAGCATTTGAATGATTGCCTTTTATTTCTATATTTAAAAACAATTACATTTTGTCAATTTAGGGGGGATTGCTCTTAAAAACATGACTCACAACCTACGCAAGCTAACCATCAACACAGTAAGTAATCTAGCTGGTGTGCTGCAAGGCACACTGCTAGGCAACCAGCTGACCTAAATAACACTCATTACGTCACTACCAGTGACAGTTGTAGTAGCCACAGTGACTGCTGTGACCTCTACTGTAATGTCATTGATAGGATGTTGTCCTGGGAGGGGTAGTACAAAAAAAAAAGCATGTATTTGAGGGACTTCAATGCTTCAATGAAGCGGGAAAGACAAATCACAGGAAGGGGAATTGGAAAATGTGTGTGTGTCAGTCTGTGTTGTTGATCTGGGGGACCAACAAGCTGGTAGGCTGGTTGCTGCTGGGCTATGGGATTAAGTAGGCTTGTCTGGCTGTGGGTGGTGGCGGGAGGAAGGGGAGGGTGTGTTATTGTGGAAGACCACATGTGACAAGAGAAGGGGCTAGAAGATGACACGATAGGGGTGAGCTAAAGGGCTTCAGTCAGGGTTTGGACACGGGCGGGTGGGGGTACAGCTGTAGAACACTGTAGCTACCAGTAAGACTTGAGAGGCCAAAACTAGGCTGGAGTAGGGGAGGTGGATAACAAGTACAGCTGTAGTTAAGAGGTAATGGGTATGGAAGAGCGGAGTGAGTCTCGGGGTTTTGGCGAAGGGTCGACACTCGCGCTGCTGTTTCCGGAAACTCTGCCAACCCATACGACCACAGACGCATAACAGATGCGGCCTCAAAGATGGATTATTTGACATGAACGTGGATCATCCCATGAAATGTAGCTCGGCTTCTGACCTTTCCAACCATTCCCCCTCCCCCCACCACAAAAGGGGGTGGGGGCTAACTGCCCCAGTCTGAGCATGTGGGTGTGTGTGTGTATGCATACGCCAATGCATACAAGAGGCACTGTGAGTAGCAATGAATGAATTAGTGGCAGGAGATCTTGGGATAACGCCTAGCTGTACCGTGAGACTGTGCAACTGTGGCACAAACCTTGTCATGAGGCAGAATCAAAGATCAAAGAAAGAACAGGTGGCCATATTGTGACCTCCACCTTTTGAGTTTACCTAAAATCCAAGCTTGCTTGCATGCCGACATGTTGTAATTGTCTAGGTAAATAGTTTCCCCGACTCAGTGCGTGTTGGGGTTGAGCAAAGCTGTGGACTAGTCTGGTTTCCCACAGACCATCCCACTCTGTGATTAGCTGGATTAAGTGACAGCTGCCCAAATGGTTGGAACAAGATAGATGGATGGGGAGGGGGATAAAGGGGAGGTGTGGGGGAGGGAACGGGCAAAGGCTACTGAACAAAGACCCTTGTCCCAACATCATAACTCACCCCCATCCCAATCAAAACCATTGTCCATGAAGAGACACAGTCAGCATGAGGACAATTAGTGTCAGCATGTGTGCTGCTGAGCCTGGGCAGGACAGTTGCATGGGTAAAGTAAAAAAAAAAAAAAAAGCTACCAGTTGTTCTTGTATGTCTTATATCCAATTCAGGAAATATCCTAATTTCATTAACCAGCCCGTTTCCTCAACAAAAAAAACAAAACATCAGCTACATTTGACAATGTGAAATACTTCAACCAAGACCAAGAAGAATCGTCCTGCCAGTCAAATCTCCAAAACCCAACCCTTCCCCTAGTGGATTAGAGGATTTACTCTGAGAAATCCTAGTTTTCAAGTCAAGAAGGGGGGCACGGTGAGAAAAAGAAATTGGATGTTTATGTGCCATGTCCTCAGTGAATCTGTGGTTGCTTTAAATAATAACACAAGTGCCATCTTTGCATCGCACCAAATGGACTAAACCTCATAAATTCATTGAATTTAGGTATTCAAGTGGGAGTATTCAAAAATGCCATTTTTAGTGAATGCAGAGTATGTGGTGGTGATGCCTGGGGAGAGCCACAGGTGTAGGTTCCCACGCCAGATGAGGGGTAGCTGGGTCAGTGGAAGGTGGCCATTGAAATAAAAGAAAGAGACAGGGAATAGGGAGAGGTGGCAGTGGGAAGTGGAAGCTGGGGCAGGTCGGGGTCACTAAGCATGGGATCTGCACGCTTCTATTACAAAAGAGGGGTCAGCCCTCTGCATGTGGGGCGATGTGCGTGTTTGCATTCGAAGAATACTAAGATTGTGATATCCAGGCCTGGTGTGTAATCCCATAGGAGATTTAAGTCTGCCAAGAATTATGTATCAATGGAGGGGTGCATCCGCATTGTGGATCTGAGGTTGGCTTGACTCATAACTGCGTCTTGGGGAAAGTCTAGACCTCAAATGTTGATTGAGCTCTTTGAAATTATTCCTAGTAAGAGCTGTTTTTTTTTTTTTATGCCATTCATGCAATGACTAGAAAATTCACAGATGTGTACCGCCTATAAAAGCACCCTCTGTAACCTTGAGCTATTTATGTTCCCATATTGTGATAAGGTGACCTGAATGTCCACCTCAGTTTTTGACTCCTCCACGAAGAGTTCCCCCGACATCTCCTGATTTATTGCCTTCTGATGTGACATGAGGTCATCGCAATTCATCCCGTGGCCAGTAATCGCTACATGTAATCTTCATTAATCTATGATGTCAATCCCAGCTTTTGGTTTTACTCTGGCAGAGTCTACAACTCCATTTCAACAGGGCAATCAAACTATGCCTTTGCTGCTGAATAGAAAGGACAGTGCATGGGCGCAATGCACCTACCTTCTTTGGACACTGATCTTTGGAGTTAGTGGTAAAATTATGAATGAATGAATAACAGCGGTACTCCATCACTCTTAATGGAAAGTAATGGATGATAGTCCCATGAGTAGGATGAACGAGAGCCCATACAAATATATTAATCAACTCTGCACCGTCCAGTTGCTTCTTTTACTCTAATTAGCTGACTAACTGGAAGAAAAATAATTTGACATCATTAACTCCCACGACACTGAGGGTAATTAAAGCATTAGACACCGGACAGGTTGAATGTCATAAAGTCTAGATACCCTCTGATACCACAACCTCAGAGGTTTCCAATGGGGGTAGATGTGAGCTGAACTGAACCAGCTTCCCATCACGTCTGCCTGGAGGGTGGACCCAAATGCCAATCTCTCTCAGCCTAGCTCCTCAATCTGTTCAGAGACTAGGATCAAAGACCTCCAGTGGCAAAATCCTTGCAAATGTGGCGATGATGTTGGCAGGCAGAGAAGTACACGTTGGAAGGTTTTTGACCCTTTTTGATATCCGTACTAAAACAATTTTGCCCGTCTCGGGATTTCAGGTAGACGGAATAGGAGCTCAACAATTTTGCATATGTAGAATAAAACCATTAAAATGCATAAGATAGAACATTCATAAATATGATAATATAATTAACCACCACTTCTCTTATTTAATATTGTATCCTTGAGCTTGAGTTTGTTCCACCATTGAAACACAGACATGGAAAACATCTGAGCATCCTATGATGATGATTATTATCACCTTGCCAGTGACTCTTGATGCCTTGTAGACATGCATGCATTTTTTTTTTTTAATCAATTTTTAATCAATCAACTCTGATGATTATTTTTGTATTGACGGAAAATCACAATGAATTGCATATTTACCTCAATAACGACACTGCATTTAATGTTTTTGTATGCAGTTTTTTTTTTTTTTTAAATGTCATTTGCATGATAAAAATTTAAATAGGCTATACAATCTATTTCTTGACTGCTAATTAACTTGTTAGTCCTAACTTTGAACCAGCAAGTTGTGTTTTTTTCTGATTTCGGAGAGCTACGTGACACATGAAACTATATTGATGAGGGCCGGCGAGTTAAAATCGGCCGTGCGAGAGTATACCAGGCAGACACACAGCTGACAACCTGCAGGTGGCAGCGGTGGAGACAGGCTCGGACATCCACGCTGCAGGCCGCTGTGGACTTATGTCAGTCCCGCAAGGGGTTACAGGAAAGTGGCTGCGTGTGTCCGACAATGCACAAAACATCTACACCGCTACAAGCCTACAGCTGTCTGCGGACACGGAGTGCGGAAAGTGTCAGAGCCTCCTGGACCGGTTTACTGAGACTCCGTTTCCTGCTTGTCAGTCAACGGTTAATGTTCGGTTAACATTTAATTTCCTTGTGCTTGCTTTTGGAAGGCTGGCTGCCAAAAAAAAAAAAAAGAAAAAAAAAAAAAAAAACATTTTAATTAATTAGCCTGAGTGAAACGCTAGCTATCAGTAAACAGAAGGTAGTGGCTGGTGTCTGGTGTGCGCGCCAGGGTTTGTGTGTGTGTGTGTACATTTTTGATTAATTGTCCAGCCCTACCGTTTGGTCAGAAATCATTTGATCATAGTTTCTCATTGCACAAGATTCATTATTTTGTCAAACAAACAGTCCAAAGGTATTCAGTGTATAATGATATCCAGATACATAGTACATTCAAACAATATGAAACCAATCCCCACATTGAAAAAGCTTGAACCAAACGTTTAGCAGTTTTTGCTTGATTGAATGAGATCAATTAACTTCTTGTCGGGTGACTAATTGGTTAGGGACCAATCGTTTTAGCTCTAGGACTACAACCAGTGTGCTTTTCCCAAATAAACACCAGGGACAGTCTGCAATTATTGTGCATTATGTGCACAACTGACCCAACCCCATCACATTGTTTTCACCACGTACCAGAGCATCAAAACTCACACAAAAACGCAATGCAACCTGAGAGAGCAAGTAGACAGCCCAGTATTAATATTGATTTCTTTGGTGTTAAGTTTGAATGGAACCCTGCAGACAAGACAAGCACCACTGACCTCAAGACAATATTAATTTCTATATCAACATCAATATTCTACTACTACAATGTGTGGTTGAGAAAGCAGGTTACAAACTGTATAATTTATATTTATTATAGTCATATATTTCTGCTGGGTGAAGATGTGGAGGGCTGCGAGTCCTGCACATAACTTGCTTGCCAGAGTCGTGTGCCAAGAGATGTCGAACTGAAGGCAAGGCATTTGGCTGGCGTACACCGGCTACACACACAGACACACACACACACACACACACACACACACACACACATTGAGCATGCTGCTACTATGCCAACAGGGTCATTACCCATGCACTTCCATTACAACAAACCCGTCCCCTCCTGGTGCTAATTAACCAGCATGATCCAAGAGTATGCAACACGTAAGACAAACACCGGCACATGCAGATTTGCATAAAAAAAAAAAAAAAGCTAAATGATTTCACATGCCAACAATAGATATGTCGAAACTGACAAGTGATATACTGTTATACACTTATGCAAAAACAAACAGCGTTTACTCGTGAATTGTAAATGATGCACCAAACTGAGCTAAGTTTTTCATTCCTTAAAAATCAAGAACAAGTTGCTCTTGTTTCAAAACATGGAAGTAGTCATTTTCATCTGAAAAATACTACTCTGACAAGACTGTCAATCACAACTCCAATCGAACCACAATACCTTTTACGCTCAGGCCCTTTCATGACATGTGCTAGCAAACTAGGTCTCCAAATAATGATTATTTCCATTGTTGATTAATCTGTCAATTATTTTCTCGATTAACCGATCAGTCATTTGGTCTGTAAAAGGTCAGACAACGCTAAAAAAAAAAAAATTCAAAAAAAAGATATTCAGTTCACAAAATTAGAAAATATTCACAATTAAGAAGCTGGAATCATATAATTGTATTACTTTTTTCATTAAAAAATGACTCAAACCAATAATCAATTACCAAAACAGTTGGCGATTAAGATAAAGTTGACAACTTATCAATCCATGTTTGCAGCTCTATAAGAAATAAACTAAAAAAAGGTTTCAAACAATAGTGGATATTTGTCACTTACTTCCTCAAGTGTTAATTTGCCTTAAGAAGTCGAATAGCTACTAAAGCAATAGACATGCTTCAGAAACATTTACAGGCTAACTCCTGATCCAGCCTGACTGGAGAGCAATACAGCACCGTCTCCAGCCAAGCCCCATTATCATTTCCAACAGGTTCAACCGTAAAGTGACAATTCAACTAATGACATGCTTTAATTACCCCCACAAGGAGCCTCTAGCACCTGCACTCCATTCATTTAACAAGAGGCAAGGGACGCAGCGGTCCACAGCGACACGCAAGGAACGTTGTTTTCAAACACACAAGTCAATGCAGAGATATAATATGCACAACTCACAGCTACACTTTTACTTTTAAAACATGAATGCACCCATAGGAATACCTGCACCATCATAAAAAAAAGAAGGTCCCGTTTCAAGTTAAAAGATTACTACAACATCCTCCAAATAACAGTTCATGCAGCTTCAGGTCTCAGTATTTTTGAAAGCGAGAACATGTTCCCTTCTTTTATTTGGTTGTCACATCGTATGGCTTGATGTCAGCAAAGGATGTGGTACTATAGTGAAATAATGTACATAGGGGTGGGCAATATGGCGAAAATATATCGTGATTTTGTCAAAGCAGAATTATGATTCTTTTATGGTTGTTTTTAAGGCTTTTTTTTTAGGGCTCACTCCACATAATTTCCAGCAAACTTCACAGAGAAAAGTGAGAGCAAAACAGCATCACTGATCTATTTTAACCGAATATTCTCTAGCATCTCAGATGAACTCACGCTAGTCGTAGTAGGCTACAATAAAACCTTTGTGAGTAAAAAGTCAATACTTATCAATGCACAAACATAGCTCTACTTTGCAAATAGCACATTTTTATAAACAAGCTAAAACAAAAGCTGGGCATCTTGAAATTTTGACAAATTCTTATCACTTAATACTACTTAATCTTATTAATTACTTATCTGCTGACTAAACGAACCATCCTCTTCGCTGGATTGGTAAATCTATGGATGTATTACAAGACCAAAACAGATGCATGTGGCTACTTAATATGCATGTGAATGATGCAATTGTTATGTTCGCATTCTCCATTCTTGATGATGATGATGCTGCTGGTTGTTGTATTATTTTGCAACAGCATCGTTTCATTGCAAATGAGGCATTCATGAGGAATGCACAGCCAGCTTATCAGTGCATTCATCATTAAACCTGGGCTTTTCCACGTCAACTTTTCACTTCGGCCTCTTCGACTGTGACATTTTTACCTGACAACAGCCGTTTCTTTCGGCAAGCATTTTCCACCAATCAGGAAGCTGCATACTACAGCCATGTTTCAGTAATCGCTGACTTTAACCACCACTCCTCAGTGAACTGCCTCCTAGCATCTGCTTAGAAAAATTCTGGTGCCTGGAAAAATGACCCCTGCACTACAGTGACGAATGATTAGCATCTAGGCTGGCATTGCTAATTTTTGTCTAGCACTAGCAACCCGTATGACAATGTATGTAGGACACTGGCTAAATTAATACATCTAATTAGCTACTTGGGTGTGTAGAAGCTAGCTGCTAGTCTGGGCTGTGAACAGTAGTCAAATGTATCAGCGTGTGGTAAAGGGAGCGCGCAGTTTTTTTGGAGAGGATTGTAGCATGAAATGCCATTTGTGACATGCGTTACGTTGTTATTACATGTGTATGGATGCTTATACATTGTATAGATTTTTCTTTAAAGACAAAACAGTTTGGGATTTATGACCCCTTGATCTATTTTCACTACATGGGAGACATTTTGTTTTACAGTTTGTTTTAAAATGTAACTAAGTAACTTTTACTTAAAAGGGAACGACTTATTACTTGTACTTGAGTAATATTTCATCAAAGTGTTGGTACTTTTACTTGAGTACAATATTTTAGTACTTTTTCCACCTCTGCCAATAAAAGACGGTGGCAATGCCTGGGGGTGTTTGATCTGTAATTGTCACATCTTACCCTCTACCTGTAAATTTATCATGAAGCAAGAAACCTGCATCTTGGACGAACCAGGTGCACAGGACCCTTAGCTCCATCATCGCTACCTTTCAGTCACCGATCACCGTAACAGACCAGTAAGCTGAAAGCTAATCTCGCATTGCCAGACCTTCCACCACAGGGCTGCGGAGGAGGGTCTGGCTAGTCCACATAGCATTTGGGGATGGGAGAAAAACGTGCTCTGGTTTATTGGCATGGCTTTAAACCAATCACAATCGGCATAGGCGACGCCGGGCGGTGCACGGAGCCCTGGTGCTTCTGCAAAATGTCTTGATTTACCCTGCAGCAACATAAGGTAACTGTCGTGGTGAAATTTTCAGTGCCAATAGAGCAATCCCAGAAGGTGGATATAGACCAGGGATGTAGTACTCGAGTCCGGTCTTGGACTTGAGTCCGTTTATCTATGGTGTCAGAATTGTCTCTGACTTGCTGGTATTTAGATTTGGACTTGTCTCAGTCTCGGCCACTGGTCTTGCCAAATATAGTTTTTGTTTTCCACCGAGTCCAGGTGTTTTATTATGTTCATAATAATATTGGCGAGAAAGGGTAACACAGTTTAGGCAGTGATGTTGTTTGGCTTTTCAAAAGTTTAGACAGCTAATTAATGCTACGCTGACGTTTGCGCAAAAGCGTTAGCCTAGCCTGCTAGGTAAATATTACGACTGCCTTCGGAGTTTCCTATATCTGCGTCCACGTTGTCAACATAAAACCTGTGGAGTTAGCGCTCCTTCTGTACCATCATTTTATTGAATGAAATATTAAGCTTTGCTCCTAGGAGATGGGTGGGTTTTTGTTACGTTACACACAAAGATATAGTTAGCCTGTACGTAGCTATGCTAGCGGACAGTAGCTAACGTTGCCGAGCCAGCCAGCAACTTCGACAGTAGAGTTTTCGGCCACGACAGTATTGTCGCCCACAATCAACCTCTGCTGCTAAAAGCAGTCAATTGGCAGTGAGGTTTGAAATGGAGACACATTGTGTCTTTTGAATGTAAAAAATGAATTTCTCAGCTAATCATTAAAATGATTTTTGCTCCAGCATCTTGAGTGCTTTGTGCCCCAACCTGCTCCTTCCCTAAACAACTTCCTGATAAGATTTTAAAATTCTGTTAAATTACACTCTGTTCACTGTTGTTTAACCAAACTTTAATATTTTCTGTCTTTCCTATTAACCCAAGTCCAAATAACAATATAATTCCTTATTTTTTTGGGAAGGCATAAACCAACCATAGGGTACACTCTGTAATACTGGTCACTTCTTTTCTACACTACATCTGGAGGGAAGCTGCATTGTCTTTTAGTTGCTCAATACTACTACCTATTGTAACAGTATCAATTCTAACACTGCCATTATGTGGTATCACTGTACGTCATTCTGTTTTAGATTATATAATATCAAGGGGAATTACTATACTTACAAATACTGGGTGCTGAGACACTGTTTTTGCTTTTATATCAACAAATAACCCAAAAATGATTATCTTGATATTGTCATGCATAAGGCAATGCATTGAACCTTCTTGGACTCTGTCTTGTCTTGGACTTAGACCTCTTTGTAACTCCGTCTCAACTAGTCCTGGTCTTGGACCAAGGTGGTCTTGAACACGGCCCTGAAAATAGACTAGCTGAAAAATTACGAGACTGATGTATATACATATACACAAACTTCTGGATGTAGTTTGGACTAGCAGCTTTGCAAATGAACTAGGTAAGTAGGACAGCACCAGAGGGAAACTGGTGCATTTTGGCACAGGCGGAAAATGTCCCAAATTAGTATATAGTCACTTAAACAGCCAACTGCATTACAGGAGCTCCAAATAATATAAATAAAGTTAAAAAAAAGATTTAAATTAGGTTGAACATTCATGGGTGACACTAAAAATGGTTCAGACATGTGAAACTACCTCCACAAAACAGTTAATTCTAAAAATATTTGTTTAAACTTGGGTGTATACAATATTATCGGCGCAAAAGCAGTTATTTCTCACTCGTACACGCTGTACCTTATGTGAAATCACATGAACAAAATAAGGTGTTTTCAGAGGAAATCATTGCCTTTGCAACACCATAACAAAACACCATTTTAGATCAAGAATGTAGTCAGATTCAGATGCCGACGACAAGAGTTCAGTCCACGCAGGTTTCACACAGTCAATACTACACTGTATCTTTGTTGATGAGCGAAGCAAAAAAACACAGATGTCTGTCAGCCTTGTAAACTCTGACGACAGGCAACAGTACATCAGATTTCTAAAGATACAAAACGTGCCATGTCTGAGGGGGAGGCTTTGCTGGGAAGAAATTTTGGCATGGGGTTACAGTGATAGTGGCTTTCTTCTCACTCCTTCACTGACTATACACTACTGTGAGAAGTACTTGATGTAACAGCTCAAAGTTTCAAGTTACTTTTAATGATTGATTCTGGCAAGGAAGAGCACTACATTTTGAATGAATGATCTGCTCTTTGCAGAAATCTGACTGTCATTGCGGATTAGAACTGGGCGATATGAGATCGAGATATAGGTGATTTCATATCTCGATAACAATCTAGCATGTTTCTGGTAAGTCAAAGAACAAATAAACTATTTATGTATACGTCTGTGTGAATACTTGACCAGTCAGTGAGTATTTTCTCATTTTTGTAAGTAACTTTAGTGCAAAATGAAATCCCTATCAATGTGCAAGGATCAAAATATAAAGTGTCAAACAGCTGGTTTTTCAACATTGAGATATATACTTTTTAATAGTGTTTTGACAATATACATGGTCATATTGTCCAGCCCTGAGCAAATTGTTTGACCAAGTCTTACACAATGCAGGATGAAATGTTGTTGAATCATGAGGATGTTGTGAGTAATACAGAGCACATGTGTAGAAAGCCCATGTGGGTATGTTAAGGGGCCAAAATGTCATCAAGAGCACCACAATTAAAAACACTACATTTCAATTTATACAAAAAGGACTACAAGTAGTAAATTAAGAACTTTGACCCTTTAGTGTGCCTTGAAATAAAAGTAAAAACAAGTGTGTTTTATGCCAAATGCGTGATGATTGATCATTATTGATGGGAGAATAAAAATAAAAAAAATAAAAACTTAAACCCAAATAAAAAGGTCTGATCATGAACAAAAGTGTACTATTGGAAAAGCACAGACAGATACTTTTGCATGCCCGTAGTCTTTGTGACCAAAAAAATCTACTTTTACTATTCTAGCAATCAGTTTTGTTGACAAGTGGGCTAGACGTTTTAATAATCCAGTTAGTCATAAAGCAAGAATATAAAGCACTAAACACTTTGATAAGGGACCATTAGTTTGTTAGTTGAGTCTAAGGTTAGGGTGACAATGTCTTTTAGAGACTGAAAGCTGCAGAAAGACCTGAGCCGTTACTATAAAGCAGCTCCACAATCATATACCACATGAATGCATACCTAAAACATGTTTCAATCAATGTTTAACATTTTCCAGAGCTGTTATAGACATCATTTATTGCACATGTACATTGCCAATTGTTATAGCCTTGTCTGCTAAACAAGTTAAAATTAGCTAAAGAAAACAGTTCTTAGAAAATGTTGTCGTCATTTCACATTGGGAGCTCAGCCCGACTGGCTAATTGTCTAATCAATACGGAGCTGAGTGGAATCACAGGTGAGACCCGGAGTGGGAGTGGTTTTCAACGCTGCAACCCTGGGACCAGAGAAGGAAGGATGGGGGAGGGAGCCACAGAAAGGAAAGATAATTGTTTACAAGAGGCCTATGTAGCCATCCCTTAGCAACAGCTCTGACAAGCTCCACATCAGGTGTGGCTAACCATGGCAGCCTGTGTTAGCCTCAGGTTCAGCAAGAGACACATCCAAAACTACAACTAGCCTCAGGCAGAGAGACCTACAGTACATGTGCAGTCTTTGAATGAGCTACTGTTAAAGC
This sequence comes from Percina caprodes, assembly GCA_013375575.1. Classification (NCBI taxonomy): domain Eukaryota; kingdom Metazoa; phylum Chordata; class Actinopteri; order Perciformes; family Percidae; genus Percina; species Percina caprodes. The sequence goes on from JABXJD010000225.1 coordinate 577,422, forward strand.
CTCTGTCCTACTTAGTAAGTAAGTATGGTGCTGGTGGAAAGATTTACTTTACAGCATTTTGGAACAATTCAAAAGAAATTTGTACCTATATACAGAAAGACAATAAGCCAAAAAGACTCAGGAAGTCAAGACCTTGACTTACTTCTTGTACAAGTTAGTCAACTATGAAAAAGACATGCAGAACAATGGTTGACCGCAGTTCAAAAAAAAAAAAAAGGTATGACACTGTGTGCTTTTGGTGTACACATGGCTAGAGCAGCAAGCCAAAACTATTTAAATAGTTTGGGTTCGTTCCAAGATTAACAATCCTTAGCAGGTCGGTGCAGATCAACTAGTTGTTTAATTGTGAATGAGATTTTCCACACCCCGCACTTTGAGATGATCAGCCTCACGAGCCTGACAGCACGCCACACAAGGGAGTGCATGAGCAACAAGCAAACACACTTCATCCCTTGATCACAGATCACTCTTTACAGGAATATAGAGATTTGAATTGTCACAACTGCCTATTAAAAATATCCCTACAACTAATTCTAAATCTTCAACTGCTCAAGCTTCTTGAGGAGGTTGGTGCCTGTTGCAGATCAGCTAGCCTACATGCATCTATTTACTAGCTGAGGGAGGTCTTAGACATATCCAAGTTCAGAGCAGATCCAGTTACAGGCAGGCTCACATCAAACGGATGTCCGGTTAATGTAGCTGGGGAGAGGAGAGAGAGGCAAAGAAATTCCACCGGCAATTTCATTAGCAATCAAATGGAGGTCTCTCTCTCTCTCTCTCTCTCTCGTTGGCCCAAGTGCTTACACAGCATAGGCCGACAAAATGGAAACTCAATCAGCCAGGCCACAAAGGTACAGTTTGATCCACATATTAAAGTACTATCACTGAAAAATAACCTAAATCTGAACACTTCTTAATAAAAGTAGCTCAAACATACAATTACACTATTTTCTCTCTTTATAGGAGTCAGATCGATTGATTAATTGATCATACTGAATACTTTGAAGCTTTGTTCGTAATGTAATGTTGACACTTTCATTCTGAAATCAACATTCAAACGCTGCAGTAGGGTTAGGCATATTGGACGAACAGGCGAAAAGCTGACAAGGCAATTAAGCTAGTTCATTGAAAGCGTGCTCAAAGAGGGTCTTGCCCGAGGTGTAATTCAATGTAGAACCGCCACTGCCAAATCAGCATTTAGCATAGCAAGACCCATGTCCATACTCCCAGAGTATGGTCCGGCTACGCTGCTTATCTATTCTGGAATAGACGTGTGACAGATGCACCGGATGTCAGGCTTTATCCCAGCAATGAACATACGTTGAGCCAGACTAGCAGTTAGCTGAGAGCACCGTTGTGCCAAAGTATATCCTCACAGACCTGCTAGCAGGGCTGTATACTCCTAGTTTAACTTTAGAGAGCCAGGCTAGCTACCCTCTGTCCTTTAGACAGACATGTGAGTGGTATTCATCTAAGGTCACAAAAGAAAGCAAATGAGCTTAATTACGCCAAATTAACTATACCTTAGAATACAAGCATTATTTATACGTTAGAGTAAGGGTTAGGTAGACAATGCATAAAATCTTATTCAACACACATGTGGAATTATAGTTTGCTCTTCTTATGTAAATTATGCAGCTCTGGTAGATGTTTGTGATTGGTCATGCGGTGCAAACACCGCCTCTTTTATGTGAACGCGCGCGCTGCTGGATTTGGAAACCCTGGGTTGATTGAACTAGTCGTCAAGACACAGCTTATGAAGGACAGCGGTTGTTAAGGTGAGCCGGGGAACTGAAAGAAACCAGGGCATGTTGATCTGGATTCGTAATACAGGCCTCAGCTTTTTTTTTTTTTTTCTCCTTCTTCATCAATCAACGCTAAATACTTAATTACATTCTTCAAACTATATGAAAGTGCAACTCCCTCAGCGTCAAAAGCAGAACCAGTGTGCATTTACTGTAAATTCTAATTTGTGGGGAAACACTGACTGTAGGCTGAAGTCAGAGGTGGCAGCAGCATCAATAGTAAAGCCCAACAGATATATCAACGGCCGATATTAGGCATTTCCTGATCTATCGGTAGGGCATTTATAATAAATATTCATTCATCAGAATCATTTATAATGACAAAGTATTTAAGAGCTTTGTCATTTCAAAAATAAAAATGGACTTTCAACCATGTTATTAGTGTTAGTGTTTCATAGTTTGTCCACCAGAGTCTCAGATTTTTTTTGTGTTAATGTGTTTTTGTTCAAAAAGGACTTTAAGTTTCATATCTTAAGTTTGTATTTGTTTTTATACATTATATATTTCTCAGAACTTGAATATATTTTGATGTTCCTCTGTTCTGACAATAAAACAAATTGTCATATTATTTTAGTGAGAACTCAAATAACTGTTAGAGAAATCAGTGTTTTGTAGCTTTAGATAGATAGATAGATAGATAGATAGATAGATAGATAGATAGATAGATAGATAGATAGATAGATAGATAGATAGATAGAATCGGTCAGGCTCTAATCAATAGTCAGTCTCTTTCCAAGACAAGCCAGAGCTAGAGAATCACTGGATGACTTCCAAAGAATGGATAAGCATCATGCAATCTGAGTAAAATCAGCCATTAGCGACTGCATCACACTGTGATGATAACTGGGCGAAGAAGATAGGAGCCTATGATGTCTGTGTCTTCACAGAAGAAGCAGCCTTTCCCAGAAACGCAGGATGATTTTCACTGTTGCAGCACGACTCTCGACTGGAAGATGAAAAGTGCTCTTTGAGAATTTAAGAAGTGCCTATTCAGGCAATTAAGGCATTAAAAGGCTATTATCACAACGTAGGATTTCAAGGTCCATTTGAAAAACACAGTTTTGTAGGAAAGAGAGTCAACCCATGCAGCTTTAATCTGTTCACACTGACATTTAAAAAAAAGGAGTTACAAAAAATGTAATATTTCCAAATAAGGAATGTAAAGTAAAATAACTCCTGGATTTATTTTTCCGATTGTCTCAGACGCTGGGTCTCGGGACTACAGAAGAGTCCAGCCCTCATTAGTTTGGCAGTTGTCCAGATTACACAGCCAATAGTACACTGCATCTTTGTTTTTTCAGTGAGGAAAGCGACAACGCCACAGCAAGTGACCCTGCAGGCTTGTTGTGACATCTGGCACTGGAATAGTGTACCGTTATCAGCCCGACCACTTAACAGAAAGACAACACACCAGAATAGCCCTCTTCACCTCTGCCTTGAGGTGTCAAGTCAATGAGTCCAATAAGAGACTACCACTGGTTAATATTCTATGTGATGCATGTGTGGCGTTTTATACACATGTAGCTGTGGCACCTTGGTCAGATCAGGTGGTAACCGTTACCCCTTACCCACCCGATGGTCTCAACAATAGCCTCCCCCATTTAATACATGGCTTTTACTCTGTGAAATCACACCTTTGCCATTTCCCACTGAAGCTTAAAAACGCTAATCATCAAATACACAAAGACAAAACCTGAATCAAACATGATGCCTTCAATACAAAAGGCTGCAAAAACAGTATACAGAGCTCCTCATTATTTGGACCTACCCATTATCGAAATCAAGTTTAATCAGCTTTTGTTTAAAATACGATTGTATGCAACTTGATGTATTTATTTTTTTAAATCAATTACTTATTTGTAGTATACTTCTACCCAGATATATTTAGTTTTTGAAAAAAACAAATCTAACCTAGGGCTGCACCAAACAATTATTTCTTACAATACAATCAATTAGCGAAATAGTTGCAGATTACTGTCCATCAACTTATAAGACTACTGACCTCTACTTCCACATACAAAGTGTATATTTGGTCATTACAACCACAGCCTACCGTTCCCATTGACCACAGCATTACAAATCTCAAAAAACAAGCAACATGACAATAGCTTAATTCCTTAAAAAAAAAAAAAAAAAAAAAAAGCGATTTTATAACATTGCATTGTCCAAAATAATTTAATAGATTCACTCAAACTCAATGGCAACAGGAGGTAGAGGTCATAAAAAAAAGAAAAAAAAAGGGTACATTCAGTGCTACAGGACTGGTGCTTAGCACACCTTTTTTTCGTATGCCTAATCCATTAGCTAACAGTCATCTGCAGTCAGGAGCTTAATAGCCCTGGAGGGGCCACCAGGGGCCACCTGGCACCCACAGCAGGAGAGGAAGCTGTGAGGTGCAGAGGTGTTAAAACCAGCCAGTAGTACACACTGAACTACTGCCCGAAGGCATCGGACACATATTTCACTCATTACATCAGATAATTAGTTGGAGCATCCTTCCATCACTTACATGCAGTTCTCATACATCCCACCAGACTCCTTTAATAATCTGGCTGCTTAGCATTGCCTTGCATAAAAGTTAAGGTATCTCATCACCATAATCATTCAACAAAATTGACAGTAGCGAGCAATGTGGACCAATCCTAAAGTCTTAATAAACCAAATTCCACTTGATGGATTGCATTATGATGAAAATGCCCTTAAAACCCTTATGAAACAGCAAATGTTCTCCAGAAAGTGACAGCTTTGCCATAACCGCTTCTCCATACGAGAAGTAACCAGAGTTCCCCCTCCAGGGTCTACATATCAAAGCATTTCCCCCGGTCTAATTACCCTATCATGGCCTTGGCAGGTGCAAGCTGGTGGATTGGAACAAAGCCAACCCTCATATATCAGGGCAACTTTAAAAAATGACCCAGATGACACTGAACCACTGTAACTGCAATTGGATCCTTGTGAAGCACGCAATCGTTTAGCTGTAATGCGTGTTATTCTAACAAGGACAGGATGCTGCTAAGAACCCTCATGTAATGAGGTCTGTCTTCCCTGCAAAAGGCACATCCACTTGACCCAAAAGGATTTGTGGTTAATTTGGCATCAATGTAATCCATTAAAGTGCAGTTTCTTTGGATGAAATTTCTACTTTTTAAAAACAAGTTCTCTCTGGCAAGCCTTCCACTGCAGAGCTGTAGATTCTTCTGCAGCAGAAGATGTTGCAATTACAGTTGCAAGGATTAGTCAATGAATCAATAAGTCACTTTTCAAGCAGAAATGCTGAAAATGTAATGGTTCCAGTTCCTCAAATGTTAAGAGTTTGCTATGTTTCTTGGTCTTATGTGTTAGTAAAGGAAATTATTTTGTGGGTTTTGGACTGTTGGTCTGACAAAAGAAGACATTTGATGATTAGTATATTGTGATTTGTGCACTGCATTGTCCACTGTTTTCTGATGTTATATAGACCAAATGTTTAATGAGCAGAATCATTTAAAGGGGAAATTATTGTTACCTGCAGCACTGGTTTGCAATGACAGAAAATAACTGAAAGTGAGAACTTTTATTCAGTTCATTGCAATATACTGGATGTATGCAGAATGGGAGAGCGGCCCCAAACCATTCATATATGATTCTATGATGTGTTCACTAACAAAGAACATTATATTGTGAACAGTGAAGAACGTGGCAAAAAAAACATCACTGTTGACTTATTTGGGGCAAGAAATCACAACTCACCGGCCAGGCGAACTGGAAGGGGATCAAAATCTTATTCGGGTTCATCTTTGTGTTTGTAATAGAAAACATATTTCCACCAAGAACTTCAGTAGATCCAGCTCCGAACGTGCAGGGGCCGTTGGTGGTGACCTCCATCTGGTACTCCTTCAGGCAGATTTTAAAGTAAGTGTCACACTCGTCTTGAGTGCAGCGGAGGTCCTGGGAGTTCCTGGTGCCATCGCAGCACTCCCCGTCCGCCAACTCGCCATTTAGATTCTCCACGGAGATCAGCTGCAGCTCGAAATAGCCGGTTGACTGGGACACCTAGAAACAACATTTTAAAAAAAAAGAGGCCAAATTTAAATACAGGCCTATATTTAAAACCTTGGCATTGTTTGGGTTGCCTAAATTGGTGTGAAAAAATGGACGAGTGGCCAAACAGGGCCTTAACTCCAATTAAAAAGTCATTATAAAACCTTAATGCAGACTGGGTGGTAATTCCAAAATAATTTAATGCATCATGAATGGGTGAACAGCCTAGTTTGCAGGCTGGGGTCTTAGCCAATCAGGTTACTCTCTGACAGCAAATTAACCACTGCAGCAGCCAATTGATGAAATGCAATTTAAAACAAACACACACACTATATATATATATATATATATATATATATATATATATATATATATATATATATATATATATATATATATATATATATATATATATATATATATACACAAATGCAACTTAACCTACAACTTCAGGCCCAATTTTCTCTCTCAAAAAAAACAAAAACGTACAGGGATCTTAGAAATGTAACCAAAATGGAGAGAAACATGTATCAATTCCTTAGACTTCAATCTTGTCATGGTAACATGATCACATGCTCCACAACTGACGGCTACGTAATTCAATTATCGATTAATGTGATGCGAATATGCAGCGCCGGAGAGCAAATAGGCTACATCTGCCCACGCCCACCAACTTTTGACATTTGTAATTTCAAACATTTATTTTATTTACGTAGAGCAGAATGAAATATTCTAGAATAAAACAACAGCAGTCTTACCTCTGTCCACAACGCTAACAGGAGGCACAATATTGGGAAGCAGTTCCTAACGTTAATCCTGGTGCGATTCCACATGCCTCCGGTTAATTAGAGTGACATCGGAGGGGAGAAGCGATACGAAAAGACAAACAGCCGCGGACCCGGCGACTAGTTCCTCCTCTCCTGACATGCAAAAACTAAATATTCACATGCGTGTTTTCTCCACCGTCCAGATTTCAGGTTGAGCAGGCGGCGGATTGCAGTACAGTGATGGTCCATGCACAGGAGTGCCCCTCCGTCAAATCTCTCCACGCAGCAACTGAGATGTTCGTGGCCACAGCCTGAGGAGAGGATGTCTGCTTTGATTGGCAGCTCCGCAAACCACTTACAAATTGGCCTGCGGGCAGTCTCTGAGCCAACCGGATTAAGGGGCGGACAATAGTATAATACCCCCTTCCCCCTCCCACTAACCCTCCTCCTTCTACCCCCTTTGCTCTTCCTCCTCCCAAAACTTGAATTAGCCTATTGCTGGGTTTGTATTGAGCTTCATTTGGACAAACCGCATTACAGCATGCGAACAAAGCATGGGTCGACTTTAATTAAACGCGCCCGCCAAGGTGTGTTGATAAGTAGGGTTATTATTTCAAATGAATATACTCAAAGGTGCTGTCTTGAATTTAATTACAGTCTTTATTTGGGAAAACATTTGGATGTTTTTTTGTTTTTTTTATATCAGTCGTCATTATATTCAAATCATTCAAATCGAACAAAACTTGAAAGAAAATAGTCCCACAAGCAGACTGAATTTCTGAGGTCAAAGTGGACTAATTGCTGGTGACTGACATGGGATTTGATTATGATAATATGGTTATATCTTAGATTAAATTAACAGTTTACACGGAACATTGGTTTTGAATGCCTCCTAGTATGTTGTATCTTACTATTCGCAGACAATTGGATTGCCTTTCTCAATGTGGTTGCTTTTAATTATAATGATGTAATGATGAATTATATTCATGCTGCAAAAACTACATTTACTTGATGATAGAGATTAATATCAATACATCCAAGCCTCTTGTCACAAACATGGTTTCACTCATCTGTTCCTGCAGTATTAATGGCTGCTGAAAGTAAAACTGCCTCTAAAACACACCAGTAACGAGACTAGACTTATTAATAAGCTTTTCTCAATTCAACCCCACAAATTGCAGCAGTTTAGAGCGCCCTCTACTGCCTGCGCATCAGTCACCATTTAACCTGATTCTCAATATGATTCTGCAATATGAAGAAATTAGATACATAAAATTAGATATGCATGTCACACATTTCTTTTGTTCATATTCTGCTTTTCCCATCATTTGTGAGATATTATAATGTAACTTGTTGGTAAAAAGGTTAATCTTTTTTCTCTACTCTTGGTGCAAAATACTTATTCCTTTATACATTTATTAAAACATATTTCAATTTTACCAGTTCCCAGTCTTGTGTTGTCTTATTTAAATTCAAACATTTTTCTCTGCAGTATCCTGTTGCTGCTGCATCAACCAAATATCTCCTCTTGTACCACAGTGTTAAAGATACAGAACTACAGCATATTCATATTATATGGAACCACTGCTTATGTCATTGGCAGTTGCAGCTGGTTTGCCTTCAGCTGATCTCTGTATTGCACATGTTGAAAATATCCTTGTTTGTATTGGTGACCCCAGCAACCAGTGCCTTTCTGCCTTTTACCTTACCTCCGATCCATCCATCCATCCATCCATCCATCCATCCATCCATCCATCCATCCATCCATCCATACATACATACATACATACATACATACATACATACATACATACATACATACATCCATCCATCCATCCATCCATCCATCCATCCATCCATCCATCCATCCATCCATCCATCCATCCATACATACATACATACATACATATCCATCCATCCATCCATCCATCCATCCATCCATCCATACATACATACATACATACATACATACATTCTTCCATTCATCCATCCATCCATCCATACATCCATCCATACTGTATGAGCCATATATTATATATACATATATATTATATGTTATTTATGGTCTCATTTATTGATCATTATATTGTGCACTTATGTTGTAGGTGGTGGGTGTTTTCATCGCTGTTGGAGCGGAAGTGGTAACATATTGGTTTGTTTAACCTGTTCACTTGGGTTTTTAGGTTTTGACAGAGAGGGGGTGAGCCTGGGAGCGAACACTTTCTGTTGACCACCGCACTAACGCACTTATATTGACACAAAGTATTTATACATTTGGTAACTGCAGTACTAGTTGTATGTGGACTGTTTACAGCCGCACACATACATACATACATACATACATACATACATACATACATACATACATACATACATACATATACATACATACATAAAGACAGATGTGAACATTTGCACAAGCATCCTGTCTCAGTTTAAGTTATTTGCATCACCTGGCAGCGTTGTCAGGCTGATTCTTGCTGACAGATGGCCAATGTTTACTGTGGCTGTACCCAGTCAAACGGAACATACCAGTGTTTTTGCATGTTGTAATTCCAATGGAGCCCATTATACTGTAAGTGAGAAACATTTACCAAAGCATGCTGTAGTGCATTCTATCTTTCGTTTGTTTCAAACATAAAAACTGTGTATTGTTCTACCGCCTTTAGCTGTTACTCACTCAGTCTTTATGTTTGCCTTCAAAGGCATGAAAGTGTCATAAGGTGTAATAGGTGACATAGCTTATTTTATAGGTGAACCAGCACTCAGACTAGACAGTGCATTATCCTAGTATCTAATGTTAATTTACAGATATTTTTACTGCTTCCTCAGCAAAGGCCTGACTCTTCCAGAGTGCCAAAATATGTTGTCCTTAATGGACTAAAGTTTTCTGGACTGTGCCCCATTATTAACATTCTCCACATCCTAATGAAAAGAAGAAAGGAAGCAACATCAAAATCTCCTGTGACCTGTATCCATCTATTTAACACTTAGACAAACCCATATGATTGTGTAAGTTTATCCATTTTGTCTCTGTGAATAAAAGATGCTGTATCATGCAATCAATTGAATACAATAATGAATGGGTGAATGAGATGCATATAAAGTGTGGCTGGTAAAAATAAGACTGCTGCTCAGGCGTAAGTGACATGCAACATGATACCACTTTCTGCTACTGTTTCTGACAAGAAAGACAAGAGAGAGAAGCTGCCAATCAAAGTGTATGTGACAGCACCCCCCCCCCACTCCTACCCTCCATGTCTCTGTCTCCTTCTCATCAGGCAACTGCCAGCCCATCAGATAGGCCTTAAAGGAGGCCGCTGATAGCCTAAGCCACTGCAGACGCTTTGACTGGAACATTTCACACACTGTCACAAGTACATGTGAGTGCCTTAAGTTGGATCACACCAGTAAAGGGCCTCAGGTGGTACAGGAACAGTGTGGATATGTGTGTTTGCATCTTAGTGTTTGACCAGTATGTTTTTTTAGCCATGCTAATGGTGTAGCTCTTAAGGATGGCAATGTTGGATTGTCGCTAAAATGTTTCAACAACTACTGCATAATTGGCTATGGAACTTTGTACATATATTTGTGTTCTCCAGAGGATGAATCCTAATAACTTTTCATCTAGCCTCCCCATGAAGTGTACATTTTTGTTTTTTTTGTGAAATGACTCAAAAGTACTGGATGGATTGACACAGCATTTTATTACAGGCATTCATGTTCCCCTCAGGATGGATTGCATTAACTTTGATGATCCTGTAACGATTCATCCATCTGTTGTGCTAATTAGCTAATGTTAGCATGCAAACACACTAAGATGGTGAACATTTCCTTCACTTTGGCATGTTTCATTGTCATTCTGACCATGTTAGCATTTAGCTCTATTTAAAGCCTCACAGAGATGCTAGCATGGCTGTAGACTCTGCTCTGCCTTGAATATAAGCTGCAATATAACCAATATCTTATGCTGAACCTATTTAAAAAAAAATTCATTTTCATGCCCATAAAATTAAAAGCATTCTGTGCTCACCCTAAAATTGTTTTCATGTCAAGGTGGAAATGCAGCTGTGAATGCATTTAGACCTCATCGATTCACTAATACGAGCCTCACTATTGAAACCATGAGTAATGAAATTTGTTGAGTCTCTTTAAGCCTGAGTGATTCATCAGACAAAAAACTGGATACATTTTGCCTTTACGTTAAAAATGTATCTCCAAAAAAACCTGATAATCAAAAAGAAATATGCAAAATAGCTTAAGTTGGTGATTTTACATTTTAGATATAAGAGACTAACATTAGTCCGACACAGCACCAAACTATAGTATCTCCTGAATACTAACAAAGGGCCTAGGGTGGTGTGTGACTACCTTGTCCTCCTGTTTGCATACGTGTGTGTGTGAGGCACAGAGAGAGGAGTGTGTGTGTGTGTGCAGGAGGAGAAGGGATTATGAGTGGGAGCGCTGTGGGGGGTTTGTGAGCCTCCAGGGGGGAGGTGAAGTGGATTTCTTCTCTCATCCATTTTTCATGGCTTTTCTCCTTTCAGATCTCCGGTCTCTGTACATACGGCTGCCGGGTCGATTCTCTTTTATCTTTAAGCATCTTTTGGGGACTCAGTATGTGTGTCTGGTGGCCTTCGGAGGGGGGGGGGGGGGGGTGATGTGAATCTCTATGTCTTATGCCTTCACACATATGCCTTTTAAAAGGGGCTTTGAATAATTAATTACTTCTTTTTGTGACCTCTATGGTTCACCATGATCGACTGAACTTCTTTCCTGGCCTCCACCCTTCCCCTGGAAACACATCATGATCACCATGTAAAATACTAATATTCTAATTCCTTTTTAGATTGGCGGACAACATATTTCAACATTAAAGTCATCATCTGTATGGACTGGAGTTATTTTGTGGTTTATCTATTTTACTGTAATATACGTGATGAAAGTTTTCATACTAAAATGCCATGCAGAGTGAGTCCTGTTCCACAGTTCGCACATTATTTTATAGGAACATGTCCTGTAACATAAACTTATTGGTTAACCTAACCTCATCTGTCATCATAAAACAGCATTTATAGGCCACATAGTACATGTCTTCGTATGTGACATACTGAAAAAAGTCAATTTAAATCTCACTGAGGTTTCTCACCTCAGATATCCTACTATGTTTATAATTTGTCACAAACAGGCTCAACACGTGACAAAAAGGGGAGACCAGACAGGTTAAAATGCCAATTAATTGTTTATTGTAAAGTAAGCTAGAGAACTATTAACAAAAGAATCAAAACTTGTGTGGAATCAACGGTATCAGTAGTGTGTGGATGAATGACAACTGCAACAGAAGACATGAAACAAATCCAAACCACAAACCCAAAGTCAGAGAGAGAACAATCAGACATGACTTATAAACAGTCTTGGTTGAGGCCTAGGAGGTGTCCACCAATCAACTAACGAGCCCTCCCAGACCGCCAGCGCAGTCAGTAAAGCCAGAGAAGCCAACAGCAGGCAGAAAAGAGAGGGTTTGTAACAAATTAGTCACTGGACCTATCAAATCTGGTCTCTGGTGACATCTTAATACTTTTTCATTACTCTTGTCCTTGGCATGTTTATTATATCTGTGATATTGCAATGAAAGGGACCAGGGGGCGAGAATAGACAAAATCGGTAACCACTAAGTTGACCACATTAAAGTAATTTCTGAGATAAATCCCTCAATTTGTTCATATGTTTAATTATTTCATTTTTTTGTATGTACATTAACCATGCAATGTTTATGAAAAGATATGCGTGCATTAACACATACAAACACACTTTCACCAACATTTACTAACGCTTATAATATAATATAACATAATATAAGCTTACATAAAGACTTCTACTGAAAAATACACAGAATTACATTAAATAAAATAAGGCATAGAAAGACTACAACAAAATAATAAACGCTGTCATTGAGAAGTTATCAGAATTGATGGACATCACGTTTATTTGTCTTCTGCACTTTTAACAAATCTAGATATTGCAGATAAAAGCGTATCTTCCCTTACACATGATTCTTGCATTTATACCTGATAAATGTGTTGCAGCTACAGATTCTGTTGTGTTTTATCTCCTGCTTTATGTAATCCATAAAGTAATCAAAGTTTTTCTATTAATGAGGCCCTGCAGCGACTTTAGTTAACCCACTTTTTTTCCTTCAGTTCCCATGGTGGAATGAGCTATCGAATGTGTAGAAAGGGCATTTCCGCTGCGATAAGATGAGACATGTTAGTCACCACTGACACCGAAGTGTACCTCTATCATACCCTCATGTTCTGCTCTGCTGATAGTACTGTATGCATTGTGTTTTCTCATGGGGATAGCTCATATTTCATACACGACAGTCTATTACTGTTCAGGGAAGAGGAAAAGTGACAGACATTTCTAAACTATCCGGAAATACACTGTTGGGTTTCAATAACATTAGGCGAACACTGAAATACTCAACCCACACAAAGCACACACACACACACACACACACACACACACACACACACACACACACACACACACACACACACACACACACACACACACACACACACACACACACACACACACACGTTTTTGAGAATGAAAAACCACAGTTACAATGTTAACCAGTTGGGCAGGTTTAATGGTACTTCATACTTTATGTCTTGTTTTTCCTGTTCATGCTTTGGAACCGATTTCATTAGTGGAAGTCCCCATTTAACCCTTTTAGATATTTGACACATGACAACAAAATGAACGGTTGCTTATTCAAGGCACCCTTTCCTTTTGTGTTTTTTCTGTGATAGCATGGCAACACTTAATACTTTACTGTTCATATTCTATTGTTAAAACCTAACCGATCATTTGGACCTAAAGTATTGCTTCTTTTTGCTTCCTCCCATCCACTATCACCAAACTGTAAGAGATGTTATATGATGCTCAGATTACCTAAACGCTGCCTTCCATCTTTACTACTATGAATCACTGATTAAAGAGGATTTGCAGGACATTGTTCAGATTTATGTTGTTGTCAGTGTTATTATGGCAGATAAGACTATTTCCACATATGGAGAGACCTAAGGGGAGACTTGCTTTAAACCTTCCAATCCACCCCAGCATGCACAGCCCAGGCCCGCGTAAATATATATCACTGATAAGTACTCACAAGGTTGCAAAAAAAAAAAAGAGCAGCAAAACCTTTATGGCCAGTTTGATTTTAGCCCTTCAAAACAGACACAGGTTGTGGTATTCACCTGGTTCCTGTCAAGGACTGTTTATCAGTCTGAACCAGTCCCCTCCTCTGCTCTTCTTCAGAGTACAATGCCATGTTAATCCAAGGTTATGACCTAACTGCTCGGGATATGGGGGGAGAAGAGCAGCACATCTTGTAGTAATTTCAAGTGAAAAAGTAGAAACAAAACAATCGATTACTTCATCCAATCAGGTGATTCAATTGTATGTGCTATTGTTTAAGGAGCAGCAGGATAAATATGAAGGGTTGTGAGTTTCCTAGCACCATTAGGAATAAGAAAACAAACCCATTCTGCCACATTTTGTAATCTTTGATTATATACAGTATTATGACTGAACATCCCTTTTGGTTAGTCTTGCTTTGCCAGACCCTCCTCCAAAGCATTCTGAAGGAGGGTCTGGCTACTCCACATAGCAGCCGGGATGGGAGGAAAACTGGGATCTGGTTTAATGGCATTTCTTTAAACCAATGAGCATCGTCATGGGCGGTGCTAAACTCCGCACAGAGCCGCTGCAAAATAATTGTGCGAGAGAAAACAGATCTGATAGTCTAGCTAACTGTCTCTATTTACCATACAGAGATCTGAGGAGCATCAACCGTTGTCCTCATAAATCTACCAAATTTAAAATTCCAACACAAAGAAAGCGAAAGAAAACAGAAAATACATGCATCTGGCTGAACTTCCTGCAGCACCAGAGCAATCCCAACATCAAGTGGAATGCAAAGGATATAGGCTACTCTTTGAATAACCATGGTTGGGTTTTTTTTTTTTTATAATTTATGGACATACCGTATGACCAAGGGGTTACAAGTAGACATAGCTACACTTTTAAAGGAGACTGTCCTAGAAAAATGAGGTTATCAGTTGTTTCAGCAAATGCCCCAAAAAACTCGTCCATCACGAGTTGTATGACGTTACCATAGTGCCACAGAGTCTGAATATGAAGAAGGTCGAGATGAATGGATTGGTCAAAAAAATCTGTTTGTTTCATACCGCCAGTCAACCCTGGATTATTTTAGCCATGACCAAGATTGTTCCCTCACCCTAACCCTCATGTTGTCCTTGGGTCAAACTGACCCGTAGTCCTATATCAATGTTCTTTTTAATTACCCAAAATAACATAATTGATTCCATACAACACTCTTTGGCAATTACAAATCTCTTATTCAAGCTTATAGCATTTGAAAAAAAATTGTAGATGTTTCCAAATACTATTGAGTAAAAGTTGACATATTCCAGTCTGTGATTATCCATCAACATCCATACCTTTAATTTTAGTTTAAATAATCCCTAATTTCTGCTTTTCTAACTCAAACATTAGGTATAATTTCCTATAAATGAGGTTTATTGACGATAAATTCCAAAAATAACATTGAAAAAAAGCGTCACAAGTGTTGAAAAAAACGACAAAAAAGTTAAAACATCGATAAAAAGTGTCAACAAAAGTGTTGATTTTCAATTTTGACGGGAAGACAACACAAGGGTTAACCATGTGGTTATTTTTCACACCATGACGAAGATCCCCTAACGTTAGCAAAGTAGCCTTTTTAACACAAACCACAATGCTTCACTAACTCTAACCAAGTTGTATTTGTGCCTCAACCTAACCAAACCTTAACTGAAGAAACGTCAGATCAGAAATGCTTACATGTGTTCTGTAGTGTACAAGTACCTAAAAATTGTACCTAGTACAGCAAACGCGTAAATGTAACTTATTACCAGTTTACCTTGTCAGCTGGCAATACTGCTAAGTATATCAAAAGTACATGAAAACTATGTCTGCAGATGACATACAGTAGATTTATTAAGATACAAAGGTTGACAAAGGTTAAAAAGCACACCTTCCCATATGTAAAAGATCTCATTTGCATACAGATTGAGAGTGTGTCTGAGTGTGCTGGAATCACACTGGTATTGTGCACAGCAGTGTCTCCTCTCTCACTACAGTGCTGGATCTTGTCTTTCATTCAAATGGCAGGTTTTAGCTCCCACCTGTGAATGGACTGCATTCAGATGGAGGGTTGGAAATCCATCTGCTGTGGTAAAACACACACATACACACACATCCAGATGGTCTCTGGAGAAGAGAGATGTCCCATGTGTCCAGTTTCAAAGCAACAGGGGACACAATTTAAGCCCCCATCCATCCATCCTTTTTAAAGATGGATGATGAGGGGAGGATGTATTTACAGAACTGTTTTGCCATACACACAGTCTCTGTATAATGTTTTTTAGTGATAGTAGCAAAGGGTCACAGGTCGGATTCGAACCTGGGCCAATCAGGTGAGCTACAGGTTGCCGACCCCACAGTCTCTAGGAATAAGCTTGATTAGGGATTTGAACACAAAAAAAAATGAGCTGGAAATACTAGTTTGACATTTTGGTAAATACGTTGATCTGTTTTCTTTTAAAGAGTAAGATGAGAAGGTCAGTAATATTCTCAATGTTGTGTATTAAGTTATGGAATGAGAGCAAGATGGCGATTAGCCTAGCTTAGCATCAAAACCCGGAAGCAGCTAGCATGACTCTCTCCAAAGTTAGCTTACTAATGAACATGTATCGCAGTAACCTCCTGGAGTTCAAAGTAGCTAGGCAACCAGTTATGATGCTGATCTCTTTCTGTATGTGTACAGATTAAATGAACATTATACAGCATGTTAATTAGAGAGCTTTAGAGTTCCTGTTAGGTGTATTTTTTATGTGTTTTTGGACAGAGCCAGGTTAACTATGTTGCTTCCAGTTTTTATGCTAAGCTAGGTAATTTCCTTTTGGTTCTAGTAATGTACTTAAAGGTGCTCCAAGCGATGTTGGGTGACGTTACTTCTTTGTAACATTCAAAGTATTTTCAAACAAAACGAGGCTAGCTCACCCTTTCCTCCTCATCCCCCTCTCTCGCTTCCGTGCACTAACCCCCACCCAACGCCAACCCCCAAATCCTTCTTGTTGGATATTGGCTAGAACGCTGGAACACTGTTCGTTATGCATCGTGGTACAGGATGGCGCGGATTGTTTTAATGGCGATTGTGGAGCCTGGGCTGTCTAGAGACCGCGGTTTTTTACAGTGTGTTCTGGGGACAGGCAGCTAGCGTATAGTTTGACTATGTTTTGCTTTATGTGACAAGAAATGTTCTAGCCTAAAAACGTGTGACATCACTTAGAGCACCTTTAACAAACACAAGCAGTATCAGTCATTACAACTAGCTCTTAAAAGCGTATAGGAGTATGTCCCAAAATGTCAAAAGTAAAAAAAAGCATTACTCTAAAATCAGATCCCTCTACATTTCATGGTGCGAAGTGATTGTCAAACCCCGAATCTAGAACCTTAAAATGACCCCTAATATTCATGTAAATGTACAACTGAAGATGTTTTAAGCTGATACCCTGCATTCAACTTCACAACATCAACACAACTGACTCGTGTTTCAGAACTGCTCAACAAAGATGCAGAGAGCTAAACGATTCTCTTTTTCTTTTTCTTAATGTCATCAAGGTCAAAAGCTATACATGAAAATGAAATAAAAACCTGTCAAGTATCTAATCTGGTTGGTCTATTGTGTGCTTCTTTGCAAAAGTGACATTACCAGAGAAGAGTGGTCTGATACTAAAGTGGGAGGGCGAATATAAGCGTGACCTGTTGTCATTTTGTTCCCAAGCAACATGCTTTTAAGATCGCTAAAGATGTGTGGCGTTGGCATTTAAAAATAAAAGAAAGAAAAGTATATAAAGTGAAAGTGATATAGAAATAGTCATGCTTGGCAGACAAGTTTTAGCGATAAAGTCAAAGCAAATATTAGACTGTTGATTATTGATAAGTAAAACAAAATGACGAAGACTTCTCGTCACAATGTGCAGTTTGAAGAGTCATTTTTGTCTTTGTAACAGTAACTGTGAGAGAAAGAAAACGTTCAGGAGTCCTTTCACTCGTGCTCATACACACATCTGCTAGATAAAATCATCTCTACAGTACAGCAGCTTTTATTTTCTCTCTGGCTAAATGTGAGAATCCTGCTTTCATTTCTAGGAAACCATAAATCAACATGCCCATCAAGATGGTCTGTAGAATTTACATTTGCTCTGGGTTATCTCTAATCAGGATGTTTGCTCAAGAGAGATTACGTGTATCAACAGGCAGCTGACAGATTCATGTAAGCAGCAGGTAGAGTGCTGTGGATGTTTAGTCAATCACGGAGTACTTGGTGATCTCTGTTCTTTCAGTGCAACCATTTAATAGGTAATAATACCCTATAATGTTGTTGTAAGCAGATATAAGGACAAAGCAGTGTCTATTATTGTACAATATTTGTCAACTTATGAAGACATGAAGAACGGAAGAGATTGGAGAGCTTCTTGGAACTTATTTTATTGATAAAAAGGCAGTGCTCTTTGGAAGGGGGTACGAACAAATCCAATAGACATCAAGGAAGAAGCCAAGACACTCGTCTTATACAAAAAATATATATAAAATGCCTTTAATGCATCTGCCACATTCTGAAGAGAAGATAAAAAAAAAAAAAATTGGCCTTCTTCAGGAAGTTACAGTAAGAATGTACCAGATGCATTAAAGGCATTTTATATATATTTGGCTTCTTCCTTGATGTATTATGAAGACATATTTTGTGTTAGAACAACTGTGCTTTACTATATTATCATTTTCTGTTCTTACACGAGCCTCCACTTGTTTACAGGGGTTACAGCTGCTGACACATTAATAAACCTATATTGGTTTACAGCTACATTATAGTGTGTTATACAGCAATTATTAAAGTTTTATAGACTGTTTATAAATACTAATGTCAAGTGTGGCCTAATTTGAATATTCCTTTATTAATGAGGGGACATGTACAAGACTCTAGAGCCAAATGTAATACTTTAAACCCCTTCTAATATGTCTTGCAATTAAATTTTAGCAACCAAATAAGAGTGGCCTGTTCCTACCTCAACTCAATGATACTTCTGCAGCTACTCTTATACCACTAACCTTATTCTGTAGTGACTGTAGCATTTTGCTAAACTCTCCTATGAAGTGAAGTGATTAAATAATTACAGGACAAAAGAATTAAGTTTTTGGGCATCAAACCCATTTTATTTAAACTTAACGCAGTTTAATCCAACACAGTTAGTGCACATGCAAAGTATCATATTTCAATATGTACTGTATGTTTGTACCAAGTGTCATGTTTTAAAAGTTTTTAATATTTAACATTTAGGTAATAAATTAACAAAATTGAAACTTTACAGAAAACACTGCCCACAATGAGTATACCATTTTAATAAAGAATAAATACATGATAAATTCGTAAAACTGCAATGTTCGTGTTTGTACTTTTTTTTTTTCTCCAGAAAATATTTTTTTTTTTTTTTAAACACAAATTCAGTGAAAGACACCAGAAATAATAATAAAAAATAAATTAAAAAATCACAATTGGACAAATTTCTTCAGGTCTTTACTATGAAAACATCATAATACTTCTTTCACTTAAAGGTATTATGTGTAGAATTGTCACTGAATATTACATTACCTAACAGAACAACATGTGCTACACTTTAAAGTCACTATGAACAGCATGATAGCAGATCTGATTATCTTCCTCCGTGTTGCTTCTGAATATTCAGCTAACAGTCTGCCAATAAAGAAGCAAACGCGACCGACTTTATCCAAAATCAAAAGTGCCTTCTCCAACAAAGCAATACTGAGTAGATCACCAGAGGTCATGTTTAAACTGCCACATCAATGGCTCAAGTTATAATATCAAAGTAATTAGAGAATACTACACATAGCACCTTTAAAAAAACATGTTCATGATTAACTGTTGCTCAGCTCATGATCATTGAAAATACAGTAAGAAATTGTCAAACAGTGCACAAACCTTTAACAGAACAAAAAGGATCACAGTTGAAGAAGCAACTACAGCATAGCCATGGGGGTACATCTATAAAAGTCTGGTACCAATGAATTAAGTATTCAGTCACAGAGAACAACTGAGTGCTGACATTTCTGACATGTTGCTGAGAATTTGATATGTCAGCGCCTTAGAACCGAGCAAACGGACAAATTTTCGCTATGTGCCTGAGTGATGGAGGTAGAAATGTCCAATGCTGGGCTAATGGTTAATATCCAGCATAGGAAATAATGAATTATACAACCATTATTCACCTCATATATTAGTGTTTTATTCAATAGAAGTAGCATATGGCTTACCAGTGGCACAGTCTGCAACCTCACTCTGGACTGTCAAAAGTGCTTTTATTTTTGTCGTAGAGGGGCTTGTCGTGCGGTGGGAGACTTAAAGGTTTAATTCAAAATTTTGGGAAATACACTTATTTGCTTTCTTGCCGAGAGTTTGATAAGAAGACTGGAAACAACTAGCCAAAGCTAACAGCTAACGCGCACTAATTAACACATTGTATCTTGTTTAATTTATACAAAAAACAAAGTTTAAAAGAGATGCTTCTTTTGCTTCACGAGGGGTCAATTCTTTTCTTTGCCAGGATCAGTTGCCAGGCAACCAAAGCAGTTACTGGTCCCAGACAAGTTTGGTATTGATCCCCTATAATAAAAATTTTATTTTTACACTTTTTTGTGGTAATTAGTTTGCTTTAGAGGTGCAGGTAGGCAGATTTTGTAACCTTTTTCTCAGAGCCAGGCTAAGTTTCTATGCTAAGCTACATTAGCCAGCTACTTTCTGTTGCTTCATATTCACCGTACGGACATGTAAGTGATATGAATACTGTCATAATACTCTCAGCAAAAAACAAAAAAATAAGGAGATTTTCTGAAAGGTTGAGCTTTTATCTTTAGGTTCTCCAAGAACACCGCCAATCACCAGTGTTCCCGACCTTTACATGGCTCCCATTAGAATAAAGTTGACCTTATCAGAGTTTGGCCTCAAACTAAAACTTTAGCATTTTTCGCAGAAAAACACACATAAGTTTAAAACTAAATTAGATTATAAAAACATAGCCAGTCAGATCTGAATAGCTTGTAAAAACTAATAAAAAATGGTTGAGTATAAAATAGACTGGAAGTCTGATAACAGATCAACTCGTGAGTTTCGTGAATAAAAGGAAATTAAACTTTCCATGATATCTTTCACTGCCTATATAGAGAAGCTGGCTGATCCAGCTGAACCTGAAGTGCTGGCACGCTGGTTGTGTCTTTTGGCAACTGAATTTTATGCAACAAGCGAGCTGAAATCACAACATCTTTAGACGTTAGAATTGATCCCTCCCACTTGCAGCTGCCATCTATTTTTTTTTTTGCCACTTTTCTTTGTCAATGATTAAGGCTGCTGTGTGTCTTCTGTGATGTTCACTAAATGCACTCGACTTCCAGTTAATAGCTGGAGGGAAAGTGTAGAGAAATATGTACCGGGGTTGGTTTGTTGGCTGATGCCGCCCACAGTGACAAGCCAACGGAAAAGGCAAAGAAAAGCCTTTGTGTTTTTGCTATAACTTTCCTCAAAGAGAAAAACTATTTCAGCCAAAAGAGAAGTCACATGTCAGTTCTCCACATTTGACAGGCACATGAAGTTACAGACTGGCCTTAAAAGTTGAGATGGCTTTGTCACATTTTTACATCAAGCCAAATCAGAAGCAGTTGGCCCTAATTTCAGCAAACAGATTTATTTTTAAATACACAAGAGGATTTTTTTTTTTTAATGATTATGGCTAACCTATTTTAAATGTGGGCAACAAATGTGTTTCTAATGAGTTATTTCAAGACAAAAAGTGACCATGTTCATTGTTTTCCACGATGGGTTCATCTCATACTAGATAGGATGGAAAACTGTGAGCACCATTGGGAATCTTTTAGTAAGGTTCTCCATTAAACTTCACTTAGACCTTCTACAATTTAAGACTAAAGAAAAGATCACATGGTAGAAGATGGAGGAAATAAGGGGGGGTAGGGGACCTAATGAGGATAAGCTGCAAAAAATATAACTTAAAGAAAGCTTTAAAGAAAAAAAAAAAAATATATATATATATATATATATATATATATATATATACATACACACATATAGAAATAAATGGTGGCTGGTTATAATGTAAAAAGTTAAGAGAATATTGTTTAAAAGTCCATTTAGTGTTACAATGTGTGTCCTTTTCTAATTTAATCTACACATAACTATACACATAAGTTGTCCAGTGGTCATTTCATGGGTTTCCAAAGGTGCTTCCAATTTTTTTTCCAAACTTAGAAATAAATAAAAAAGAGTAGATACATCCTGTAGTTTGTATATGTTTGAAATTTTGCATCCAAATTTATAAATGATAACACAGAGAATCTGATTTAGTGTTGGACATCAGGTTTCATTGCTGATTTGTAAGAATGTAAATCAATTACGTAAATGAGTCGTCTTTCCTTTTGCAAAGAAAATAAACAAAATAAAAATGATTCAAGCAGTTTGAGCAAACATATAGAATCCTACATCAAGGAATGATCTTTGATGGGCGGAAAGACAAAGAAGCTCAATGATATGATTACCGGTTCTGCATATAATCCTACACGACCTGGGAGCGAATAGTTGACTCAGTGTGTGAAACATATTTAGTTTGGTTGATTTAAATTCTTCACTTTGTTTCGTGCAGATAAAAATCACTTTGAAATGTTAAAAATTTGACATCAAGCAGCACCAGATAACTGCGTCGATGCGCCTGAAACTGAGAAAACCACTGTGAGATTTAGGATGGAAAGGTACATACCCCTAACATACCAATGGAAATTACCACAAAAAAAACACAAGGTTTTATGGGTAAAAGAAGACAAATGTTCACATTTGATTGTCAGTTTAGACAAATGCATCAACAGTAAGTTGAAGTTTTATTGGGGACTAGCTTTTGTTTTTGTTTAATAAAACAGGTTTAAGATTTCACTTCCAATATGTTCAAAGGGTTATTCCCTTTAAACTCTTCCAAAGAACTCTAACACACAGCACTTTTTCATTTTATCTTGAAGTCAACAAAGTTATTCTTTTTTTCCTTTTTAAATAACCATTATATTTGTACTCACTATATTTTTTTCTCCCATACTTCAAACCTTTGCAGGTGCACCAAGAAGAGTACTTTTCTAATTATCTAACTGTAATTGTGTATAAATAATGAGATGTGTTTTAAGTGAGCAGTCGTGTTCTAAAAACAGTATCGTCTTGCTTCAAAACTTGCATATTTTTAGGAAAACTCCAAGGTGGGGGATTTCTTCTTTTTTTTTTTTTTTTTACATATTGATTATTAAATGAAGTACCAGCCCTTTTGGAATGAAGAAAAATACTAACATATAGTAAGAACGTTGCTGCCTATAAACCGCAAGTCATTTTGAAATATAATAATATAATAAAATGCTGGTCATCATTACATCCAGAGATCCACCCTGAATATGACCAAAACTTTTGACTATATGGACCTGAGATTTTGGCAAACTGCTGTTGAGATTCACTTTGTGAAATTAGGTTTGCGTATTAATGACAATCCGAGATTCACGACACAGAACCCCCCCCCAAAATGAATTATGACCAAGGGCATTAATGTGTTCAAAACGTAACCATTTAAAATGAACTCTAGAAATGACTTCGAGTGTAATAAAAATGATGAAACAAGTGGAGGACTTAGCCTTTATACAGTGTCTTCTCTACTGTATTTCAAAATTTGCAAAGGAGAGAGAAAACAATTCCTTCAAAACTCCAAAAACAAAATCAGTACTGTTCACTGACATGTCGCAGGCCAAATACCGGTAACTCATTGCAGGATTGTGCTTGGGAACAATGACAAATTGATAACCGAGATTAGGCCCTTGGTGCAGGGATGGATAGCTGAATGCTTTTTCAGTGATGTGTGAGACTACCTAACTTCACCTGTAGAAGAAAAAGCCTGCTAATATGTCCACTGGCTTGAATTGTAAAGATTTTCTACCATTAACACTGAGTGATAGTTTAGCACGGGTTACTATGATAAGTATTGCTTAAAGGCTGTGGATTAGAAAAAATAAACTGAGGCGTGCTTGAACAAGTGGTGGTTAAAACACACCGAACACCTCAATTGTTGCAAGGCCCCACCATTGACTAGCATAGTTTTTGCATTACTGGATCACGGATTAAAGGAATACTCCACCATTTTGCTTTTGTTTTTACCTTATCTACATCTTTAATGGTTCAAGTAATGACCAGTACAAAAAGGTAGCTATTGGTTCATATGATGTGTATTGTCATTTTAAACGCAGATGTCCTCTGGCACACTTCGTTAGGCAACTGTTTGCATCAACTCCAATACAAATATTAACTTGCTAAAATGTTAGCAAAGCAAGGCTAACCCGTGCATCACACGGCTGGTCAGCCTCACAAAGTTTGCAATGAATGCTGGGAGTTGTAGGAATGCTTGAAACAAGTTGGAATTTGCCTGAAAGCAGAATGATAAATGGCTTTTTCTTAGCCAGTATCAGGTGTATTTAAAATACTATACTATTTTTATAAATACAAGTAACATTCAAGAGCCTGCACTGAAAGCAGTGGAGTATTCCTTTAATCAAGGGCAGGCAAAGGAAATCAGTGATATGCAGCCATTTATAACAGATGGCAAAGTAAATGAAATGATTAACAGACTTCAAAAAAATCATCAAGAAGAGATAAATGTGCCAGTGACAACCAGCTATGGCAAATTTGTTTTAGGACAAAATATTAAGACCACATGAAACTCAAAAAAGGTAAACGGGACAAAACTTAAAGATACCTGTTGGCAACGAGACAAGGGGCCCACCTTTCATCATGTACCAATAAGCAAAAAGGCAATACAGGATGAAGAGCCATGTGGGGAAGTGTGGATGTGCTGGGCCTGTGTTTGATCTAATTTGGAATAAACAGTATAAAGAGGGTTGGTTAATACTAGTTACACATTGGTGGAGATCTTGTACTTGGGAGACATGTTATTATGGAACCAGATGAAACTAAATATGACGCCCATGGTTTTGGGTATACGCTCGTCGTAGGCAAACGTCATGGCCTCATGCAGCGGGACTTTGACCACCTCGATAAGCTCTCCCTCCTTTGGCTCACCTCCACCTGCGCTCACACAGTTGTCGTCAGACACCTCGGCGTAAAACATGGTCTGCTTGGCGCCTGTTACACCTACGCCTGACCTGTAAAAGGGGGAAGAGAGAGACAGAAATACAGAAATAATCTTTTAGTCTTTTAGTCCCCATTATGTCTCAAGTGCCTAAAACCATGGACCTTACAGTTCCCATAATCCAACTTGATAGTGTCTTAAGACCTTACCTGCCTGTAAGGTGTTTTTTTTTATTCCTAGCCCCCCACACACATGAACACCAGGATTTTCCAGGAGCTTCCTTGCCATTTAAACTAAACTGACCTTAGGCTGCCTACTATTAGCACAGAACGTAACCACACCATGCGCTGCAGTCAAAACCACCCTCATAGGGGTCCTGAGGGTTAATGTGATACCCATCTATTTAATGGAAGCAGCCCACACATAACAACCGCCATAGACGACACCAACAAAGTTGGAGGAGGTGTTCAAGTCAAATAAAAGAAACAGTTATAAGAGTTGTCAGTCAAAGGTGTCCAGCTGCTGCTGTTTAATGTGGGACTGTCCATCTCCCGGAACTTGAAACTTCTGTGTCAAGATATAGTGAGCTAATAATATGTTGACAAAGATGAATGCTGCTTTCCAGCTCACTTACATAACCTCAGCCCTTGTAGTTTTTCTTCTTTTCTTACTTCTCTGGATTTATTTCAAGCGAATGCTTTACTTTTGGGTGCATCGTGTTATGTGGACGTTCAGAAAGCTACATTTAAAGTGATACTCCACCCAAAAACAACACCAAACCCAGCTGAATTGCTTTGAAAAAATCCTGGCGATTGAGTGGGTAGTGATTCAGGAGGGGGAGATCTGGAACCAGTCTACATCCTGAGTATAGTCGTTGACAGTGGACTGTATAAAAAAATAAATAAAAATAAAATAAAAATAATAATAACCTTACCGCCATGAAAATGACTAACTTGAGAAACTCATCCATGAAGAGCTTTTCTACTCTGCTGGGGTGAGTGTTTGATGCATAAAAAGGTTTGGAATGGACTATCACTCTTTTAAAGGCATTTGATTGCTGGAATTGAATTAGAAAAAAAATGAAAACAAATTCTCGAACAGCCTCTCTCTGAGTGAACTCAAGGAGGTTCAGAAATTTTAAATGAAAATTATATCAAAAAGGACAACAGGATATTAACTGTTAAGGGACGAGAAATCCAGCGGGTGTGACTGAAGCAGATATTCCAAAGACAATAAAAAATCCTTGTACAAAAACTTTTTTGTCTTGGGAATGTGTCGGTCACAAATAAAAGGCCTCTGTCAAGTTAATTTACAAATAGTAATTCTTAACTTTAACTTTATCTAAAGATATTTCCTACTGCAATCAGCTAACCTGTAGGAAGTAATCCTCTTCAGTTTAGAGGCCGGCACATCGTAGCCACACTCCTCCAGCACCTCCTGCCGGGCAATCTCCTCCAGAGATAGGTCGGGTTTGTCCACCAGACCGGCACAGAGCTCATAGGTGACGCCCGCTGAAGCCGGGGGCCACTGAGAAGAGCTCTCCCCCTCTGAGGCCGACTGGCCCTCGGGAGACTCGGGGGCTGTAGCGGCGGATTCGGAGGCCCCCTCCTCAGTTTTTTCAGCAGACTTAGGCGGCTGCGTCTTGGTCCTTTCCCACTCACACATGTATACAGCTGGTGGTGGAAAAGACGGAAAATATTATTCGCACCACATTTTTGAAATTTCTTTTGGATTATCTAATCAATTTTGCCACACCGTTCAAATACTTAAAATTAAGGATGAGGATATATACTGTACAATTTTCATTGAATTACTTCCAGCTGGATTTGCAGTTTTTTGGGCTTTGGACTGTTGGTCAGATAAAACAAAGCTATTTTAAGATGTTGAACCTTGGGCTGTAGAAAATAATGATAGACATTCCGCTATTTTCTTTTCTTACATTTTATAGACTATGATTCATTAATTAAAGGGGACCTATTATGCTCATTTATCTGGTTCATACTTGTTTTTTGTGTTACGTTTACCTGCTTCGATGTTAACAAACATTATTCTGTCTCTTTAAGCCCCCCCCTCCTGAAAAAGTCCAGTCTGCTTTGATTGGTAAGCATTTCCAGGTTATCAGCGCTTTCGGAGTCTCTCCACCAACATTTTAGCCGTGGAATGACTGTAACAACACTGTAGCGGCACTTTCTACCTATATTTAGTATAGTTGTGACATCACAATGTTACAAAAGTCCTGACGGCCCCTTTAAAAGCACGGTTTCTGAAAACGGGATGTGTGCATTTCTCTGAGGATTGGGGGTTTTGATATTTTCACAGTATTTATATAACACCTTGAGTTGATTTATTGTCAAAAAAGACATGGGAATCTCACTTTTTACAATATGGGACCTTTACATGTAAAACTAATTGACATATTAACAATTGTTGAAACAGTTGCAGCCCCACAGGATGCATGCTAATTAATGAAACACTGTTGATTCAATTGGAAACATCAATGCAATAGTTACTAGGACAGCGCTGCAATTTCAGACTTTTATTGCCACACAACGGAGATTTCGGGCGGAGCCCTTCTTCAGCGTGTGCACAGGCAACTACAAACAATACACGTGCAGGTGGGTTTAATTACACCACACAGGTGGAGTTAATCATCCACAACTAGCACAACAATTGCAACGCAGAAAGCCACAACCAATCTAGATAAGGGTTAGTAAACACAAACTAGTGCACGATATGAGGGAATAATATATATATTAATCATTTTTCAACTGATACTGCAATATGATTCACAATAATGGAGGGAATGGTCGTTTTTTTTGTATCATTCTCATTTTTCATTTTCATTGAAAATTGTTAACATTGAGAGAAATTGAAAAGATTATAGCGTGATTTTTGCGACGATCTGTACCAAACAAAGATTTTTTTTATTTAGTCTGTAGGATACGATTTGTAGGCCGGGACATCTCTACAGCACCACAATACTTAACTCAGAATAGATTGACACATATTTTCAACAAATATTGAGCCTGCGATTTCGATATTGCACTAGTCCATATTGCAATTTTGATACATTTGCAATTAATTGTGCAGCCCTAACACAAACCAAAACATAACTAAGCAGTGAAAAATAAGTGTAATACTTGTGTCAATGTCTACGTGAGTTGAGCGCGCCCAGTCCTATTTTTCATAAAATATCAATTAAATAAAATATCAGGATATAATCCTCCAGATATCAAATCAGTACAACATCAGAATTTCCAGCAGCGTGTTTTTTTTTTGTTTGTTTTTTTATAGTGGAGGCTAAACATTTATTGTTCCATACCAATAAGCTGACCAACACATTGTACACTCCCTGTTAAAAAACAAATGTCATTCTAGGGTTGTGGACAGACTGATTTCTTTTAGATAAAGGATTTTTTTTTAGTACAGCAATGAGAGAGGAGAGGAAAAAGAAATATCAATGCCCAGACTTCCTTGAATTTAGCACACTGCAGTGTGGAACAGTCCCTGGCGACTTCTAACAAAGGAGGTTAGGCTGCTTTGTAACATGACCTCTTGGGGTCTATTTATGAGTGTGCATTGTTACTAAGATCCAGTAGAATAAACAGGGATTGTAATGTACTGCCTTTTTAGTGAAAGTGCCCACAGGATATCCAGCAATCTAGATCTAGCTGGGGGACAAGAAGAAAATGAATTAACTAGATCACAGAGCACAGTGAAAAGTCTCCTGCTTTGTGCAGTTAAAACATACCTGGGCGGAACTGCTTGACAAGGACAAAACAGTGTGAGCTGGTGTTGAAAATCAGCACTGATACACTAAAGGAAAAGAGAAAAACACATCAAGTTTAAGTAAAATCATGCAACTTTTTCTTATAGTAAATCCCTTTTCATACATGATACATCATGGTAATGTCTTCCAGCATGTAAGAAAATGTGTTGCAAAGGAGAGCAGCCGCTCACGGCTGGATCAGCTTTTTAAAAACCACAAGTTTTCAAAAAAAGATAGGAGTAGGGGTCAGAGGTTACTGGGTTAAAACGAGTGTCTGAGGAACATCCAGCATTTTGGGATGGTGGGTCCAGAAGTACTCTAGGCATGTGAATTTGAATCTAGAAACAACACTAGAAACAACAAGGACAAGCCCCTTTAACAAAAATGACAAAATTATTAAGATAAACGGACATGCTAACCATTAACTGACACTCTAAATGAGAATACCATGTTCCGTCTAGTTTATCTTTCTATTGGACAATTCCTAATGGACAGTTCCTATTGGACAGCAACTAAAAAGGGCAGATATCCAAAAACTGGGCCACTGGACATTGGCAGAAATTTAGGTCACACGGACCCTTGTGGCAACGCATATGTGGACAGCATAATTTGGGCTCTAAATAGAGGCTTAAAAGTCTAACTAAACTACCTGAAATTAAAGCATGTATAAAAGGGCTAAATTCTAAAATAAAGGTTGTATAACACATGTCAAAACACCCCTGCCTGTTGTTTTAATGCTGACCAATACGCCAGGCGCATCCTGTATCAAGATACACCACTATCCTATTTCCCAGTGACGCTGCACAATATGATTGTGATTATATCACAGCCAAGGGGCGTTGTACGGCCTGACGTAAAGCGGAGGGCCGACAACTGCCTCAGCTTGACAACAACTGTACGTATGGCACGTCCCATATGTGCACGAAATGATGCAGTGTTGCCCGAAACACTTACCACTCGCTTTTGTCAACTGAATTTTATGTAAAAGTTATGCATCACACTATGTGATTAAAATCTAAAATGTGTGATTGACTAAATGCTGAAACAAGATGAAACAAAAAAAAATCCCTGCAAAACGGAACACTAATTAATTAATACATAATTCCAGATTCAAACAATGCCTTTCAACAAGCAGGATGTGGAGATAAATAAGAAGGAAGGTCGATGTGATATGCTTCACCAATGGCACCCAGTGAATTGTATACACACACAGGTGGTTCACTGTTGTGTTGTGTTGTGTGTGAGCGCTGCCAGTGGAGACTTGAGGCCTGAGGTCCGTGTTGGGAAAGCGGATGTGTCTGAGGCGGCAGGAAGCCCTGCCCTGTCTTTCCCATGGTGAGAGGACATTATGGGATATTGCTACAACTTGTTTCTACATGTAGCTACAGCGCCTGGACTGATAATGATTTAATACCTGCTTACAATACAGATATTTAAAGTCCAATGTCTTTTTTCAATTCTATTTTAACAATAGGTAAGAATGTCAGCTGAAGCGGGCGTCAAGCATTTTAAGGCTCTGTTGATCATAAACACACAGACTGGAACTAAAATCATGCTTTTAGGGATTTAAGCCTATTTTCATACAAGTGTACATCTGGGCAAAAAAATGCCTAACAACACTTGATCAATAGCTATCAATAGCTTCTCGATCTGTAGGAAGAAAACACTAATTCTAGGCTGTTGATTAAAAAGCCTGTTGTCCATTTTAAGGACCTTATATCTGGGCTCAGCCAGCTAAGAAACCTCTGTCACTTGTTCATCCACATCCCTCCATCACTTTTTCCCTATGTTGATCATGTCAAAGAGAGTAGCCATCACATTTGAAGATGGGATTCACATATTTTGCAAACAGCCTACAGCTGTAAAAAATAGTCATGGAGGGGTGATATCGTATCACCGTAGAGTAGAAGTATGGATGATAGATAAGATAATGTGGTAGATTTGGGCTAAAAATGGAATACACAGGCCTGAGGCATGGAAGCTGTCCCCTGAGGCACGCCTGGCTCTTCTTGTGCTGTTCCACACCATTACAGCTGTTCTACAGCTTCCCGCTGAAGAAAAATGCCCTAATGGTTAAACCAAGAAGCAGGCTAAACGGACGCTCAGGACTTTTCATGCACGGTTAAGCTTTCTCTGTGGGGCTTATGGCTAGACAGCGGGAAAACTGGGTTATGCCAGACACAAGAGGAGCAGGACTAAGGTTGTGCTGCAAAGCTTATGGTATTAAGCCACACTAACCCTACCGTCAGGTCCTTGTTGTACAAGGAAATAATTGTGCGCTATATAAACCATCTTCTCATACCAGAACTGATGTAATGGCGCTGGGCATGACCATAAACAATGGCCTCTGGGCATTTTTGGGCAAGGTAAAACACATTTGAGTTGACTTGACTGTCTATAATGTCTATTTTCGGTAGGCGTGGCTTGGGAGTGGACTTGTAGGGAAGTGAAGCAAGTGCATTCTGGGAGGTTGTTGTCTTTCATCCACATGAGCCAAAAATACATTGTCTGGCTTTTCTCGTTCTAGATGGCACAAACTTCATAACATTTTTTACATTTATACTACATAAATAACCCAATTTAATATATATTTAGCTTTCCAGCTGTGAAATATCCCTTTAATTGTAGGTAAACGCGCATCTTATTTCCTTTAAATCATCTTTGAGATTCCCTAAAAACTTTTTTGAAGCCTACCAGTGGGAAATTAAATTGATTCTGTTACTCCGTTTCCAAACTAATCCCAGACGTAAAACACAAAATAATGTGTACCATCAACCTGTACTAGCTGGGTAGGGATAGATGAATACTCAAACATACACATAATCAAACTCTTTGAAGTGAAAGGCATGGAAGTGAACAAAGACAAATGAGCAGGACTACAGCAAGAGCTCACACATACAAATTAATATGTCCATGTCCTCTTAAATATCTAAAAATACTGGCTGTCATTAAATGTTACTTCCAGTTATAACAAGCACCAGTATGCAAACACTCCCATAAACACATAGGTGTCAAAAAAACAAAGCAATGGGAGATTGCCCATCCAGCTTTCATGTAATTTTGTAGATTTGGAGACATCTTGGAAGCTCTGCATTCGTGGCAGGAAGTTGTTGGTGGGTGGAGACTTAAATATTGTATCTCTGTGTTTTGCCAATGATGCAGTTTGGCCTCATCAGGCTGTGACCTCCAGTGCACACTAAGGCAACTGAGAATCAGGAACTCTCAGTTGGACACTAGGTCTGGGACATGAGATTTAAAAAAAAATAAAAAAAATGGGTGATTTACCCATTTTCAGTATTGCATGATGAGGACAAGATGTGGTGCCAGATCAATGAGCGGATTGGTGTTTTTTTTGTTTGTTTGTTTGTTTGTTTGTTTTAAGGTGCAGCGATACCAATCTACCCTTCAGGGCTTCACTTTTGACCATGAGCTTTGTGTAGTAAATTAATAAATTAGATTGAGGATGAAAGTGTCCACAATAAGAGAAGTTTCCTTCAGACTCCTCACCCTGTCCTTAAAGGTGAGTCTTTAGCCTGGGAGGAGGATTGGCGTTGACCCATTGCTCCTTCATGTTGGAAGGAGCAACATTCAGTGGTTTGGGTATATGATTAGGATGCTTTTCGACAATTCCCTTTGAAAGTATTGTGGTCTGCAAAAAACCTTGGAATCCAAAGGAGGAGCTAAAGGACATGGCTGGGGAGAAGGACACCTGGGCCACCTTGATTACTATATTGTCAGTGGTCCCGTAACCAGATAAGTGGATAAGCGGTGGAGAATGAATGGACGGGGTAAAAAATCTTAATGGCCACATTCACCAAAGCGTACAGACCCACATTTAACTATCCTGCCACTTACAAATTACCAACTAATGAGTAATCACAAGTCATGGTGCAGGTGAATGTTTGTGAAACTTATAGCCAAATTACTGTCATTTAACTACAAGGTACAGTAATTTGGGTTTCAAAACCTACAAAGAAGCAGCTCACAACAAACTGATCCTTGGAAGCATTTAAAGAACAAGCAAAGGACTATCTTTGTTTTGATGTTTTAACAGTATGTTACACACAAATCTATCTTCCATAATGTTTTGCTAGTGCTCCTGAAATATGACAAGAAGTGTTGTCCTGCTAAGAAAAAAATGTTATGCACACTTAAACAAAAATGATAAACAATCCTGGATCCTTTGAATACAGGTAGATGGGGGAATTTCCACCTGGGGTGAAGCTGGATGTTCCCCTGGGCTATTTTCTTTAGGAAGTACATGTTTGAGGTTTACTGCTTTTGTCTCAGTGGAACTATTTTTCACAGGGACCTCTCTTTGGGGTTAGAAGTGGAGGAAAGAGAGCTTAAATGACCTGAGACTTACCTCAGGGCATTATGGTACCCTGTGCAGAACGGGAAGTAGGAACTGGGGTTTTGACACAAATGTGTGATATTTCTCTTACAGTGCCCCCTGTGAAGCTCAAGACATTTATAGCCATTGCCAAGTAGAATAACAAGGCGCCAGTTTCCGAAAAAACAAGGTCTGTTTTGGTCTGACTGTCTGAA
Source organism: Percina caprodes (assembly GCA_013375575.1). Classification (NCBI taxonomy): domain Eukaryota; kingdom Metazoa; phylum Chordata; class Actinopteri; order Perciformes; family Percidae; genus Percina; species Percina caprodes. Next base: position 610,651 of record JABXJD010000225.1, read on the forward strand.
GGTATTTGGCATCATTTAGAGATGCTTGAGAAAATATATAAGTATCATGGGTGAGAGGTGTCAATAATGGCTACAGGTAAAAGAACACACAAAAAACAAGCAAAAACAACTGTTTTTTTTTTTGTTTTTGTTTTTTGTTTTTTAAGTGTGCACAAAACACATGAGCATTTATATATTTCATGGTGCGCCAGAAATGTGTCTGTTTCTATCTGTTTGTTTGAAAAGAAACCACTTCTCTTGACATTTGTACAACCATTGAAATAAAAAATACAAATATCCTGCAAATAAAAAGGCAAAGAATAGTCTTGGCTATGCAAACTAGACTTTACTCTGTTTTAGACTACTTCCTTCTAACCCATCCTGAGTAAGCAAGCTGTACCATCTTCTTTATGATTAGGGTGAGGGTAAGGGTTAAGGTTAGGCATTTAGTTGTGATGGTTAAGGTTCGAGTAAGGGGCTAGGGAATGCATTATGCCAATAATGGGTCCCCACAATGACAGTGCCATTCAGTGTGTGTGTGTGTGTGTGTGTGTGTGTATGTGTGTATATATATATATATATATATATATATATATATATATATATATATATATATATATATATAGGAGTAGATAGGAGCACAGATTCCATCCAACAGTAGAGAATAAAATTTGTTTTTACCTGTCATGGGTTCGCATGAAGTCCCAGGATTTCTTTGTGCCATTCTGTGAGGGAATAAGACAAAATAGACAGCATCTGTTAATACAATTTAGTACAAAAGCAAAACTATTTTAATAGTCCTTTAACACTGTGGTGTTCCAAGTGTAGACAAATGTGTGTACACAGTGTGTGTTCAATGTAACAAAACAGACTCTTTTGTTGCTTGACTTGTATGGCAGGATGTCAAATCACGGTTGATTTATTTAATGTGATTACTATAGAGGCAATCAGCTGCCCCACAACCAGTGTTGTGTTACAGTAACGTAACTACTTTTTCCAGGTAAACAGTAGTGTAATGCGCTACTACTAAAAGTTTGGCGTAACTTTACTTTTCCCAGGGACAGATTTGACAGCGACACTGCCTTCTCAGCTGTAAACAAGTAAAGACAAATTTACCATATTACGATATCCAAAATCTAAGATATCTAGTCTCATATCTTGATATTGATACAACATCAATATATTGCCCAGCCCTACTTTATGGTCAAAGATAATTTTTGTATAATTAACTTCAGTCTCTGCCAGAGACGCCTGCTTTTAAAAGTAACAAAAGTAACGATTAACGTAAAAAGTTACTTTCCATAGGGGGGTAACTAAGCAAAGCAACGGATTACTTTTTAAAGAAGTAATGAGTAACGAGCAAACACTACTTTATCAAAGTAACTTCCCCAACACTGCCCACAATTGATGCTTGCTTGGGCATGTTTAAGTAATATCACAAGCCACATTCCACCAAAACATCTGCAGATGCAAATCAAAAAGCATTGTGCATGCACCATTCATGACGCTGTTGAACTTCATCAATAATTAATAACATTTAAAACAGTAGCCAGCACTTGGCATGAAAAATAGCTATGGTTGATGTGCTTCCAAATAAACACTTGATGTGGCTGCCAAATTAAATACACAACTTACAGCAAACACTGGCAATAATAGTGAGAAATTAGTAGCATGGAGCAAAATGTCAGGAATATCCTGTGGATATCTGACAAGACAGACCTATGACCAGCGACTTCCATCAACAACAGGCTAACCTGCACTCCATACAGTTAGTTAAGTGGCATTTCAAGTAGATATCAGAATTATTACCTCTATTTACAAAGCTAATGGCGTAATAGTGAAGAACACACCACAATGCAGTTTTGCCTAATTTATCAACATTTACTCATCCTTTCAGTCCTCAAATCATCTCAACAAACGGTCAAACGAGCAGTGCGTGACCTAACAGGTCACAGCCACAGGGCCTCAATGTGAAGCCAAGCTAGCATAATGCCGTTCATGCATCATTAACTATCATGTTGTGGTGTGAAATGAGAGCATGACGCCAACGTTTGTGTGGGTTCCGTTATGGTATTGCAATTGTATTACCTTTAACAGCTATTATGTCAGGTCAATGATAAAGGCTTACTGTATGCACATTTAAATACCAAGCTGAAAAGATACTCTCCAACATCAAATAACTAACTGTGGTCTACAAAAATAAATGTTTGTTACCATTTCTAGTGTACATATTTATCAATGCATAGCAAACATGTACTGTGACAGATCTATATTGATATTGGATAAAACATATTAGTCCTAAACGTTTACAAGAGTCTAACCTTTTGAATCTTTAAAATTGATTTAATGATTGACCACTACTTACAGTAGGTATGCCACGTTGACGTTGATATGCATATCAATGTGTAACCCCAACAAGCTTATACAGTGCTGAAATTATATGCAGACGGGGAGAAAACTAATCACCAACATTTAAGTCACTCATCAATCAAAGATATCAAATATTCACTGATTTCAGCTTTTCTAATCTGACGATCTTCCGCTTTTATATTAAGAAATATTCTATTCATAATGTTTACATTGTCCAAAATGTAACAGCGCAGACTCATACTGCAGGAATTTACATATTAAGCCAGAAAGATTGCAGCAGTGAGGAGCAGGTATCTTTTCTCTAGCTGTCAGCTATTAGTAAGGCAGTGTCATAATCATAACTCCTTGCTGTAGGCATGTCATAAAAAAATTCTCTGCCTAGTGAAATTACTCTAACAAAAACCTTTCAGATCAGCAAGTGTGCCTGTGTCTTGCACGCCATCATTCCTCCTTAAGGCCAAGCCAGCAACACCCCTCTCGCTTTTTATATGGTGAAAGCAAAACTAGTGAGTAAAGGTAGGTGTGTGTGTGTGTGTGTGTGTGTGTGTGTGATAAATCGCTTGTCGTCCTTGAGGCAGAGAAGCTCTTTGTGTGGCTTGTTGCTTAGTAAAGCATGCTTATTGAATAATGTATGAGAAAGAGCATTTATTCTGTCAATGAACCTTTTACAGGTAAATTGTGGGGTATTTTCATGTAGGTGTAGCTAAACATAGATGTACACAAGGGCTACCTATAAAAAAAACGTTAAAAAAAAAGTTTATATTATCCAACATAATGTTACTGCAAAGCACGGACTTACCATATATTGTATTATACTTTGCATTAAAGCAAGAATAACTAGGATACTTTTGGAGAAAATATGCTAATCTTGTAAATAAATGGGACATTTCATTCCCTTGTTTGTTGACATTCTTTAAATAACTTTGGTACATACTGTAAAGGTGCTGGTTGACAAGTATGTAAAGTATGCGTGTAATTCTTGGTGGATAACATAACAGTACAACACTGTTCAGCATGTTCAGTTATTTTTATTAGTATGATTGTTTTGACTTCGGTTAACAACTCTGGGCTAACCCACGAATTCATCAGTAACATTAACTGTATAAATAGACAACTAATCTAATGGTAATTGAGCTAGCTAGCTAGCACACCCTTGTCTTCAGCCTCAGTCTCCCGGTGCTGCAAGGCTTCAGTCGGGATGAGAGCTGACAACAACCCCCGGGGACACATCCACAATCAGCCCCCAGCCAGCTAGCAACCATCCACTATCATTACAACCCCTGGGACACATCCACAATCAGCCCCCAGCCAGCTAGCAACCATCCCAGTCAGCACTTAACTCTGGTGCTAAGGACGCTGACGGCAGTTCACTGAACCATCGGGTAACAGACCCATTTGTAACGTTAGCTACACCTCCGTCAGCGTTACTGGTGCCCCCTCTTTCGCTTTTAGCCGTGTTTACAGTTAGCTAAATTTACCAGATAAAACAGGAATAAGGCACCAAAGGGACTACTAGTAATTTAAAGATGGGGTAGCACTGGAGCAATTCTGCCTTCTCACTCCGCGACACAGGATCGTGGATCTGAGTCTCGTGATTTAATTTTTTATTTTGCATATCGTTACAGCCCTAGCAACTGACGACAGTAATCACATTACAGTAATGTGTTACTGCTCAATCTTTGCTGTAACCTGCTATGTGATTTTGTATATTGACATGTAAAATTAGTGTTTAGCTGAAACAGAAAGATTTCTGGTCTTAAAGGTCCCATGGCATGAGAATTTCACTTCATGAGGTATTTTAACATTAATATGTATATATTGTATATTAATATTCCCCCAACCTTCTTATGGTCCCCCAGTGACTAGAAATGGCGATAGGTGTAAACTGAGCCTTGCTTTGCCTTTGAGAAAACAAAAGCTCAGATGGGCCGATCTGGAATCTTACTCCTTATGAGGTCATAAGGAGTAAGGTTACTTCAATCCTTTCTCTGTTTTGCCCGCCCTCCTCAATAGCTACAGTCTCAGAAATGGCACGTCCTTAGGAAAGCTCATTGTGGGACTGGCTCTAGTGGCTGTAATTCTGCACCAAGGCTGAATTTTGGAAAAGAGACTTCAGATATGGTATTAGGGGACCATTAAGGTCCATATAAAAGCAACCAAAAAGCACCATGTCATGGGTCACCTTTAACTTTACTTCAAGTCTGTGCCCGCTGTTTTTCTTATCCACACAAACACGAGTCTCACATTCAGATTCATCCACTCTTCCAGAAGCTTTATTTTTTTTAAGAGTGAAAAAACCCAAGCTTAGTGGGAATAGAAACCCAAAACGGAGAGAAAAAAGATAAAATTTGGCGCCCTTTGAATAGACGTAGTGTGAGATTGCTTTACAGCATAAATAGGAAGAGTGTGCTGTCCTTCCAGCGTAAATGGGAGGAACAGCTTTTGAGACATCTCTGTTAACAGCCGTTCAGGTGTGAAAAGCTGATGATGTAAAAAAAAAAAAATCACTTCCAAGAACTGGTCTATCTATTCAGAAAAGCGAAAGAGAAATGTAATAACAGTAATATCAGTTGGAGACTAAGAGACAGACTAACAACCATCTTGATTATGGTCTAGTTTGTTTGCAGTAGTCATATCAAAGTGCACAATTAATTTGGAAATGAGTGATTACACTAATCAAATACGAAAAAGAGGATTTTCCTGAAACCGCATGCCTCACACACACACACACACACACACACACACACACACACACACACACACACACACACACACACACACACACACACACACACACACACACACACACACACACACACACACACACACACACACACACACACACACACACACACACACACACACACACACACACACACACACACACACACACACACACACACACACACACACACACACACACACACACTATCCTGTCACCACTCACAGATGGTGGGGTTCCCCTCATTACTTGGGCCACTTGCTGTGAGAAGGGGGGCAGGAGCGGCTTGAATGGCCCAGGGGGAGAAGGAGAATCATGGCCGACATGGATTACGACAGAGAGATTAGCCCATGGGGAGACGGACAGAGAGAGAGAAAGAGAGAGAGAGAAGCAGGAACAGGCTACACAGGACCTTGAAATTAATGTGGTCCCTCTGGCTTTGGGCATCAGAAATGACATGCTCCTGTGTGAATGCCTATTGTAGGGAGGGATGTATGGTCTTTTATGTGCTTAAAGTCTAATAACCATCTCTCACACACACACACACACACCTTCATACACTATCAAGCCGGCAGCTGCAGCAGAAAGAAAAAAAATATCAACTACCGTCTTCAAATACAATAGCACTCTTTGAATCTCAACATGTGCTCTCCAGTTTTTTTTTTTTTTTTTTCCTGGTTTCAGCTCCAGTGTCTGTCTTCTCACCACCCCGAACAAAGGCAGCTGAGCTATCATACACACATTAGAACCAGTGAACTAATAATCAGCAGAGTTTAAAAATGACAATGACAAAAAGCAACTGCACCTGCCCAAACTGATCGACCAGTAATGGCGAAAGGACAGATCTGCAGCATTAAAACCACCTGGTAAGTGGTTCCTACCCACGAGTGCCAAAGAGAGTGTCAAGGACACACTCCTCAAGTACACACTAATGGGACTGTGTCCTCGAGTGAAATGCACAGAAAACATGTAGACCTCAAATCACATCAAGTCTGTTTACGTTAGCCCCGTCAATGCAAACTGACGGAGATACTACATGGAATTGACCACAGCTTATTTCTGATTTTCACCTCTGTTTGCTCAAGATAGATAGATAGATAGATAGATAGATATACTTTAAACTCACTTGTCGGCAGCAGTACGCGGATAAACCTCTGAACAGAGAATAGTGCAGAGAATCAAATATCAAACCACAACTACTAGGCCTAATATAAAAGGTAAAAGTAAAAAATTTTAAAAATGTATGCCCTTTAAACGTGCATGCATACAATGTGTGAAGTGGATGTGCACTGGGTGCGATTGTTAATTCCAAGGGTGCCTGTTCAGCACTCGCAGCAACTCTGACATCTTTCCATTACTGCATGTATAGGTCCTGTGTATGTGTGTGTGTATTTCAGGCCTGTGTGTAGTGTTTGAATTGTAATTTTCCCATAGGGGATCAAGAGTATAAAATTATTATTCTCAATTAAAAAAACAATTCACAGTATGTAAATGTACTTACTTTTCCCTTGTGATAGTATACAAAACAAAAGAAAGTAAAAAAAAATATGAATTGATTTTTGGAATTCTATGAATTGATATTTAATCTGTGGAGCTTGAATCGGGATACAAATTTTGAATCGATTTTTTGCACACCCCTAGTGAATTCTATTATTATTTATTACTTCATACAGGAATGTTCACTGGGAAAAACAAGAACTCATTTTGTGAGATTTCCACACACAGGTAATACATTATCATACTGAATTATCACCCTGCCCTAAATCAAAGTTTTTAAAACATGCAGACAATCCTTTCTCCACCTACAGACACACTCATTCAAATTAGGCTCATTTTACTCCCATGATTCAAGCTGGAGCCTATAAATAACTATTCATGGGAGAAAATGTGTGTTTTAAGATCATAATGGAGTTCATATTCATTGAAGGAGTACCAGGGCCACTGGCTGTAAGCTATACAAGATAAATAATTCCAGATGAATAATTCAAATCATTATAATGAATAAATGTAAGGTAATTATCCTGTTCCAAGTAGCAGCCTGTGATTCAATGTAAGCACAAGGCGACAGAGATAAGAGGGGTTTCCCAGAGTCAACAAGGGACAATTACCTGCTTTGTAGAGAGGCGAGGGAGAGGAGACAAAACACCAGTAAAAACTAATGATGAAGAGAGCCTCTCACATGACATTATCTACTTATAGAGTGTGTGTGTGTGTGTGTCTGTGTGTGTGTGTGTGTGTGTTTGTGTCTATAGGTTTTAGTGGCCAGTGACTAAGCTGCAGATGTACCGATGAACATAAAAGGTTTGGGGAAGAGATGGTCCCTCAATCTGACTGAAAGGCCTTTGTGGGGAATCCCTGACCAGCCCCCCACCACCCCCGAGCTGCACAGGAGAGATGACAAGGATGAAAGGGAGGACAGGACGAAGAGGGAGTCCACCATCATCTCTTTTGTTGTCCATCTGCTGTCTTAGCCGTTCCGCCATTCTCTTGACAAGCTTAACACCCCCCGCGCTGTCACAGGTGTAAACCCCAAATTGAAGGAAAAATTTTTTAAAAAAACTCCTCACTAAGCTCCCCTTAACATGAGTGCATTGGTACTTGAGTTTCTTTAAATTGAGAGGAACACCTTCAAATTATAGATAGTTGCCGTTTCTTTATGTTTAAAAAGCATTTTCCACTTTGGACCAGCCTTCTGTGAACAAAATAGCCTTAATCTTGCATATACTATTGAAATTAACTCTACTTTATGGCCAGTACAATGTGTACAATGGCAAGGTTAAATAATCACCCACAGTAAAGATATGCATTTTAGCAGTGAGTATTACCATAATGCATCTTCTGCACCACTGCCACTTTCCTGATTTTACACAACAGAAGCTAAGTCTATAACGCAGGAACAGAGAAACTGCACAAACATTTTGAAACCTAAAGATAAATTCATTCTGGACGGCAGCCTATGTTCGGGTGAAGAAGCATTTCTCACTTTGCTGGAGATCAGCGTACACAGTCATCACATCGCGTTTTCTGTTTAGCATGTGGACTATATGAAAAAACTAATCTAATATTTGTAATTATGAACCTATGCCAAATGCAAACTAAAGCAGTATACTGACTTTATGGATTCATGCTTCAGGATCACTATCTCATACCTTTCAATTTCCAGTTTGCAGTTCCCAACATTAAGCGTTTGCTGCAAACCACATAGGCAGCTAATGTGAAATTTGACAGCTTTTGATCTTCTGAGATAAAAATGTACAGTTAACGAGATTTTGGTCACAGGCGATCCACTCTGCACACCCTGTTTGCCATCATGACCTGGATAGGCAGCTAAAAATGGATAGACAAATGAATGAATAGATGAATAGCGAATATACGGGCACCAATGAAGTCCTATAGAACAGTATGCTAGTATGAATGTGCCAAGGTCAGTCTACAGGACTACTGAATGTATACAAGAAGAACAATTGACAATTGACAAATGTGTGTGTATATATATATACACACACACATTTGTCAATTTGTCCAAGTACACAAAATGAACTCCACCAACATCTACACCAAACTTAAATATACATGCAATATACATCCAACAGGCTACACTTTCATAAACACACATGAAGAAAAATATTTCCCTCCCGGTACAGAATCCAAATCCACGGCTCTCTCGTTTCCCCAAATTTAAATCTTTTTACCTCCTATGAGTCATATTCATATAAGGTAACATAGGCCAGTGATTTCTGTGGCAATAAAAACGGAATCACCGTAAACAAATGAAAGGAAATAATAGCAAAAACTTTACATTTTATAATCACAAAAAACTATATTTAATGTGGATCTGTAACGTGGTAAGTATCAGCACTGATCTACATGTCTAAATAAAACCACCTTAAAGAAATCAACAAGTCTTGCCAAAATAGAGACAAATAAACCACCCACTCATTTAGAAAAGAGCAGTAGTTTAAGGCCAAAAATGTGTTTGTGTGGCAAAGATCCTTATCTCCCACTCCTATTTCTAACTGTCTGATACCATGACTTCAGGAATCTATCTTTTTACCCTTTCACATTTTCATCAGTATAATGGTGTGGAAAAACCAAGCAAAACTGAAGTGATTAATCACCAAATAAAAATACTACTTCTAATACTATGATCCAGACTATGTGGTCAAGCAAGACCATTTCTGCATCCATCTCCATCTGAGGGGCAACCGAGGCAAACGTGGAGGAATTTAACATTGACTGTGATTTCTCTGCTGGGCATCCTTGTAGCCTGTGTGCAAGCGTCGGATGGTGAGTTAGACGGCCTCTGTGCCTGCGTCACTTTCAAGGGCGATTTCAGGAGCTGTGGTGTCCTTTCACAGAGACTTGGCTGGTTCCTGGAGTACGAGTGCCAGTCATTTGGGTGACTTTTTTTCTGTGCCGATCTGACGGCTGCCTTCTGCTTAATGATGAATACTGCAAAAGTCAAGGAGCTGATGCATTTCACTGGAATTGTACCTCGTACGATTTCATATGAAAAATAATAATTGATTGATTGATTGATTGATTGATAAAACCTATAGGACACAGAGATCTACACCTTTAAATACCTTGACAGTGTGAAAAAAAACTGTCTTTAGCTGTGTGCATATTTCTCTACAGTGATTCATGTTATATCCTGGAACTGCACTTTTCGTGTAGGCAAACAGACATTTAGAGTAGAGACTATTTAAATTCCCATAAGATTTCAATGTTCCACATATAAATGGGCAATTTCTCTCAGTATAAACCTGAACCTCACACACAGATACTAACACCACAATTTCACAGCTGGGATCAACAAGTCTCACCTGACCTCCTAATTAGACGGGACACATGTTTCCTTGTCACGTAACACTGGTAAACGGTGTAAACAACACCTCCTTATACTAATGAAAAGCATGTGCTAACGTTAACGTGATGCTCAGTCTAATAACCTCTTCAGCAAGCTACCGTTAGCATGCTACGTATAGCTGTCTCTTAGCTGTCTCCGATTCGTGTCAAACACAGAAACACACCGTACATGAAAACAAAACGAACACGGTTGTTTAGTTGTTGTGGTCAAAGTAACGGCAATTGTTCCGGTCAACGTCTGTGTTTAAGGTCAGTTTAGCTTTATGTTATGCTAGCATGCTAGCTGCAAAATGAATGGGGGGTTGGGCTAGCCTACAGCATCCTGCAGCCTCTATCAAGCGTTATCAGACAGAAATAACTCACCTGGTTATAGTGCACCCTGAGCGGTTTCAGATAGTCGGACTCTGTGCACGGAGTGACTTCAATGCTATTAATCTCTTCCATAGTTTACACTTGGAGCTGGATTGTTGGCTCACCGAGGATTGTCAAACACCGCACAGAACTGACAGTGAAGGAATGTCTACGGAAGCCGGGAGAGGACAGGTGACTGAACTGTGACTCTGGCATGAGAGGTGAAAGCGAAAGGGACACTATTAGGAACGGAGGGAAGTGAATTACTTTCTCCTTATTCAAGCACACACACACACACACACACACACACACACACACACACACACACACACACACACACACACACAGTAACAAAGTGTAATTATCATTTAACTTATTCTCCTTTGTAGCTCTTTTGTAACTGTTTTTTCTGCCAATCTATTTTAGCCTATTATTATTATTATTATTATTATTATTATTATTATTATTATTATTATTATTATTATTATTATTATGCATAGCACGTTTCATACATACAATAAGTGGTGGAATGTAATTATATGAATAGAATGTAAGTTATATACTACATATGGGTGATTTAGGGCCACACAGACACAGGCAGAGCAGGGGGATGTTGAACCTAGATCTTGCTAATGCACTGCACCACCACAAATAAAATGAACAAAATCAAACACAGATCACAGCCAAGAAATAACGATGAAGACGATGGAATGATGCTGCGCCCCTGTGTTTTGGCGTCTGTAACATCACACTGATTGGCTCAGGGGAACCACCAGTCACAGGTCAACTAAAGGTGACGTAACTGTAACTAATTGGAAAAGGAGGAGTGAAGTATTCATCAAGGACAGCATGTTTAGTGTTTTGTGTGTTATAATAGAACAAGCTGAAAGTATTTTTTATTTTCCTTCTAAATCAATGTAAAACAAACCAATGTGTTGGTTTGTCAACTATTGAAACTGTATTTCCACACATTGTATATAATAAAAGCTTTTTTATGATGAAAAATCTGCTTTATTTGTGTTTTTCAACTGACCATTACTCAAATATAGCCTTATTTACTGATAAATGATTTATATGATATAAATATTACCATGGAAAAAAATCTAGATGTACCTACAAACGTTTTTGTGGAGATTTTAAACCGATCCTCATGGGATTTAAGACAGTGAGATGAGATGCAGTTATATGCATCAGAAAAAGCTAGTTGGTAAGATTTTTTTTGTCAAACCACTTAAATGAAATTTTTCATTTAAAAACATTAAAGGAATAGTTCAGCACTTTGGAATCCACATCCTTGCTTCCTTGATGAGATTTAGATAAGAGAAGATTGTTACCACTCGTGTATTAGTATCTAAATATGAAGATGATGATCAAGATTTGTTGGTTTACAGGGTGTTTTTTGCCAGGCAATTTCCTGGCTGGGACAGGTTGCCTGGCAACCATTGATGGCTCAAGGAAGTTACTGTTCCTGGCCAAAAAAATGTCCAGCACTGTGTGTCATTTTTAGACTTTGATATTTGCACAGATTGAACAATCACGATATCAGGTATTAATAAATTAACTTCAGAGGTGGTAGGAGGATTTAGTTACCTTTGGACCGAGCCGGGCAAGCTGTTTCCACCTGCTTCCAGTCTTTATGCTAAGCTAAGCTAACTGGCTTTATGGTCACTAAGTTTCATTCCCAAAATGTTGCTTTATTCCTTAACAACTCAGACATGACAATGTAATATTTATCAATTGATTTGGGATTGACAGCTGGTTCTGATCCACTGTTTTGAGTCTGGGGTGCATCTTTGAATGTCCAACAACACAGCTTTATATTAAACATGATAAGAAGTCCAGCGTCCTCACTGTGCTGAGTCATGAATTAGAAATGGGTGTGGGTGCTCTTTCTCACCAACCCTGCCTTGAAGGGTGAGGCTGCATGATGTCACCCCCTCACATCAATAACAGCCTTATAATGGAAAACAATCTGCAGAGCTCCTATCTAAACCGGGCTGACTTCCTCCAACAAATGAGCCCCAGTCCACCACCCACTACACAAGGACAGGACGTAACACTTTTTGCGAGCTGATTTACATCTGAATAAATACCAAATACTGGCCTAGACGAAACAATGTGCGGACCCAAAAGAGGAACCGGCGTCTCTCCTCTGGGCACGTCCAATTTATATTGCCCAATCCAGCCAAGCTGCAGGGCACGATAAGACGGAGGGAGTTGAAGCATTGTACAGGAGTCAACTGCTCTGGTTTGCTGAACACAAAGAAACTGTGGCAGAAGAATAAGAGGATGACATAGGACTAATGCATAAAGAATAGTGCCTGTTGTCAAAACACAGATTCAATAAAATCCTCAATAAAATCTTTTTTTGCCGGTTACTGTAAATATTGTCATTTTCAGATTTAGCTTTTTGTTCATTTGAGACAATCTGTGCTCAATTAGATCCAGGACTTCTGCGACTTTTATGTGACAAATAAATGGGAAAAGAAATAAGTTAAATTAAGTTCTGATACACAACTTTTCTTATTGTTTTTTGTGAAATATTAGGGGGAAATGTAATTGCTAACAACTCAAAGACATCAACCAGACAGATTTCTTTGTGTGTGTGTGTGTGTGTGTGTGTGTGTGTGTGTGTGTGTTTGTTAACAATGCATTGTTAAACTTTAACAATGCATTGTATTTAATAATTGTATCTTATGTTTTTATACCAAATCTAGGTCTGAACAGTAACTATAGCTGCATATAAACATAGTGGAGTAAAAGGTACAATAACTTCTTCTGAAATGTAGAAATATAAAGTAGCATAAAATATAAACACTCAAGTAAAGTACCTCAAAATTGTACTTAAGTACAGTCTTAGAGTTAATGTACTTTCACTACTGTACATTGTACTTTACGAGACTGATTCAGCACTAAAATTACAGCCGAGAATAAAGCAAAATGACAATATGTAGCTTACTGGCCACAAGAGGACTAAATCATTTCTGCTGGATGATAAGTTTAGTATTGTCTTTCACGTATTTTATGAAACAGCCTCTGTATAACTCACTTCTTTGTGAACTCAAAAATGCATCTGGACTTCTTTCAGCAGAACATAGTCAGCAGCAGAACTGTAAAACCTTTTTCTTTTCATGGTGGACTTTTCTGACACTGATTCCTCTCTTGGGCCTCATTTGAGCATCACCCACAGAAAGGCCTCCAAAAGGCTTATCAGCTCCCCAGTCAGGTTCTGAGGCACCAGTAACGTGTTAATCCCATCCTTCCAGGAACACGCGGATGCAGGCTCCTCACAGTCACGGCCAATTACAGCCTGCAGGCGGCTGATGCAGGCCAGACATCACTGGGCTTAGCTCAACTCCAAACCTGGAGCCTCCTGAAGCCACCAAACCTTTTCTTCTTGTCTGTCATGTAGTGTCTTTTCATGTCTTACTGTCTCTTTTTTTAAATGATCTCCGTCAATCTCACTTTTATTTTTCTGTTCTTTTGTTTCATTAAACTGTGAGGTTTACAATTATTTTACCACCGTTCAATACTTTTCAACTTGTTGGTATACAATCCGTCATATACTGTATGTTACTTTAGCAACTTAGTTATTAATTATTATGTGTGATACTTTTTTAGTATGTTCTCTAAATTCTTAGGATAATATGAATAGGAATAATAATAATCTCCTAATGTATATGCGATGTAGATAAACTCTAAAAGAACAATTGGATGAGGATTATTCATATTTTGGAAATCGGTTTCAGTGAAGTTTGTTGGTGTTTGTTGTGTTTGGAGGCTGTGTTTCTTTGTGTGAATGCTACTCAAAAAGAATACATTTGAGGAAAAAATGGACCCCTTTACCTGTATATATATATATATATATATTAAAATAAAAATGACATTGACTGATACAGAAAAGACTAAGTTAAAGTTAAATGCTAAGCTAAATGGAAAGAACATATGGGTTTTATGGCCCACACCATGGACCACTGTAGCACATAGAAGTATTAATGTTGTGGAAACTTTTTACTAACCCTTATTTTAAAGGGAAAACTCCCCAGTGGTCTATCCATAGCATAGTTTATCAGCCAGGGTCAAGCAGGGATTTGGGCAAGGAGCTCGGGGAATGCACTTAGCCAAGGTGGCTGCTGTACCTCTGTTAGCGGGCTCGGGGTGTGGGTCAAGATGGCCGGTATCCACCCGTCCAGCAGTCTGGACGTTCAGCCGCCACTTGCCTTGTCCATGAGAAGCTCCTTTATCCTCCCATGGGAGCTTGGATTTCAAAATAGTGCCATGTGTCAAAGGAGCACATGATAACGCAGCACAGACATGTTGTGTGGTGGAGGTGTGTTGATGGAGGAGTCTTGGTGAAGACAGGAAGACACAATGGTGACGGTAGTCTACTTATCAAGTTACACATTAGCTGATCAGGCATAAGGTGTAACATTGTGGCACATTTCAGTAAATGTTTTTGTTACTGACATTCAGAGTTGTAAACTTGGATGCAAGTCAGATTTTATGGCCTGTTTTATGGCCTGCAAACTGTTTTGGTTCACTCTCACAGCTCTCATGGATGTTGTTTCAGCAGGAAGCTGTGTTTAACAAAAAAGCTCTGATAAACTGAGTGAGACAACAGTGCTAACCGTTGCACCACCTGCCACCCAATATTTAAGCATTGAAATTACTTACTATGAACTATGTGAAAACACAGCTTGAATTACAGAATATTGCAGAAAATATCCAAATTACAAGTTATATGGCACATGTTCAGCATACAGAAACCTGGAAGATTTGCGTGTGACAACTAATGACTTGCCCCAAAAGATTTAAAATAGCTCTGCAGATATTGCTTGGAGTATTGTATATCAATTTCACTGTATCTTCATGCAAGTGTTTATTAGCAATGATCAATGCAAAAATCGGACCCAGAGAGGTGCATAGAAAACAGTTATGCAGGTAAACAACACAGCCAGGTGTTTGGCACATGGCTGGACTAGTCAGCTTCATCTCTACTTCTCTTTGCAAGACGCAAGCCCTTTTAATTTTAGTAATAAGCTATTATTGTTCTGTTCCCTTGTTGCTTTAGTGCTCCTGGGGTTCCTGGTACTTGGTTGCCTTTCATGGATACAAATAGACCTGAAATGGAATTTGGCCAAAACTAAGTAAAGCTATTGTGGCAGAGAATAGTTTGGATTCAGTCTAACTCAGCTGGAAGTTACACTGAAGTCACTTGTTATAGATGGAGCAAGGGACAAAAAGAAAGTTCTTTAAAACAAGTATATAAGGAAATAATAATGCAATAATATTGTTAATAATATTTAAGCTGCCTGTCGGTTTTAGACACTGAATTTCTTTTTTAAAGAGGATAACTGACAAATTGTACATATTTAATTTACAAACACAAAACAATACATTATATAACACTCACATGAACTCAAAGTCTTATGTATGTGGACCCTATGTATTTTATTCATCATAATTCATTTTTAAAGTCATTTTCAACAGGTTGGAATGCTGAGTAACATTCTCTCTCCGTATATAACAGCATGGAGTGAAGTAAATTAACTTAATTAACTTTTACATTAACACTTCTTTTGTATTTCACTGCTAATGTGAGATGTAAGATGTACACACACCGGTTTAAAAAACAACCTCTGAGCTGGATGGGTTGTAAGGCCGCTTGGACCATTGAATCTTGATACTATGGGACAGCTGCTGTGTCCCCCTGCTGAGAGGGAGCCTATTTTAACAAGGCAGACCTATTGTCTTTTCCCAAGAATGGCCAGAGAATGTGGAAACTTCTTGGTTCACATAGTCTTTACTTGTGTGTGTGTGTGTGTGTGTGTGTGTGTGTGTGTGTGTGTGTGTGTGTGTGTGTGTGTGTGTGTGTATCGGGGTGAGGGGTGGGATGTAGCTGTCATTCGCATCACTATAGGAGCACATGCCATCAGAGCTAATTACCTCCCTGGAAGGACCAATAAAGACGCCCTCTAATGAAGCTCAGTGCAAATTCTTTCAGGAAGACTTCTAATACTTCAATCACCTCTCTTCCTAAATTGATCAGCTGCCTCCACCCAGATGAAGGATGAACTTCACGAGCCAATCACAGCATTACATCTCTGCTTTAAATCTGTTTCTCTCTCTGCCGTGGTCAGCTGTCCTTTCAGACAAGAGTGCAACCCTCCTCCTCCCCGGGCTCCTTCACCACCATCACCAGTGTCTAGACTCCATCGGGGGGATATGTATTAGCTTCTCTACACCTTTAAAAAACATTTTATAACAATGGAGTCTAATCTCCAAAGGCCCTGTACATTTCATGTCATGTATATTTACAATAAATCTTGGCATATCTGCAGCGAAGTCTCTCCTGATTGAAATGCCCCTTATCAAGGTAACATACAACAGAGGAATTACAGCAGTGCAGGATGGGAAGTGGGGAGGACTGATGAACAGGACAGTAGCATGAACAGTGACATTTGAAGTCAACTGTGTAGAGACATGTCTCTGTTTGTCTCTGTTTCAGACTGCCAATGCACAGACAAATACACAAACACAAACATTCAATCTAATGGGGGGGGGGGGGCAGTCATACTTTTTGTCAGTAGAGTAAAATGTTAAACATGTAGTAAAGCAGCAACATTAAGTAATATCAAATCCAAAAGTGTGTTCTCATCCACTGTCTTTGCATTGGTTCCATAATTTTTCCCACTTAAAAACGTCAAGTGAATGAAATGAAACCTTAATTTGAAAGAATTCATTGAACTATTTAAACTGTTTTATTGCACTGAATTCTTAACTTTGTCACAAACCATTTCTTCTTAGATTGTTTTCAGTCAGGAACACTCTCGTCACAGATGTAACCATTTATTGCAACAAAAGGAAGTTGTACAGTTATGCTTAAGCAGCATGCTACCCTGAAACAGAAAACCCCAATTAATATACAAGAGTGAGCCCAAAGAAAGACATTGAAATCCATTTTAAGACTCTAGACTAGGAAGGCGGAGGCTGTGGTGGTGGAGGCAAAGCGTTGCCAGCAGCCGCAGCGAGTAGAGCAGAGTGTCTCAGGGATCAGTGAAGAGCTTGATGTGAGAATGGCTGTGATTGGTGTGTGCCTGATAGGAATAATAATACAATCAGCGGGCCGATGACTTCCTAAGCTTAATTAACTGTGTTTTCCCGTCATCTAAAACTGTATTTCTGGCATGAATAATGATTTAAAATGAACAAGTTAAACAAGTCACTTTTATGCAGTTGATCATACGTTATGTTAATTAATTATTTAAACCTCTGCCATTCTCCTGGGAACACTGTTTGTGCTGATCTCACATATAGTCTGATAAAAGAGGTCTTGAGAAAATATAAAGGCTTTTGAGAAAAGTGTGAAAATTTGAAACCACTTGCCTCTGGAAACAGCACCTGTGCTCTTGACTGGGTATAAACAAGTTCCACGTAGCAAAGATTTATTGTTTTAATGGATAAAACTAAAGTGTCCCCAAAGTGTACTTCTCCAGATCTCTATTAGATTATTCTGTACATTTAAAGTTGGTATCTGCAAGTTTTTTTTTTGAAGTGAAGCAAAAATATCAACCTGTGACATTTAGGCTTAACAGGATGACACTAATTTCTCCCATCATATAACACAGATTGGCCTTTCTGATTGCAATTATCTGCTAAATAATGCCAATTAATCTGCTCAAATTAAATCTTAAAAAAAAAAAAATCAACGGCATATATCTAGTGGGAACACACATTACAAACTGGCATATTTTCTACATATCCCAGTGGCTGATTAAAATAAACTCCAGTGTACCTTGGGAATAAGCAGTTTCATTCTCATTCTCAGACCTCTAGTTTAAGTATTATGTGTTGTGAATATACAGTAATGCCTTGAGAATAATCCATTGTGTTTTGGCTTCAATACAGCCTTTTCCTCTGGAGCGGCTGTGAAACCCAACACTTTGTTTAAACTGTGCTGCCTTTATCTTTTTTCTTACTGTACGAGTGAAGCTATCACAGCTGGACTCCCAGCAGCACTGTGAGATAATTACGATAAGACATGGCTGAGTTGTTCTATTAACAAACATGGCTACCAAGGCCAGAGGATGGGAGGAACAATGAAGGCAAATTACTTCATGCTGGAGGTGTTGGCAGTCTGTCATTACAGTCACAGCAATGGCTGCTGGTTCACTGCAAATGAGCTCTGTTGAACTCTGACCTTCTTTAGTGACTGGGAAGGAAACTCTGCTAATGAGCTTCTGCACATTCATATGCTTCATTTGCATTTCATTTGAAAACCATATTTCATTTTTTACTAATTGGACTATGGAGCATTGGTACCTATAGTATTTTGTTTCTTTCTGTAATTGGTCATATATATGTATATATATATATATATATATATATATATATATATATATATATATATATATATATATATATATATATATATATATATATATATATAGTAGTCACAGACACAGTAAAGCACAACAACATTGATCCCAGAATGTAGCTTTGGGAGACCCCATGTTATATTCATATGGAAGTATAATGTCAGCACCATTATTAAGGTCTCCACATCTTTTTAGTTAATAAGTTAATTATCCAAGCAGGACCTGCAGCTGAATGTTGGCGCTCCACGTCCTGTAATGGACCAAACATTTACCTCTTACAATCACATGTTGGTACTCTGACATGTTATTCCATGATGATTTGTGAATTTTCAAATGCAATCTTAACATGCTGATGTAAAATGATGTTTATTTCTAAAAAAAAAATAGTTCTTACTACTAGAATAAAGTGCACATGCTTTTCTTTTCCCTTTCTTTATATTCAGCAGTGTGTCTGACAGGTGGCCGTGTGTGGACTTTAATACAAAGGAAACCTTAAAGCATGTTTCCATCTTCCAAAACCAATTCCTAATACCACTTTAAAGCTTTCCCTTCCTGCTGATGTCAGTGGATGACACTGATGAGGTTACTCGGGTGAAATACTGCTCCTGGATCTGTGGATAAACAGATTTGAACCAGGTTACATGAGGCCAAATGTTCCCCTTTACAGAATTACACATTCGTAGTGTTGCCATCTAATTTCACCTAAATCACAATAAACTGTTACGTTTGTCACTCAGAAAGGTGTTTCGTACTTGATGATGCATTTAATGTCAAGTGGATATTATCTTTACATTATTAAGCAATACACATGTCTTAATTTATTTCAACTTGGAGGGATATTATTTCTTGTTTTGTTCAATTTTTTGATTCCTTCTTTGGTTTGTGAATTTGTGTTTTGATTTTTTTTGTATCCACCCTTCCAACAGCACGTTTTTCCAATCCAGACAGTTGATGTCATTTTGCAACTCATTGTTTAACTTCGTGCAGGGTTAATATAATAGCTGTTTTACAGGTTTCACTTTTATGTTAGAAAATTAGCAGCATGGCTCTATGGATGGCAATTGGGCAACCATTCAGACTGAAAATGTAATCAACTATTGGAGGAATTGACATGAAATTTTGTACAGCCATTCAGGCTTAGAGGATGAATCCTGCTGACATTTTCCTCTAGCACCCCCATGAGGTTGATGTTTGGTGTTTTGATTAACATTAATTGCTGTGACTACCAATGGATTGCCCCAAAAAATGTTCTTGTAATACTGACTGACTTGTGTTAACTTTAAATCTCTTCATCTAGCAGTATCATCAGGTCAAAACCTTTAATATTTAGTCATTAAATATAATTTATGTCCAAATATCTAAGGACAAATTCATATCAGCCTCATCTGTACTTTGTGTTTAGTGCGGCGTCATCGCTATGTTCCCAGGGTCCAATATCTCTTGATATAAACTAACATTATAAGAGAGAAGCCAGGGTTCAAACTGAGAAATAACCAATGGAGACTGTCTCTTCAAATGCAGTTTGAAGGGTAAAAATCTGTTTAGCCACTGTGATGTCAACATCTAAAGTTCAATCAACAATCAACAGTTTAGGTCTAGTTAGAAAAAGTTGCTAAAAGAAAAAGCAAAAGAGATTAAACAGTCCAAATCCTCATAAAATTATGTTTTCATTCATAAACTTTTCACTCTGATAAGTGCATTTTGATTGCATTCTTATCAGACCAATAAAGTATTTTTTTTAAATGGAAAAGACAATGACCCAACCACACACTACCAAGCTATTTGCAAAGACAAAAAATTCAAGAAATTTAATCACACAGAAAACATGAGACCATTACTTCAAATGTACTCAACTGGAGTAAAAATCTAATATCTATTGTTGTGTTGTACAGACGATCCAACGAATGATTCCGTTTCACATTTGTAAATAATGAAAAATCCTTCAGCAGATCGATTGAAATGGAATTGAGTTGACCCCCAGGCTGAGGTCAGGTGACCCAAATGCCGCTTCAGCCAAACCAAACCCCCGCCTGGACACCCTGTGAGTCCTCTATCTCTTTTGACAGCAGCCGTTGTTCCTGGGGGAGGGACGGAGGAACTTGTGTTCCCCGACGGCTCACTCAAGGGTGACCGTTTGGAAAGTCCACTTTGACCTTTGATGTCGGGGGCTTCTCAAACACACACACACACACACACACACACAAATCTCAGAGGCTTGTTTCTGGCTGTTTGACCTTTCCAATGGCCTGTGGATGCTGTCCATGTCAGTCATGCTTGGCTGTTGCCTATGAGCTTTGAACGGCAGGAAGATCTACAGCTAAATAACATCAGGTTTATGTTGGTTATCTCAAGTCGGAGCCCAGTCTACACAGATGAGTTTTCTTTGTTTGATGCCGAGGTGCATCACCGCTTAAGGATTACAAGGTTGTCTATTAGTCTTAAAATGTATGAAATGTTGTTAAAAACACACAAAAATGCAAAAGTTCACGAATGAAACCAGGTCTAATGTTGTCTGTTAGTAAATTGTTTACATTTACAGCACCAAAATGTGGTACTGCATAAAATTATTTGTCACTCACAGCACTGTTTATTCTTACACATTTTAAAATCTATATCCTACATTCAATCTAATATTATCCAGTAGTTCCCAAACTCAAGGTCAGGGGTCACAAAATGATTGAACAAATTAGGAAAGAAAATCTATATATATATATATATATATATATATATATATATATATATATATATATATATATATATATATATATATATATATATATATATATATATATATAAGCAAACAAAAATAGAAAAACAAACAAACTGTGTTGTGCAGCTGCAGGACTCAGGAATTCATGGATTTAAGTAAAAACTAATTTCCTGTATTCTAACAATTTAAACAGGCATGTTGTCCCGTTGAACACAGTTCATTTAATGTCATCAACTATTTATGACAAAATGCAAAAAAAACCAGTCTTGAAACCTGTAAACATTATTTATTTACTTTAAAGCCAGTTATGTGTTAAAGATTTTCTTTCATAATGTACAAAATTGTTTTAATTACAACTGATTGGAATAAAAAAAAAAAAAAAAAAAATATGTTGGTCTCAATAGAGCAGATTTTCATTCATCTTTTTGACAATCTTCGTCAGGAGGTTCTTGGATGGACTGAAAGACGACACAATCTCCTCAATCTGTTGGATCCTACAAATACATTAAAATATTTAATATTATTGTTGTAATGAAATCGCATATTTTATTTTAAGTGCTTTCAAAACTGCATTTCCCTCTACCCAAAACCCAACAAAGCACCACTCACTGATTTCTACTAAATGTATTTTTGAGTGAAGCTTACGTTGTGTTTCCGATCATGTTGTTAAAGCTCAGCAACTGGAGGACATAGGGCTGGTCGATCAAACTGACAGAGAAGATCACCTCAAACTCGGAAAACGTCTTGAGACTGCTGAAGACAATGTGCACTCTAGAAGAAGTAAAGAAAAGGACAATATTATATAATGTGGCTAAGGTTTTGATAACGTGACTTTTTTTTTTCTAGTTTTGAAAACAAAACTGGAATATTGTTTACAACGAATGAAAGATTTGACATCTTTTGTGATGTGGTTTTAATGAACTCTAGAGTTTGCATACAAATGAAGTAAGTGCTATAAAACTGCAAGCACAAGCTATTCTTTGCGGGGAAGGGTTCTTACTGAGTGTCCACACAGCTCATGTTGAGAATATTGAGCCTCACACTTCCCCACGTTTTCAGCCGACGCAACTCCTCTCCCAGCAGACGACAGCGACTCACCACCAGGCTCACGTCATGGAGCAGCTACATCAACAGGACGGACAGTTGAGAGTTTCAGTGTAACTAAAATGCCACAATCCGAGAACATACATTTGAGACAGAACGCTATGGGTCTACTGACTTAAAGAACTTAAACAAGTCTGACTATAAACAAGATAAGTAGACAAGTACAACATGCAGCTGCACATGTGCCCCTCTGTCAATCAACACAACATCTCCACTGACACCTACCTTTGGAACATGTCTGCTCGTTGGATATTTCTCCACCCAGTCAGTGTGTCCCTCGATGTACCGAGAGAGCAGTCTGTGAACAAGGCGGGCATTACCCTCTGACTTTTCATCTAGTCGGAAACAAAAATGTACAGTAATAGTTAATATTCATTTGACATCTGAGATTTGACATCTGAACACAATATGCGTCACAAAGATTCTGACAAAATGCCTACTCATGGATAGCATACGACCTTGTGGTTTTGTTTTTATTTTACACTCACCATCAAGTTGAAGACTCAATGTGATGTGTGATATTTTTCTCTCAGACTGATTATCAGCATCATTTCCTTCAAAAACAAAACAGGTTGATTAATTCATTGAAAAACAAAAGAATCTTTGCAAAACATGCTTCAAATTTTCAGCCTTTCACACCACGTAGAAGCCTTTGGAGCATGTCGACTGCTAAAGAACACTTCACTGCTTACTCACTCTTTGGTGTCTGTTGAAGACCACTTACCGTTGGATGTTTCATACACCACCTGTAGAATCAAGGTCTCATAGAGGAAAGTGTAGACACCGCAGTTGTCTTTCTTCTCCCCAAACTTCCATTCATTCATCCTGAGGTACGAAATGTACAAAAATAGGTTTTTACTTTATTATCTTTGTGTAAAAAAAAAAGAAAAAGAAAAAAAAGAAGCTAAATACAGAGGAATGTAATTTTATTTATTGTCAAGACTGACAAAAAATAAACTACTGGCCCTCATTTACTGACAGTTGAGGAGAGTAACGGAGAAAACACTTTTTTTGTGAATGCGGTCCAAAGTGCAAGACTTAAGATCCGGAAACCCATAAAAATCAGAAACTGACATATGCAGCACGGTGACGTGGGTCTCAAGGTTGCTCGTCTCCACTTTCAGCCTGTTCAGTTTATCTGAAGTCCGCTTCTTCTGCATCTCCAGTTCGGATATGTGTCTGTAACAGGATCAAAGAAAAGAGTAGCAAACCTTTCTATAATTAAAGTGTCTAAACATGAAAAACAAATTATTCTCAACTCACCGATTATGATCCTCCAAAGCATCTGTGACTTTTTGCATTTCTGTAAAATCAACAAAATGCCAATAACATATTCAAGTCAAGACAATATAAATAAATAAATGAATAAATGAATGAATGAATGAAGTGGTATTACTAGTTACCTTCCTGACGTGATTTTAGACTTGGTTGGTCTTCAAAGCCTTTTTCTTCAACTGCAATAAGTTCTAATGGACGGACAGAGAAGGTGTTAACAGCTGTTTCACCTTCTATTCTGACTGTCCCTTATCGACACACCCACACCAACACAGCCTTATTTATAACGAGTCTGACTCATTAGTCCATTTATACAGACAAGGTGGCAACTGGAAAACCACAAGTCATTTACCCCACAGTAGTCATACCTGTTTCTAATTCACGAATACAGTCGTCCAAACTTTTTATCATCCCATCTGCTTCCTCAATCATTCCTCTCGACCTCTGTTGCTCCTTCTGAAAAGATGAAATATGTCTTTAAAACCTCTTAACACCCACACAGACAATTTATAGTCAGAGTAGGTCTAGACCACACACACATATATAGTTTACAGAGAGCCAACATCTCCCCCAAGAGCACGCGTTTGGTGTGACAGTGGAAGAAACCTTGAACAGGTGGACGGCCAGGGGTAGGAGAGAGAAATAGAGATGCATAGCAACTACAATAATACCCAACTATCATATTTATAAAGAAATGTGACCAATAAATGTATAGCAGTAGGTATAATGTAATGACATGATACACTGTGGCAATTGTAGTAACAGTAAAAATAAGCCCAGAACGTCAATGGGAGTTTATTTGGTTACAAATCTTCTGCAAGTCAAATTTAAGACTTTTAAAAACCTTCATGATTGAAAGGAAGACCTATAGCATGCCATAAAAGTACAACGAAACGCAGAGTGACAACAGTATTTGCAAGGTAAATAAAATTATTAAAATTGAATAAAAGCAACACAAAGAAAAAAATCTGTACATATATGGCAAATTATATTTGGACTAGCGAAAGAAAGAATTACAACATCGCAGACTAAAACAACAGTTTGGTGAGCAGTAGAGGTAGCGTTACGTGGTTGTAGGAACATTTTAGGTTTAAAATGATCTAAAACCTAGAACACAGTACCTTTGCGAATTTAAAGTGCTCATATTATGCTCATGTTTAGGTTCATAATTGTATTTAGAGGTTTAGGCAGAATAGGTTTACATGGTTTGATTTTCAAAAAACACCATATTTTTGTTGTACAGCACATTGCTGCAGCTCCTATTTTCACCCTGTGTGTTGAGCTCTCTGTTTTCGCTACAGAGTGAGGCATCACACTTCTGTACCATGTTTGTTGGGAGTCACACATGCGCAGTCCTTAGGTAAGCACTACTAACCAGTCAGAAGCAGAGCATGAGGGTGTGCCACGCTAGCAGCTAGGCAAGCATTATAACGTGTGTTGTAACAAAGTGACGCACGTTCGTCACGAAAGTAAAGACTAGACTACAATCGGGCTGTTTGGAGCAGTTTGGGAACAGTGTTTTCTGTTGGAGATGGTAAGTCCCTTTGGGGGGACTTTGGGCTTTTGCACTTTGTAAACCTAGAACGAAGACAAATAAGATATATAACACAATAAAGGGAAAAAGCCAAAAAGCTTAAAATGAGCACTTTAAGACTTTTAAAAAGGACTAAAATTTACATTTTTTAATTTTAGACTTTTTAATATCTAGGGGAAATACTGAATAGGAATGATAACGTTGTAATTTGTCCTGCCCTAACAGGTGCAACAAAGCTGACAGGAGACTCAGGAAGATGTCTAATCAGCCAGATTAACTAAAAAAACAAACTGTGTGGGTGTTTAGAACCTTTACTCTTGATCCCTGATGTTATTATTCAGTATTGCTGTGTGAAGGATCTTACCAGATTAGCCTGCACAAGATTGGAGTACAACACCTCCTTCATTTCATGCGACTGAACTTTGCTCAACTTTCTGAACAGGTTGTGTCTCTCTTTTAGTTTGGCACCAAAAGATTTGAGCTGTGAATTCAAACAGACACAGTGAGGGGCAGATCATTATGCTACATCTACAGAATTAACAAAAGGTATCCACTACACTAAAAAAATTTTTTTCCTTTTAACAAAATGACAATCATAGTTAACATGTCAAAGTACATAGTCATCATGGTAATTAAGAGGAAAAAAATTGCAATTTGAAAAAATTGAGTTATCCTTTTAATACCTCTTTCTCTGAAGAATTTCTCACTTCTTCCCACAAAGGTCTATTAACAATCTTCAGTGGTTTGTCTAGGTCCCGCATTCGCTCCTTCAACCTGGGGAGAGAACAAAACAGACCTGCTTTAGAACTTCAGTTCAGTTTTTAACTTCTAATAACAGTATCTACCTATGCCACTTTCAAATTTTATTCTGTAATTTCTGGCACACTGCCAAACAAGATATGCTGCTTTTAAGTACTTCCTGTTGGGAGTTTTCTATACTCGGAATTAAAGTGGCCATGCCTGACCTAAAATGAGACATGAACACCTCTCAGCCAAGAAAACCATGTGACATTCAGCCACAGCCGACAAACTACTAGAGCGGTCAATCTTCCTCTATAATACAATTCGAATTTTTTTAATTCTAATATTTAATGCTGAATTGCAGCCTGTGAAATAATATGTACAACACTACTCAGGCTTATGCATTTGTTTGTTGTTGTTAAACGTACTGTCCACTAAAGAGACTTCTAACATTAGCCTCGCCTAGAGGACCTGCACGCAACTTTGTTTACATTCATATTGGGGTGGCAGTAGCTCAGTCTGTAGGGAGTTGGGCTGGGAACCGGAAGGTCGCTGGTTTAAGTAC
The DNA here is from genome assembly GCA_013375575.1 of Percina caprodes. Lineage (NCBI taxonomy): Eukaryota > Metazoa > Chordata > Actinopteri > Perciformes > Percidae > Percina > Percina caprodes. Next base: position 637,249 of record JABXJD010000225.1, read on the forward strand.
GTTCGGACCAAAGTATGGTAGCTGGAGAGGTGCCAGTTCACCTCCTGGGCACTGCCAAGGTGCTCTTGAGCAAGGCATCAAACCCCCAACTGCTCGGGGCGCCTTTCCATGGGCAGCCCCCTCACTCTGACATCTCTCCATTAGTGCATGTATAGGACCTGAGCGTGTGTGTGTAATTCAGGCCTGTGTGTAATAACAACAGAGTGTAAAATATAGTTTCCCCTTGTGGGATTAATAAAGTATAATAAAAAAATTCCACCACGAGCACACAGCGACAAACACAAATCAACAGATAACTGAGTAATGAAACACTATCTAACAAGTGTAGTGAAGCGGCTCTGTTGTAAAGGCTAACGGTGCTCGGTTAGCACAATGACGTCATGTTAGAAAGCACAGCTGAAACCATTTGTCATAAGCTAGGTAAGCATTCAACGATGCTTAATAATTTTTCCCCTTGACCGACTGGACAAGTGACCTTTACGTCGGTCAAACCCTGTAAATGTGTTATGAAATCTTGACACACCCCTCCACCATCTCTGTAAGGTTGAGGACATCTGTCTCATACACCATCTGTTTAGGATGGCTGATGTGCCTGTCTTTCAATAAATCCATCGGTGTTCGATCTGTGTCTGTCAAAAGCTGCAAAAACAAAACAAAAAGGCAAGTCATTACATTTGGTCATTGTTTTTCATATATTCCTTTTAATATTAATGAAAATGAACCTACTCTGCCAGGAAGGATGCTTTGCCGAGGATTATGGATGACAAAGTCTATGTTGAAGAGTTGAAAGAACTCTAACAATGTAATGGTGCCATCATCGAGTTTCTGTAATCAAAACATTGAAGGCAATAAATCACAAACGTAAAAAATTAAATATTTCAAAGATGAATTTTTTTTAAATAAGTTAATAATATACCCTCTGAACATCATTGGCGTGGTCTTCTAGCTGGGATTCAAACAGGCTTTGTTTGTGAGCTGGAAAAATAAAAACAATTGATTTTCCAGAATTATGTCAGGAAGGTACCACTAAACAAGGATCTTTATACGAGACCAGAGTTTCTGAAGGTTTCACAAAGTCAAATTTAAGACTTTTTAATTACCTTTTTAAGACCCTTACGAATTAAATTTAAGACCTTTTATCAAAACATCAACTGAGCCCTAAATTCGAAAAAAAAAAAGAAAAGTTTTTTCAAACCAATCGCTAAACTTGCACTTCCCCGAAGCTGAAGAATTAAAATCAGTTTTATGTCTATGGTACAATCCAAAAAAGACTTGCGCCAATAACACAAAAGCTGATTGCCTGCAATATAAGTTGCATGTTGGTCTCATTTGTAGTCGTAATATATCAAAATTATATTTGGATGAGCAAAAGAAAATACAGCTACAACAGTAGGAATAAAAAATTAAATTAAAAAAAAAAAGAGCATCTGAGGTAGCTTGCATGGATGTAGGAAAATGAAGACCAGTTTAAAATGATTTAAGACATAGAACACAAAACATTCAGCAAATTTAAGACTTTTAAAGGCCTAACATTTTCATTTTGAAATTTTAGAATTTTTAAGTCCCCGTGAAAACCCTGTACACCAAGTGAGTTTATAACTTACTTGATTCAAATGTAGCTTCACATCTGATGCTGGCTGTGTGACTGCTGTTGGAGTAATCTGTGGTCTGTGTAGTCATGCTTGGAACTGTAGAAACGTTGCTGTCACACTCCACAACATGAGACTGAAATCCCTGGCAACAAATAAGACAAAGGGGGAAAATAGAAAACAGTCTACAAGAAAGTGTAATATAATATACTATAAATTCTCAAATAAAAGTCGGTATTCAAGTGAAGAAGTGAACTACTGATTGTCTGCTTATGATATGGTAACAGATCGGTTTTCTATAGGCATTGTTGCTACGTGGGTAAAACAGCCATAGCAAATAACCCCTATATTTCCATTTTATTCCCGTTAATTCCCATGGAATGAAATTTTGAAACTAATAATTGCATAATCTACTCTATGTTTCTAAGTGTGAATGAGTTACCATCAATGAAGCTCAACAATGGTAATAGTTAGTAAATACAAACCAAATAACTTTTAGAGAAGAACTCAGAGCAGCAATTGGTGAGAATAACATGACTAAGTATTAATAAAATCGATGCTGAGGAAATGTACACAATCCTCAAATTATCAGGACCACAGGTAAACATGGAGGAAGAATTGAGTTTGCATCAACAGGAAATTAATCAGTGAATAATAAATAAAGATCGATAGATTTATTAGGAAACAGGGAGGTTTCTCACTAAAATGTGATGATATACAGTATTTTTAAGGAGATAAAGGAATATACAGATAAGTTAAAAAGGTAAATAAAGACCCTTTCATTATTTGAGAACATAAAATACTTGACCTACCATTTCAAAATCAGTGGTTGCCACGGTGGATACTTTCAGTCTCTTCTCATCCTCCACATTATCTGCTGGCAAAGGTCTCTTTTTTCCACTGACGGCACTAATCAAGTCCTTTTCAAATACATCTTCCTCTAAAAGCTCATCCATGTTGAACTCTTGGGAAGCACTCACTTTTTCACTGGCTTTCTGAGGACTCGTTATGTCCAAGGTTTCAGACATATCTTCATAGCTACCAAGCTCTTCATTATAAATATCGCTCATATTATCGACAAAGTTGCTCAGTTGATTAGTAACATTGACAGGAACTGTCCTTTGGTGTTTGTCCATAGAATTCCCCTTTGGATCATCCGGTTTGCTTTTTTGGGGGAGTTTTGCCTTAAAAATTCCCATTGACAGTCTTGACATAAGTTGTTTAGTCTTCAAGTTGAAAGGAGTTGTGGTAGCAGAGGCTTGTTCTCCTTGCATAAGACATTGAGCTTGTGTATTTTCTTCTGTGTTTACCAAACCCATCTCAAGTTGAGACTCTGTTACAGGTAGGGATTTTGTTTTGTCGATTGAGATTTTGTCCATGTCCGGATCCAGGTGAGGCAAGGGTGCTGTGCGGCTGTCCATGGCAATAGTATCAGGAGCGGTATTGACCATGTGACTCAAACGCCTTACTTTTGACTTAAGATCGGCTAGACTCATCCGTCTGGACTTTCCTGAAGGTGCAGTATCAATATCATGGTCAACAGCACAGGGTGAACTCACCATCTTCTGTGATAAAGTACAAGTTAGATTTTTTGATATGGGTTCCTTACTGGTGTCAGTTTCATTTGAGTAAGGAGAAACGGGAAGGTTTAGGATTTCCACTCCGCCTGGGTTGGATGATCCCAGTGCTTCATTTCTTTGTTGAGGAGTTGCCTCGGTTTTCTTCAAATGGTCAGGATTGGGGTACAAGTCCTGTGAAGAAGAAAGGCATTTAGGTGGCTCACCTGTATACGTTTGTCCCAAAATTCCGCCAGTTTGAGCTTCAGTCATGTTCATGCTTACATCGTCATCTGGACCTTCTGTCATGGTGTTATTCGCTGGCCTCTCCAAGACAGCTGAAACCAAACCTAAAGCTACCTTTTCAGTATCCACATCAGGCTTCTGTGATTTAAGTTGGTCCAGTAAGCCATCTGTGTCTGGAGTTTCTTGAGGGGACGGTGCAGCAGGAGCCACTGCTCCAGCCCAGGGGGCACTCATCTTACACAGGGAGTTTTTAAACCCTGGATCCAAAGTGTGTGCGGATTGGTTTGATTGGTCTGCGCACGGATGATGCGTCTTCTTTGCAGATAAAGGAAAATCCGCATCTTCATGGGTGAATAAAATATTAGAATCTCGGTGTGGAAGAAGTGACTCTGATACTGAATTGCTGGCAATATTTACAGCGAGACATTGGGTCACATCCATAGCTGCATCATTGTCAGTGAACCTCGTCGTCTTCTCTTCACCAGCAGGTAAAATGACCTCATCTGGGTGTGACTGCAGTTTTAAATTGGTGGCAATGTTTACAGTGTGACTTCTTGTCACATCCATAGCTGCATCAGTTGTGTTGAATCTCATGGTTTTCTCACCACAAGCAGGTAAGGAGTCCACAATTTGCTGTGACTGCAGTTTTAAATGGGTGGCAATGTTTACAGTGTGACTTCTTGTCACATCCATAGCTGCATCAGTTGTGTTGAATCTCATGGTTTTCTCACCACAAGCAGGTAAGGAGTCCACAATTTGCTGCGACTGCAGTTTTAAATGGGTGGCAATGTTTACAGTATGACTTCTTGTCACATCCATAGCTGCATCAGTTGTGTTGAATCTCATGGTTTTCTCACCACAAGCAGGTAAGGAGTCCACATTTTGCTGTGACTGGAGTTTTAAATTGGTGGCAATGTTTACAGTGTGACTTCTGGTCACATCCATAGCTGCATCAGTTGTGTTGAATCTCATGGTCTTCTCTTCACCAGCAGGTAAAATGACCTCATCTGGGCGTGACTGCAGTTTTAAATCGGTGGCAATGTTTACAGTGTGACTTCTGGTCATATCCATAGCTGCATCAGTTGTGTTGAATCTCATGGTTTTCTCTCCACAAGCAGGTAAGGAGTCTATATTTTGCTGTGACTGCAGTTTTAAATGGGTGGCAATGTTTACAGTATGACTTCTTGTCACATCCATAGCTGCATCAGTTGTGTTGAATCTTATGGTTTTCTCTCCACAAGTAGGTAAGCAGTCCATATTTTGCTGTGACTGCAGTTTCAAATGGGTGGCAATGTTAACAGTGTGACTTCTTGTCACATCCATAGCTGCATCATTTGCAGTGAATCTCATGGTTTCCTCTCCACAAGTAGATAAAAAGTCCAGCTTTTGGTATGAGGGCAGTGGCAAATCACTGACAAAGTTTACAGTATGACTTTGTGTCATATCCATACAGGCATCGTCAGCAGTAAACTTCACCGTTTTCTCTCTGCAGTCATCTTCAGCATTAAACTTGACCTGAGGAAGACAACCATATCTTTTATTTGTACATTAACATTATTATTTTATAATCAAAACGTTTTGCTGTTTCAGTGCAAAGTAAAACTAGTAAGATCACTGTTGTTCTTTACACCTTAACAAGTGTGTTTATTTTGGGAGATGAGAATAAATTAATCACTTAAGAGGGATTTATGTTTCTGTGGAAGCTCACCCTAGCCTACATAAGTGGACTGAAGTCTAAAGATGCAGTATTCAGGACAAGTAGGCGGTATAGTGATTTGTTCAAAACACAAATGCACAAAAGATCAAATTGAGCAAAGCTTTAAGCTCACCTGATTTCTTTGCACCAATGAGGTATCCATACCTGAATGTGAAGATGGAAAATAAGCAAGAAGCCATTCAAACACAAAGAAAAACTCAAGACGACCCCAATTCCAATATTTAAGCATTATTAAACTGAATTGAAGTACTCAGTGGGTTTTTCTTATTTCGATCCTTACAATTTTTGTTCTGTTGCCTTTGCTGTCAAAACATTTAAGGGATTGGTGTTTCCATACCTTTAGGGAATGTTCCCAGTGTTTTATTGTTCTGCTGTTGTGAAGTCATCTCTGCTTTCTTCAAACTATCACTTTGGGGGTAAATGTCTTGTGTGGGGAAAAGACACTGAGGAGTTTCATCTGTATCCGTGAGTCCTAAAATGCGGCCTGTTTGAGCTTCAGTCATGTCCATGCTTACGTCATCTTCTGGACAGATTGTCCCTCCATTCAATGACTCTCCAATGCTGTAGTGTGCAGCTGTAGGGGTCATCCTTTCGACCAGAGGATTAACACTGGGCCCACTTGGTTTTGAGAGGCTGTAATTAAAGCTTGGATCCACACTGCATGCTGATGAAGATCGGTTTCTAGGCAGACCACATGTCTCAACTTCTTGTTTCTTCACAGGAAGACCTGATTCCGCAATATTTAGGGTGAGGCACTGGGTCTTATCCATAGAGGTATCATTTGCAGTGAGCTTAAAGATTTTCCCTCCACATATGGACAAACCGTCCACATTTTGAAACGACTGCAGCTCGAAACCAGTGGCAATGTTTACAGTGTGACTTTGTGTCACATCCATACATGCATCATATGCAGAAAACCTCTCAGGTTTCTCTCTGCAGTCATCTTCCGTATCAAATTTGACCTGCGGAAGAAAAAACACATCGATCTTGATATGAAATTTTAAATTAGCATTTCTAATTCACTTAATTCACCTAACTATTAAATGAAAATATAGTATTCTACCATTTCTAAAATAAATAAATGCAATCACTGTGATTCTGCATAACTTGGTAAAATGTTTTTATTTCAGGTGAATCAGTATATGACAACACATTACAGACCAAATGAAACTCTAAAACGTAACGTCTTTAAGCTTACTTGATTTCTTTCCACCTTTGTCTTCAAAGATGGCTTCAATGCGGTCTCCATACCTATTATGTGAAGGGGATTAAATAAAGAGGGAAATTAGCTAAATCAATCATACCCAGATTCCACCATTTTACATATAATTAACTAAATTAATTTAGAAGTTGTTCTTAGTCCTAAACATGTTATAAAATATATGTTTTAAAGTACATACAGTACATCATTCACATAACCAAAACAATTTTTTTTTTCTCAAATGTTTTGGTTAATGGTCTCATTTCAAGTTTTGTAGACTACATTTGAGGAGGGAAAAAAAAAAAAAAAAAAGAGAGGAAGGTTTGTAGTGTCCTTACCAGCACGATTAGATGACCCCAGTGCTTCGCTGTTCTTCTGTCCTGAAGTCATCTCTTGTTTCTTCAGACCTTCACAGCGGGAGTACATTTCTTGTGTGGGAAAAAGACACTGGAAAGGATCACCTGAGGCGGTGGGCCCTATTATGCGGCCCGTCTGAGCTTTAGTCATATCCATGCTCACGTCATTTTCAGGACAGACTGTTCCTCCATTAAATGATTTTTCAACACTCCTGCATGTAATGAGGGACTGACATCCTTTCCCAACATTACTTTGAAGCAGGGGCAGGGAGCCGTTTGTGTCAACAGTTTCTTTAGAGGATGCTGCAGCAGAAGGTTCCGCGCTGGCAATCGCAGGATTACCAATGGAGGCGCCTGGTTTAGAGAGACTTGAAAGGAAGTCTTCAAATCCTAGATCCATAGCACTAGCTGACGAGCCAGGCGCACCACCGGCCTCACGCTTTCTCTCCTCCAGAGACGAAGCATTGGCCATTTTTCCACGAGTGTGAACGATGTCCAAGTTTTGGTTCGGAGGTGGTAATAAACTACTGGCAATGTTGACTGTGTGACTCTGAGTCATATTCATAAACTCATCACCTGCAGAGAACATTATTGTTTTCTCTTTGCAATCATCTTCTGTATCACAGTTGGCCTGAAGAAGAAAAGACATTAAAGAGCATAAAAAAACATTTTGAAAACTAAACTAGTTTGTTTCAGTTAATGTCAGTACGACAATTATTTTCACACTTTGGCAAGATAACAAATGTACTGTAACAGAAAAGTAAACTAATTATAAAACTCACCTTGTGTCTTAGATGGGAAGCATGTACAGCCGGATTCTTCAAGGATGTCATATCTAAATTTGGAAATTCAAATGTAATAAGATGCTACTTGAACTGTATTCAATCATAAGTTGTAAAATATCGGTATCCCCAAAACACACAAGACATTGGATCTGCCATAACCAATTGCTAATGTTTGGTCATGATGCATGTCATGCGCAGCAAGAGGGGAGACTGACAAGGCTTATATTTAGCATTAGCATCACTAGCATTAGCCTCATAGCGTTAGCCTTAGCCAACTCCTTCACCACTAAAAGAGTGAGCAGAAAAATCTAACTTTTCCCGAACCTCATGGGGAGGAGGGCCACAACATCATGGCCACCAAGAAAACTCCGCAAAGATTGTTCTTTGTCAGGCTTTAACTTCTAGATATTTGGCAGCGTTGCCACAATAGACTGAATGGCTTCGCTCACATCGTTGTCCGCCGCCATTACAATGCTTTGTGTTGCTCACTCCCGGCAAGTTATTGTTCATAAGACATGAGTGACACATGCAGGTAGGCCAAGGCGAGAAGAGGGAGGATAGCCTACTTATTTATATAAAAAAAAGTCACATTCGAATAGTAATTTCAGCATTCGAATAGTATTGATTTTTTTTTACTATTTCAATTCTATTCAAATTTTGGTATTCGTTTCAACAGCCCTACAACACATCAGTCAAATCATCAGTTATTAGTTACTACAAAATTCAATACCTTTTGGGTTGAATGATGCCAGTGTTTTACTGCTTTTCTGCTGTTGTTTGGTCTTCTCTGCTGTCTGTGACACTCTGTTTGAGCTGTTTGTGTCAACAGTTTCTTTAGAGGATGCTGCAGCAGAAGGTTCCACTCTGGCAATCGCAGGATTACCAATGGAGACGCCTGGTTTAGAGAGACTTGAAAGGAAGTCTTCAAATCCTAGATCCATAGCACTAGCTGACGAGCCAGGCGCACCACCGGCCTCACGCTTTCTCTCCTCCAGAGATGAAGCATTGTCCATTTTTCCACGAGTGTGAACAATGTCCAAGTTTTGGTTCGGAGGTGGTAATAAACTACTGGCAATGTTGACTGTGTGACTCTGAGTCATATTCATAAACTCATCACCTGCAGAGAACATTATTGTTTTCTCTTTGCAATCATCTTCTGTATCACAGTTGCCCTGAAGAAGAAAAGACATTAAAGAGCATAAAAACAACATTATGAAAACTAAACTAGTTAGTTTCAGTAAATGACAGTATGACATAGAAGGATTATTTTCAGACTTAAAACTTTGGCAAAATGGGAAATTCACTGTTACAGAAAAGTAAACCAATTATAAAACTCACCTTGTGTCTTAGATGGGAAGCATGTACAGCCGGATTCTTCAAGGATGTCATATCTACATTTGGAAATTGAAATGTAATAAGATGCTACTTGAACTGTATTCAATCATAAGTTGTAAAATAATATCTGAATCCCCAAGACACACAAGACATTAAGTATTATTGACTAAATCAATAATCAGTTATTAAAAATTCAATACCTTTAGGGTTGAATGATGCCAGTGTTTTACTGCTTTTCTGCTGTTGTTTGGTCTTCTCTGCTGTCTGTGACACTCTGTTGTCAAACCGGGAGTACATTTCTTGTGTGGGAAAAAGACACTGGAAAGGATCATCATCAGTGACTCCCAGCATGCAGTCTGCCTGAGCTTCTGTCATATCCATGCTTAAATCATCTTCTGGACAGAGTGCACTTCTGTAAGATAAATCACCAGTCTTCCTGGATGTATTAAGTGACTTCTCCATCACAGCTGAAACTGAAGTTGGAGCCTGATTTTCTTTATCCACATCAGCCCTTTTAGTTTTAATCTGGGCCAGAGAGCGGTTTGCTTCTTCAGAAGGCGCGCCAGGAGCAGGCTTCATTCTTGTGACGACCAGGCTAGGGCTGGGGCCACTTTGTTTAGAGTGACTGTCAAGGAAGTTTTCAAATTCAGTGTCCAAAGAAGGCACCGATGAGGATATGTTTCTCGCCATGGATCCATTATTCACAGTGAACATCGCCGTTTTCTCTCTTTTAGAGGGTAAAAGGTCATAGTTCTGGAGGGAAATATCTCCAAGTAATTCTGCATCACCGGCAATGTTTATCGTGTGACTATGGGTCATGTCCATGCATTCATCATCTGTAGAAAACATCACAGTTTTCTCCCCTAAGCCACCCACGGTATCAAAGTTGACCTGATGAAGAGAAGTAGCTTCATGTCAGCAACAAAACAAACAGTACACAACTATCAAGTTTTACATCAAAACCTCTCATGAACATAATAATGAAGCATTTTAATAATATCTTACATACAGTCATAAGAACGCATTTTAACCAACGTGACTTCAAGCTCACCTTATGCCCTTGTTGAGAAGCATGTAGAGGAGCATTCAATAGGGTTTCCATTCCTAAATTTCAAGACTTGAATTTAGTAAGTCATCTTACACTGTAACATATAGTGTGAGCATGTGTTAATAGTTGTCTTAAAGTAAAAAAAAATTAAAAAAAAAGTATCCTACCTGTAATTGGTTGAATCCCATCTTCAGTGAGGGCCACCTGGACCCTTATGAAAGGAAACACATGATATTGCTGTTGTTAATACAGAACATTTTGACTGGTTTGGTAAGAATACAAGTCAAAGATAAGCATCTAAAATCAACGGTTTTGTCCATGCTAGTGAGGTCAACAGCTGAATATGTAGCACTTGAAAGGATCAAGTCACCTTACCGATTTTTTGTGGCTGCCGCTGCTGTGAAGTAACAGAGGACACATTTTACAAGGTTTTCATATATGTATAGGACATCTTTGTTTATCACATAGTTATACATACTTACTTGTCATTATTAACTCTTGTAAAGGATTTTTGGCAGGAGAAGTATTTTTTCCATCCCTGGAAAAGATTAAATACCGATTAGGTTTAAAAGGCCAGTGCCCTTGTGGAAAATGAAGCATGACTTGTTTTCTAGTGTCTCACTTTGAGAACAGGAGAACATTGTTGGCCGGGGCAAAACTGACTCTTCTTGAATTCCTCTTTTCCACTGGTTTGGCACACTCCACCTAAGTGAAAATAAAGTAAAAATTCAAACCATAAACAAAATTATTACCACTGAATTGTATCCTTGGGGTGAGAATTGATACTTAAAAAAATATAGTATGGTTGGAGCTTAAATTGAATTACATTAAAAATGCCCAATTTTACATATAAAATGTTAAAGCAGTCCAGTTACCACGTTTTCCTGTTGCACTGGGTCAGAGAATTTCATTGATGATCTCTGTGGAGCTTTCAAAATCTAAAAATAAAGAAAATTGCAGACATTATGGTTCAGGTCCATAATTTGTTCACAGTTTTTATTTTAAAGTATAAATTATTTTTAGCACTGACCGAAGAAATGCGCCGCTTGGTGAATCCACTGCCTTCACTGTAACAGAGGATGAAACACAGCAATCAGCTCCGGTGTATGTGCATGTAGGACGTTTATTATTATAAACAATGTGAATACAGTCAACCATCAAAATCCCCAAATTATTGTTAATGTCAGGTCTATAGATGGCCTTTATGTAATCTGCAGTCTGCTTTGAGGTTCAGGGGCAACGCACATATGCTTTCTCCCAACATAACATAATTGTCACTCACTCATTCTTGGCAGGATCCAGAGGCTCCATTTTCAACTGTGAACAAAGGAAAACAGAGCTTGATACAGCAACTAACAATATTGAGTCGATATAATCTTGCACCCTTACTACCATAAAGTATATGAATCAATTTAAGCCTTTTCAGTGACATATATGCAACATTTGCCTGACCATTCTTTACATTTAACTTGAGCATTCAATTAACAACCAAAGATGAGTTTTTTTTGGTGGAATAACTGGTAGCTCAGGTGCAAGGTTGACTTAAACCAGTGATCTTCATTAGGGAGTCCGCGACCCCTAGGAGGTCCTCAGAGTCATTGCAGGGGGGGCCTACGAAATTATTGTTTAAGATTTTTTTGAACGTTTCTTTCCCCCCCAAAATTAAAATGTATCTTAAAATATTTACATGAGTCCAACATGTTATTAGGAAAGATAATCGGCCTATTCCTCAAAAACAACCTCAACAACATTGATACGTTAACTGGCCTGCAGAGTAGCCACTATGGTAGCCATCAGTTAAGCCTATGTATTCACGGTTTGACATTAAAACATGGTGATATATGAATATGAAAATTATTTTATTAAACTTATTATAGGGCACCATAAAAGGGTATGTGTATAAACGTAAAGCCAACCTACACGTTATTGTAGGCCCAGTTTATTATGAAACTCATTTTTATACAATATATGTATTAGGGTGTTACTGCTCGTCTCTCTTTCAGGTTAGGGGTCCTTGGCCTAAATAACATTGAAGAACCCTGACTTAGACTATTCTTCAGAAGTCATGATAAGCTTGCCATGTTTGTTTATTTATTTAAGAAGGACAATGCACATTAATTAACATGAGCATTTGTGTCCAATATGTAAATATGCCAGATTTAGCCATACATGCAATTTTTTATCCGCAGTCACTGGCAGGTTGATGACATTAAAAGAAAATATACAAGAGCACGTAAACACATAAGCTGATATGTAATTGATGAAATGAACTGATAGATAGATAGATAGATAGATAGATAGATAGATAACACAGCACAATAAAATACACATTAAGCACAACCAAAGCTTACAAAGTTATAACTTCATCAAGATTATACAACATTCGCCCCAGGGTATTAAAGGTCCCATGGCATGAAAATAATAATTTATACTTTATTAATCCTACAAGGGGAAATTACAATTTACACTCTGTTGTTATTACACACAGGCCTGAATTACACACACATGCTCAGTACCTAGACATGCACTAATGGTGAGATGTCAGAGTGAGGGGGCTGCAGGTGGGGGTTCAGTGCCTTGCTCAAGAGCACCTTGGCAGTGCCCAGTAGGTGAACTGACACTTCTCCAGCTACCAGTCCATCACCATACTTTGGTCCGTATGTGGACTTGAACTAGCGACCCTCCGGTTTCCAACCTAACTTCCTACTGCCACCCCAATGTCACTTTATCAGATTTTTTACCATTAATAGGAGTTCCCCCAGCCTGCCTATGGTCCCCCAGTGGCTAGAAATGGTGAAAGGTGTAAACCGAGCACTGGGTGTCCTGCTCTGCCTTTGAGAAAATAAAAGCTCAGATGGGCCGATCTGGAATCTTGCCCCTTATGAGCTCAAAAGCTACAGACTCAGAAATGGCACATACTAAGGAAAGCTCATTGTGGGACTGGCTCTAGTGGCTGTAATTCTGCACCAAGGCTGGATTTTGGGAAAGGGACTTAAGACACAGTATTAGGGGACCACTGAGGCCTATATAAAAGCATCCAAACAGCACCATGTCAAGGGACCTTTAAATGTTAGGATCGACACACAACTGAAGTGATCAACTAACGCATAAGTGCGATGTTGGCTGTATATGGATTCCCCTTCAACAGCTAACGTCAACTAGCTAACGTTAGAAGTTTGATATGTTAACGCTACTTGCACCGCTTATTGTATCTGGAAAATTGCACCAAACTTCACTCAAAAAAAATCGGTCAATTTGTTAAGCGAAATAGTAAATCGATGTTAGGTGGGTATACATTTCCTTTTTGTCAACAATACAACTTTCCTTCAAAAAATGTAATGACTTCCTATTTATCTTCATTCATTACAGAAAACAATCTGACGTTTAGCTACATTACTTGTTTCACCATGGTTAGCTAACTAACGCTAACGTCTGTCTGCCACTGACAATATGAACATGAAAAACAAAAAAAGCATACAGCGCATACCTTGTAGTTGTAATGACTTTAATTCCTCGTCGGATACGATTGTATTCTCCTTAATGTACGTTAACTTAAAGTACTTTTCATGTTGCTTTTTTTTTTTTTTTAGCTCAGTCGATGTGCGAACCTGCAAGCTCCAGCTAACGTCAACGAGCCTCCCTCGATCAGATGTATAATGCTAACGTCTTTAGTTTTGAATTTAGCCGCCTCCACGCATGCGCATTCCACTATTCTAGTTTCGACTTCTGTTAGCTAGCTAGCTATCGTTAAAGTCAGAGACGGTTTAGAGATTTTGGTAAAGTTAACTCAACATATGCAAATACAAAAAAGAATACATAAAACGCTTAGCTCGACTTAATCAAAAAATACAACACATCTGACGACCAGAAGCGAAAAGTAATTTTCTTCATACAGGAAATAGCGTATTCAAACCGGAATTGATCATAGAGGGCGGGACGTTTTTAAATTGCGGGTCGACCGACTGTTGACAAATCTCGTCGCATTAACTTATCCATAAAGGTATGTAGTTAATGTTGTGTTATTGAATCATTTCACACATTTGTATGTTGAATGATTAACTAGCACTTAAGATCAGCTGATTATACGCTTGATATGTTACTTCTTATTCATTTATTTTTTAAAGTTTTGCGCCGAATGTTGTATTTGGAAAGAAGCACCAAACTCCATTCAAAATCCGTCCATTTTTATGTTCTCGCAATGTCACATATAGGGTTCGGTAATCCATGATTACGCTCTTGAATCTTTAGAATACCCATAAACAGAACATGTCTGAAAATTGTAGTTGAACAGCTTTTCTTCTTTTTCTTCATACAGGTGCCTTTCTGGCCTCTTTATTAATCGCACAACAGATTATCAGCAATGTCTTCAAAAATTCCAAGAGGTGAGCATGTTAGCTGTTTTTTTTGGCGCTTTATTGGTGATAATATTAATGTGTATCTTAATTTTATATAGCTAGTCAAACAAACCTGATGTATGATTAACAATATTGTGTGTTTTCCAGGTGTGCAGTTACCTGCAGGAACGAAAAAAAACGGTCACAAACCTGAATCTAGAGACACCGCAACTGTATCTGCATCAACAAATGCCCAAAAATTAGATGGCATCCTTAAAACTCAAACTGAAAACGTGCCAAAGTAAGACATTTCTAATCAACTCTATACTCTATGTGTTTGCTTAACTGTTAATGTTATTGAATTGCATTTTTCACTTTTGTCTTCCAGAAATGTTGCTCTAAAGGTTCACAAAGGGTAAGATGTATATTGTATTGCATTTCCTGAACATATTGTGGGCTTTAACCTTTTTTCACAACTCTATGTTGCACCTGTCTGTAGGATCTCCACCAGGTATGGGCGACAGGCAGAGGTCAAGGAGCAAAATCAGCATCTGATGGCTACCAATGAGGAGCTGCAGAAAAATCTCACAGAGATACAGGTGCAGGGATGGATTTTGATAAAAAATGTGTAGGATTGTAACAAAGTATTTTTGCTTATACTTCTCCTGGCGGGAGAAGTTCACTTGTCTTTGTTGCCCACTGCAATTGTAACTCATTTTTTTTCTTGTTATATTGCAGCAAAGAGTAGCTGAGTTGGAGCTGCAGTACAGTGATCTTGTAAAAGAGAATACAGACGTACAGAAAAAACTGAAGGACTGTCACGTACTCCTCGTCTCTGCCAATATAGACCCAGGTGAATATCTATCACCATTTTCATAATGTGTTTTTTCTTGGCTTAAATTCAGTTGTTGCTTGATGGAAAACATCACTTTCATTTTTAGTTTTAGGAGAAAGGGTTGGTGAAGCTTCACGAAATAATGAAGATCAAAGAAAAGAAGTTATGGTGCGTATACTTTATTTCCGTTTACAGTCATGTTTTATTCATCATATGCTTTATCAAACTCACACAAATAACTAACACATGCACTTGTTATACTATACCACATAACCACAATTAAAGAAAAGTGACAAATGTGTATATATACTATATATATATGTGTGTGTGTGTGTGTGTGTGTGTGTGTGTGTGTGTGTGTGTGTGTGTGTGTGTGTGTGTGTGTGTGTGTGTGTGTGTGTGTGTGTGTGTGTACTACTATACTACTGTATTATATTATTTTAGTGAGGACTCATAAATACCTACAAATCACTAATGTTTGGAATATCTGTTTATGTTTTGTTACACGTTTCTGGATATATTTAAAAAAATATACATACATACAGTATATCGGCCGATATAGCGGAATATTGGATTTTTAAATCACCAAATATTTGTATTGATATCAGCTTTAAAAAATCCTTTATCTGTTGGCCTCTAGAGTGAAATAACATTTATACTATAGAAACATGCATTATTCTAGCTATATAAATGGCATTGTGCATAGTATTTCTGTAACTGCAAGATGTGCGCTTCATGATGACGGCAATAAGTTGTTAATAGACATTCACTAAGACGTATAGACCTGCAGCAATCTATTTGAAATAACACTTATCTGAAGTACCATATGTTGCCAGATATTGAAAACAGATGTAGGTTGCTAGTGACAAAATATTAGCTTGTAGTGTTTTACGATATCTTTGTAAATGACATTTAATTAAAAACTGTTACATCTGTCCCGGTTCTCCCCTATTAAACACATTTTATTGTCTCCATTTCAGAGTGTCTCCACAGACCTGCTGAATGAATTAAAAGTGTTTGGAGACACTGCATCACAGCAACGTGCTCGGCTGGAGGTGAGTCACACTCCTTCGTATTTGGCCAATGCAACTTTGCTATTTCTTGTAGTAAATTTAAGGGAGGATTGAAGTGTTTTTAAATGTTCCTCATTTTACACACTTGTAGGAAATCCAAGCAACAATGACAGAACTCACTAAAGCACGGCAACATATGATGCAGGAAAGGGAGAACTTTTCCCTGAAGGCTGCTGAAATGGAACAAGCCCTCAAGGAAGCAGAAGCTCTTTTGTTGTAAAAGTAATAATCATTTGTATGTTTTAATGTTTGTGTTACTGAATAAATGATTCTTATTTCCTCACAGTCATCTTTTCATATTTTGAAGAGTTAAAATATGCTTTTAAACACTGCCAGTTCTAATGGGTGGAACAGGCACTAGTCTATCCACAACTATAGATGTTTTGTATATGTGTGGAAGATCCGAGAGCCCTGAACAAGCATTTTATCATTCAAAAGCATACCATTGAAAAGAATCTGTCAAAAAGAATTACAATACATTTTTGCATTACAAAAAAGATCTCAGTCATCAATTAGAAACTGTATGACACCCTTTTATGATCTTTACTGAATGAAATTGTTGAAGCCAAATTCTGATCCTAAGATTACTTAAACAAAAATAAACAAGGAGTAATATGTAGTATTGAAGCAATTTCCCTATACACACTAATGACTATCAAATATGTCAGGAAAGACGCATTTTACACAGGAATGCATTAGTACACTTTCCAGTTAATTCTTCGTACTTGCTTGTAGTCTCAAGTTACTTCAAGCTGACCTTTTCATCGCTCTTTAGTCCCCATTCGTCTTCACAGGATTTTTATTTGTGTAGGGGTTCTCAAAGCTGTCCAGGCTGGTTTTAATAGTGTTGGTGCTGTTTGAGTTTTTATTACTGCTCGCATTATTGGTTATGTCTCCTGTGCTGGTGTTATAGTAGTAGATGAACAGAAAGAAACCTGCCAGGCAAAGAGAGATGGTCAGTTATAGGGGCAATTTTAACTTAGGAAATGTAATGCATTAGTTTATCGCTAGTTTACACTCATTGCTCATGTAGTTGGGTTTTATTTTTACAGTTATCCATCCTTTTACTCTCACTGAATATGCTTTAATTTGTTTTTCAGGTTTAAATGCAGTTAGTGGTGGAATAATACAATACTATTGTAATAACCACTGAAACAAAGTAACTGCTGTAGTATTGTGCTTTTGTGCCCCCATTAGTTACCCTGCACTCACATATATATATATATATATATATATATATATATATATATATATATATATATATATATATATATATATATATATATATATATATATATACCTCTTGGTGCCAGTGAAATAAGCTGTAAACACCTTTATAAAGTTGATATGGCAAACTTGTTAGGAGATACAGAGCAACATTATCATTCATTTATAGTTGTGGCTCTGGCTACATGGTGTATTAAGTCCAATGTTCACATTCTTTCTCCTAAAGCTGCTAGCCACTACATTATTTTTCACAAGCTAGTCTCTTTTTTGCCGACCAGCCATTTGGGGCGGGGCAGGTATCAAACAGTGAATTCATGAGAGCATTTTGTTAAAAAAAACATCTGCCAGCTGCAGCCAGAAATGATGCTAATGAGAGCTGTAAGAGTCAGCCAAAACAGTAAAGTTGCAGACCATGAATTAGGGCAGATTTGGGTGAAAAATAACTGTTTTTCATTATGAGTGAGCCCTTTCACACACAAATGCACATATACACTCAGTGTCCAATTTATTAGGTGCACCTGTGCAATCTAATGCAATTAAATGCAAAAGCTCTGCCATAAATTCTACCTTGATGAAGATTATGATCACTTTTTCTTGACATTGTCAGCAATGTGTAAACTATACTGTATGTTGAGGTTGTAGTTTGCGATGGTGTTGTAATTGACAGCATCAGATTGAGAGGTGTTTCTATTTTTTTGCCCTCCCTATTCCTATACATGAGGGAAGCAGAATATTAGAAACACCTCTCAGTACAATGCAGTCCAATACAACACCACCACTAACTATGACCTCAATGCTAACAAATATAATGAAATAACCTGTTTGAAGATATTACTTATCCTGTGAGAAAAAACTTACTTACATGAGCAGTGAGTAAAAAATTGGGCTTACTATTTAAAAAGATACAGATTACAATACATTGAAAAAGTATTATCACAGTTGTGGAAACCTTGGAAAGAATTGAGGACTGTGAAAATGTAGTAGGAGGGGATCTGGAGGGCACCGTAGGCAAAGAAGGCAAAACCCCATGTGATACCGAGCATGCAACAGAGTCCCAGGATGACTACAATACTTTTGCCATTTGTGCTCGTTTTGTTGGTTCTTGTTCTCTTGAGAAAGAAGAGGTGGGAAAGCATGACGACGAAGGTAGTGAAGGTGAAGATGAAGACCAAAACATAGTAGCCTATGTTAACAACGTAGTGCACCAAATTGTCTGTTATCCAGCACCTTGGAACAGAAAGACATGTCAGTAAAAAACAGGAAATGTGTCTCTACTTTATTATTCTATATTTTAAATATGTAATTCACAGACTCACATGGCCACGGTTTGTTCACTGTTATTAGTGTGAATGAGTTGTTCACCATATTTTCCTAAAATGAGCAGTACAATTCCAACTACACTTGGTAGTACTGTGAATGGAAAAAGAAAATTGACCAACAAACCACAGACTTGCAAATGTCATGTCCACATTCAGATCAAACCGCAGAAAATAATGACGTGTACTTTACTCACCCCAACTGACAATGGAGACTTTGAGTATGTAGCGACTGATTACAATCTGGCCCCCGGCAAATACCTGCAAGCAGAGGTGGAAGGCTTGCACAGCAAACCAAGTGAAAGTGGCCAACATGAAGTAGTGCATGAGAGCTGCCATGATCTTACAACTCACAGAGCTCTTCAGATTTGCCACATAGCTGTTGATTAGGAAAGTGAAGTTAAGCAGCAACATGGCTGAAACCAGGTGGATGAGAATCCTTGTGGTATTGCTGGCCTTGGTCTTCCTGTTAGGAGACAAAATGAACAGAGAAGTCATGCTATGTTATAGTATTTATTTTGGGTGCCCATACCTTTATGATTGTAAATAGAAAAATTATCATATTTTGTAAATTTTGAACAAAGAATCAGGCATTTAGTTAAAAATGACACTATGGATTTGATAATTAATACATTATTTGACTCATATCTTGCTTCTCAACTTCTCAAACATGGTAATGTTCTGCTTCTTTTCTGCTTTATATAATTGTAAATTCAAGGCTAAATTTTTGGACTGTCAGACAAAACAAATTTGAGGTACTTGATTATTTACATTTCATGATACCTTACTTACTTTCAGTATTGTACTTGTACACTTCACTACTACTATTTTATTTATCCAGCACTTTTACTTGTGATTGGTTTACAGGTGAAGCTAAAGTAAAGACACTAATTACTTCCTCCACCTCTTTAGTCATTGCAATTTATCATTGTCTCATTATTTGATATAGTATTAATGGAAAAGCAGAAAGCTCATAATGTTAGTCAGAATTGTGATCACAGACGTCTATTGATAATGCAATAACACGTCAAATCATCCTTCGATGCAGTGTTATATGCATCGAATAGTCATACAAGTGTGATTATTTGCATGCATATTGTATGTACAGTATATTATATACATAAGATTATCATTATTTTATTGGCCTCTAAACAGTGTTTAAACGCAAAGGTAAGTGTAGCAGTGGTCTTAAATTATCCCTGGAATCATACACAGTATGGAAAGAGACAGATGGGATCTTATTTTATTTTCATAAAGCATTCATTGGTTTCCATAGTACTCTAACAATGCAGCAACTATTCAAAGGTCTCATTTCCCTACTGTGGATTTTTAAAATAACTTACCACAGTGCTCTGGAAAGGAAGGCTTATTTACATAAACTTTCACTACATTAACCGCAGCGAAACAAAATACAACTATCAACCAGAGATGTTTTTTTTTCCTAAAAAATTTGCACTAGAGATTCAAAGTTAGTATTAAAGTGTTCATATTATGCTCATTTCTAGGTTCATAATTGTATTTAGAGGTTATACGATTTTTACCGCCTTGATCTCTTTTTTTTTGTTCACTCTGTTTTTACTAATTGTGATTAAAACCAAACTTTCTTAGTAGGAGGCAAATCACCTGAGGACTCATATCTCTCCATGACAATATTTTAACAACCAGACGCATTCAGAAGTGCATTTTCAGAAGTGCTGGGTACAATGATGCATTTTTTTCCTTCCCTTTGGCAGGTCATGTTTTGATGCTGTCCTGTAGCTTACTACAGGACAGCATCTAATGTAAATTAATACAAATGTTATACAAAAATGTGATGATGTCCGACACGTTCTATGAAGAGGAAAGCCTTAAAGGTGCCCTGCCACACAAAACCGCTTTTACTTGCATTTTTTAAAATATGTTAGGTACATATGTGTTTGTGTAATGTCGTGAATGTGAAAATGAACTGCTACCTCCTCTGTCAGCTTTAGCCATTGAAAAGAAATAAGAGGAGAAATCCGACCAATTACAACAGGTGGTCAGTCTGATGTCATGTTGCCTGAGCTCATTACTATTCATGAGCTGGGTAAAGGATGCTGATAGCCAGGCTCTCATTGGCTAGATGTTAGCCAATCAGAGTCTAGCAGCTTAGCTCGTTGAATATCAATGAGAACTGGCATGAATTAAGCTGTGTCTTCCTGCAGGCTTTCTATACCACACTAGAATGACTTGAAACAAGGTAACCAAGGCATTTAGACCTTTATTTTGAAATAAACACTTTATACTATGTGTGCGTACTTTCCTCTTTATTTCCTTTAAGTCTCTTGGGGTAAAAAACACTATTTAATCTGAAACTAATTTTGGAGACATGTTTTTTAATTACCTCAGCAGGAAGTGCATGAAGAGGACTATGCTGAGGAAGAACATGGACAAGCCACAGCCAACTTGGGTGATGATGGTGAGGTTGTTCAAGTCAGAACTAGATATGGTTTCATTGAGCGGAGTCTGCAAAAAAACAAAAATTGAATACTTTATCACAGGGATAGGCATAGGTAATCAGGATGGTTTATAATACATGTCATTACGTAGGAATGTCTACATATATGTATTCCACTGGGAATGTCAATTGAAAGGATGAAGCTTAGTTTGTCATGATAATATTACAAAAGTCGTAAAACTCACCATTAAGATAGCAAAAAATGTCAAATGCGAACACTGGCATGAAATGTTCTGTCCATCATGTATTGTCAGACATCCGTCATCAGTCCAGTTTGGTTGACTCCCTAGAAGACAGAAACAGAGCATGCAAGTCGTGCAGAGCTGAAACTGGAGTGCATTTGAGTGAGGAACGACAACACGACTGAAACATCAGAGCTCCAGTCAGTCAGGTTTAAACCAACACGATAATCGGCCGTCGGACAGCCTGGCGAGATCAGTGACTGGAGTCTGTTCGGTGTGTTCTGTCCCGTCGTCAGCCGGAGGAGCCGTCAGCCTTCATTTTGGCTGACTTGACATCTTGAATCGGGGAGGGGGGCGGGCCGTCAGACTCAATGACCAATCTGATTGGTGGAGTGCTAACCCGGAAATTACAAGTGGGATGAGCGAGAAGAACGCCTCTCAAAATCGGACAAAAATCTTTTAAGCTGCCCGTTGTCAATCTGAAATGAAGACAGATTCAGCACCTGCATGGCCTATTCCTCAATTAAAATGTTTTCAGAACCACTATTTTCGTAAAAGACGAGATTGTATTCCAAACGAAGCCAGACCGATGTGACGCGTTTGTCCAATCAGCTGCTGGTTTTAATTTTTTGGGCGACAATACAAATTAGCGACTATTGTATTTTTTGCAAACAAATTGAAGCACCAGATTAGGCTTTGTTCACCAGCGAAGCTTGATAAAAATGTTTGCAGCCTTATGCCCCTTCAATATACATTTAGGCGTTCTAATAACGATGCCTATTGCTGTTTATCTATCAAGTTCAGTCATCATTCATTTAATTATTTCCACCTGCCTGTGAAAAAGGTATATTCTAGTCTTCAGAGGAACAACCTTTTTTACACTAGCATTAATTTGCATGTAAGCCAATGACAAATAAATCAAAGAGAGAAAGTTACAAAGCTTTGAGGGATTTCTTATATCAACATGCAAATTAGCAAGTGGGGCAAAATACCTTCACCATTCCATGATTGACAAGATGGAATTCCTTTCTGTAAACAAAACAACATATGAATTTAAAAAAAAATCTGCTCTTGGATAATAAACAAATTCAACAGAGTTTTTTTTTTTTTTTTACTTACGTATTTCATGTTTGAAAAATTGATCTTCATTTTGTCCGTGAGATTGGTGATAGTGGTTCCCAATTCAACTGCTAAAACCTCATTACCTAAAACAGTGCTGTTCTTCTCATCCTGAAAAAAATGAAATAAAAAAAAAAGTAACATGATCCAGCGTCTACTGAAACATTGAAGATCAAAATGAGATATTTTTCTTACCGAAGCCATATTGAGGAATCGGAGAACAGCCGCAAATACCGTGTTATTAGTCAAACTACATTTTGCAAACGCTTCTTTTGACACTGTGACAGATCTCGAAAATGTAGCCAGAGTATCTTTGTCGCTAATAATCTGCAGGGAAGAGCACAACAGGTTTGTTGACAAAATCATGTACAGTGCAATTTTAAAGAATTATGAAACTATTCACTTTTTAATTATAATCCAGGAAATGACTTAGTATATTGTATTTAGGAAACTACCAAGCCTTTTTTAAATATTGAAACAAAACTTTCTGATCTACTTTTAAAGATTTACATCTCTACAAACAAACAGTATTAGGTAAGTTGGAAAGTATTGAGGGACGCACTAACACATTGTTGGTTTTGAGCTTTTCATGTGGTATCTATATTCCCATCAGCCTTAGCGTTTTTTGTTGTTTAATGCTAATTAGCAAAAGTTTGCATGTTAACACGCCACATTACAGAAAGATGGTAACATATATTTTATCTATTAAAGATTAGCATTTTAGCAAAGTCACTAACATTAGCATTTAGCTCAAAGTAATGCTGTGCTTACAGCCTCACGGCGCTGCTAGCATGGCTGCAGCCTCAGTCTTGTTGCATTTTAACAGATTTAACAGCAACACAACATCAATTAGTAAGCTTAATAGGAGTAATTCCCCCTGCCTTTTTTCTGCAGTCTTTCTGTTAAGGCTAGATTGGTTTTGATTCTTTCACCTCACTCTTGGACAGAAAGCAAATAAGAAAAAATGTTGAACGAAAACAAACAATTTCTAAATGAGAGACAGCATGGCTGGATCACACACTTAAACACACACACTTAAAGACCAATACTCCATCACTCTCAAGTTAGCAGGTGGCTGAGATACTCATCACATCCAAAAAATACAGTTTTTGTGAAGTCTGTATTGAGAATGTTACTACACAGCACAAATAAAAGTAATTCACCCACATTCATGCTTTCATTTGGAGACCTGTAAGCAATGGAGACTTCCTGTGTGTTTGCGGGCTCCTCTGCTTTCACTAAGATACCCGTAACTCCTTCTACCACAGTCAAGGCAGCTGAAGACTCTGTCATGGATTTGGCCAGGTTGGCCATTTCGTTCATGATTCCACTGTTGACAGAATATTCAATAGGCTATATTTACAATAGAAGAGTTCACATGCAATGTTTTATGGTCAAAATAGTAATACATGTTTAAATGTCTAATACATGTTCCATGTTTTAAGTCTTAAATGTTCAAAGGAAAAGTTCAAACTATTACGGAGAGCTTGAGCTGGGAGGTGATTAGCTTAGCTTAGCTTAGCTTAGCTTAAAGACTGGAAAAATGGGGGGAAAGGCTTGTATGTCTTGTATGTAAATCTTGTAAATCTTGTATGATTATGACTTCCCAGGAAACTGTGAGGTCTCCATGCAAATTGCCATTTTTTGCGTTTGTATTTGTTTCCAATCTTCCAGTCTCTGTGAACAAGCTCTACTAATTATTAATTACTAGTATTAATCCTTTGCTCTCACTCTCGGGCAAAGAAAATGAAAAATAAATTCATGGAGCATGACTTACGCAGCTTGGGCAGCGCTGAGTTTTCCTCCTTCTCCAGGTTTAATTGTTACATTCATCTGAATTTTCATATCGGGCTTTTTCACTGGATTGTCACAGTTGAGACAGCTGCTGTTTGTTGTTATGTTGATGGCGTACCGGTCTTTGAGCTGGGGATCTGAAAGGAAAAGGAGTTTTATCTTAGACTTAGACTTAGACTTCTCTTTATTAATCCTTTTGGGATGACTCGCGAGGAAATTGAAAATTCCAGCAGCAGTTTTAGCAAGAAAAAAATACATAAAAAAGACAGTATAAAGTAATAATAGTAATAACAGTAATAATAATAACAACAATAAGAACATTCGTCAAATAAAGACAAAAAAGACCATAAATTATTATCAAAGTGTCAGTGTTGAGCCCAGTGTTAAAGTGATAAAGTCATAAAGTGACCAGGTGTTAATTTAAGTCCAGGTGTGTATGTCTGTATGTGTACTGTATGTATGTATGTATGTATGTATGTATGTATTGTATTGTCCTCTCTGCCCTATCTGAGGCATTAGCTAGTATTTGTAAGGTAATATAAGCAGGGGTATGTGGCACAAAGTGTTACATAAACATAAGCCATCGTCTAAAGCATTATGTGCATTACATTGCGCATAAAAGACAGAAATTATAGTCTGGAGAGCTGCAGAAGAAACGTTTCAACTTTCATTCTTTATTTATCTGAAGGGAACTCACCTATATTCTTGCAGTTGTTTTCATCAAATTTAGATCGTTTGCATATAGTCCCTGTGTCCAAAAGTCTTATCCGGCAAGATTCTATTAATGGAAACAATGTCAGAATCTAGTTCCCATCCACAGTATGGAAGAAATATAAGCCAAGAGGAACAAAGCTATACTATATTCAGAAAGTAAACATCTACAATAATTTAACAATGTTATTGAAATTACCCATTTGGGTTTATTGAATTGATGAAGTAAAAGTAGCTGACTATATGAGTGATTGTAAAAAAAAAACTGAATATGTTTCATTGTTTAACACATTATATAATGACCTAAAGAGACTTGATGTCATCATTGCCAATTCGTTTTCCATTTCTTATGTTAAGTGCAGATGTAATTATATTTTTATTAGCTCTGTTTTTAATCACAAAATGAGAAGCGAATTGTATAAGAAGTTTGTTTACCTCCGAGAGGGTTATTGCCGACACACATTGGATCTGGATTATGACAGAAATCTATATTGACAAAACCAAATTGTCAACTTGTATCTTCGTACCTTTAAAGTAGAACTGTTTTACACACACACACACACACACACACACACACACACACACACACACACACACACACACACACACACACACACACACACACAGAAAATTGACAATGAAAAAAACCATTAAATACAGTGTAATATCACCTTTGATCCCTGATAAACATGCATTGCAACTCCCGTTCAAGACACACAGAGACAGATCTTTGCTGATATGCCATTGTGAGATGAACAGTAAATTGCCCTGTAGTTGAGGCCACTCCTTCCCCCAGGTTTCTGTAAATTAAAAACAGGAACACACTTAGATTTTTAGATTTGTTTAAATACTGATGTAAATGTTTAAAAAAACTATCTAGTATTATGTGACAAGTATACTATATTTATATACTCCTGTTATATAAATATACTCACGGTTGGACTGTTGTTGAGTTTTATTTTTCTTCAGAAACACTATACAACCTGCTGCTTGGAGGTAAAGAAGTTTTTTTTTATGTTACATAGAAATTTCGTAATATTCTTCTAATAATTTGCATTACTTGCATTACTTGCATACTTTCACACAACATTTTACAGCAGTAACCCAAAAGAAGAATTATTCGCTACTAAAATGTAATATCTACAATGGATAAAATCTGAATCTCCAAACTTAGTTCAATGGATGCACAAGGAATTTAACCTCAACATTGACTTTATACTGAAGGCTCATGGGGGGTTGGAGCCTTTCCCAGTATGCACTGAGAGAGAGACACACACACCCAGCACAGGCTACCAGTCTAGCGCACAGCTAAAGGCTGGCATATGCTTGAAACAACTTAGTTTGTACAAACTGTCATCAAAGCACGTCTGAAGTCAAATTTAGTTACAACCATACTCATAATGCCTGTCCTCATAGAGTGACAAGACAAGACACTTAAAGTAATGCCCAAAATATTACAGTGTGAATATTTTGTAAATGCAGGGTAACAATTAAATACTTATCAGCTTCATATACTACAGTACTTGTACAGGTAAAGAAGTACAGGGAAGAAAGGGAAACTCATATGCATTTAGGGACCTAGCAATAAGTTAACCTGTAAGGCAAGACATTACATTGCAAAAACAATGAGGTTTTTAATGCACTGGTCAATTTGTTGGCCATTTTGCATCCATAAAATGTCAATGTCAAAAAATCTAAATACACATTTAGGTTTTCATTTACTACACTTTGTCTATTTGTGTCTGTAAATTTTTCTTAAATTCACCAAGCTTGATGACGCCTCATTGGAAATCCGGTAATACAAAGAAGTATTGTTGGGGAGGTTTCATGGTGATATGTCTTAGTTAAATATTTATTTGAGAGTATCACCTGTAGTGTCTTGCAAAAGGTATCTCTACAAGTGTTTTTTTAAAGATTATTTTTTGGGGCATTTCCCTTTATTATAGTGACAGTGGAGAGACAGGAAAGGGGGAGAGAGATGGGGGGATGACAAGCAGCAAGGGGCCGCAAGTCGGATTCAAACCGGGCCGCTGCAGGACTACGCCATGTGGGGTGAACGCTCTTACTGGATGAGCTAGAGGACACCCCGTCTCTACACATCTTTAAAGGCTTTGCAGTTTTCTATTTATACTCTGGAGGTGTTTACTAAGGAGTTTGTCAAATATCATTCATAGTCTAATTCATACAACATGTTATACCTAAACCTGCTTTATGCAGTGACAAAACGCAATATCTAAATCTCCCTCTGTAAAACTCTCTTTTTGACTCTAATATGTCAACAAAATTAAATCGGAATTTTGACCTGGCTTTATTCAAAAGGATGTCAAAAATATATTACTGTCAGACAAATACTATTATATAGCTGTAAAGGTGCACCCTTCCTCCCAGACTTAGCATGATGTTTTGTTGCCAAGCAACAATCAACAACTACTGTATAAAAAGAAACATAAATGTTCATTATAGTTTGGACTCACTCAGATTTGAAGGTTTTTTTGCAGTGATGAAGCCATTGAAGTTATCCACAATAACAAAATAGTTCTTCTGGGTCGACAGACATGTTGTCGGTTGATCAGAGTTCTGCTTTCCTAAATTACCTTAATCAAATCAGATCACAAGTCAAACAAAACAAATGTCAGTACTCTTGTTTTAATGCTCACAAATGTCATTTCTTAAGAGAACAATATATCACATGCCATAAGTGTATATGTACAGGCCATTAGGAATTAGGAATTATTTGGAAATTGTGTCTACTTACAAACTGGATAAATCCACAGAAGACCCACAAATGAAACCCAAGTAATCCAGCCCATGTTCTGTTGATGACATTAAGTCTCATTCAGGATTGTTGACCCATTCACTGCTACAGTAGATGAATAACAACTATTATTCCAAAGTACTTTTCTATAGCAGACTATCAGGCAAAAGTATTTAATTCTTACCTTTCACTGATAGAACATACAAGCAGCAAACAGCAGCACTAAACAAAAAGAACAGAACCTTTTGGCCAGATGAAAATGTTTTATAACTGACTTTGCATAGCTTGCCGTTGCATTAATTTTGTTTTGCAAATTCACAGTTCCTGAAAATGACCTTGAGCCAATGCAAAATAACTAAAACAACAACGTGCTTTGATGAATGTCCAGGGATGATGTACAGTATGTAACCAAATTCAATGGTGGTTGTTGTGTTGTATTTCTTGTGTGAACAACAACATTTATTTTCTGCTTAGTACCAGTACCAAATAACCTTTGACGAAACCTCCTCAAGAATACCTAGTCATTTTTCAGATCATGAGGAAGTTTTACCTTATACATCCCACATTAATTCACGTTTCTAATATTTTTAACAGACCTGGAGTTGGCAAATGTGTTGGGGTATTTATAGCATCTATCTGTAAGAGAGATACAAGAAATAAAAAAATTTTTTGGATGGGAATGTCGAATCTTTTGTTGTTGTTGCATGGCTTATGTGTTACATGCTTTTCTGTAGCCGTCTACACATGCCTTTCATTTAACAAAAGAATCCGCTGATGTACGATCATTTAAATAACTTACTTCAAACTTTCATAAGGAAAAAACACAAAACAAACAATATTTCTCGATAATGATAAATAAATAAAAGAAACCATCCAGCTTAGATAGATAGATAGATAGATAGATAGATAGATAGATAGATAGATAGATAGATAGATAGATAGATAGATAGATAGATAGATAGATAGATAGATAGATATTTATTGATCCCAAGAAAAATGGGAAATTATTAGTTTTTATTATTAGTCCCAATCATTCTTCACAACTTTTAAAGAAGGGTTCAACATTTTGCAATATAACACTTAGAGGAGTAATCAGTTAGTAATTAGTTAGAGGAGAAGCCACGATACCTCCCATCCCGGACCATGATTAGATTAAATTAGATTAGATTCAACTTTATTGTCATTTAGCAGAGTACAGGTACCGAGCCAATGAAATGCAGTTGACGTCCAACCAGAAGGGCAAAAGAAGCATTAAATACCAATGTACAGGTTGAGTACAGTATTATGTAAATGATTAATTATGTACAACAGTGTATAGTTTGATAAATACAGGTTTTCCAGATTACTGTACATGTACAGAGAGTATAAATAGGCATTCTGTATAATTATATATAAATAAATATATATATCCAGATATATATATATAAAAAACAGTAAAAACACCAAAATACTCTGTTTTCCCAAAGACACGGTGTCTGACTTGACCCAAAGAATCCCAGATATCATGGCAGCACACCCAACTGTGAAGAACATTATATTACATATAGGATCACATGATGTTGTAAAGCAACAGTCTGAATTGCAGAAACTGGACTTTATGGAACTGCTAATCCAAGTCACCTCCTTAAACGCAGATGTGTTTATCAGTGGGCCTATACCGCCAGTGAGAAGAGGAGCTGAGAGATTCAGCCGACTGTTGGCACTAAACAAATGGCTTTCAACTCAATGTATCGTCCTTTCTCTGCAGTTCATTGACAATTTTAACATTTTCTGGGAGCGCTTTCATCTTTTTAAAGCAGATGGACTTTTCCTTAACAAGCCAGGAGTAAAGCTGTTCACCTCTAACCTACTTTACTCTCTGCGCTACACATCTACTCCCTCCGTCAAGGACACAAGACAAGCCCAATCTAAACAAGAGGAAGACACAACAAAGTGCGGCAGTGATTCACCACAGCCCCCACCTGTGCACAGATTTGACCGTGGGAGACCAGACCGCAGAGATACGGAACCTCAAATCTCCTTTTCACCCGTCCAGCACCCCTCAAACCCCCCTACCAGCCCCGAATCCCTTGAGGAGCCATCGCTGTCTCAACTCACCCTTTCCCCTCTTTCCCCTCCCCCCATGTTGGAGTTCAATGACAAGATGAAGCAGCTGGTAGTTATTGGAACCAAATTTACACCCCTGCCGTCCCCCATTGCTCAACCCCGGGCAAAAGTAAAACAACAGGCACCTCGGCCACCTTGTCACCAAACTCCTTCCCCCCGGACTGATAAGGACGCCGATCCAGCAAGCATTAACTGATACAGTGGTGCTCAAAAGTTTACATACACATGCTTAAGTTGACTAAAAAGAGGAATAAAAAAATCATGTTTTGGAAATTTATTTTAATACCTAAATTAAAAAATGAGGTAAAATCCAACCTTTAAGGACACCAATTTTCTTTGTGAATGAATAACGTATTGTAAATAAATAAATGTTCTTATTTAAAATACAGGGGTCATAAGTATACATACCCCTATGTTAAATTCCCATAGAGGCAGGCAGATTTTTATTATTAAAGGCCAGTTATTTCCTGGATTCAGGATATTATGCATCCTGATAAAGTTCCCTTGGCCTTTAGAATTAAAATAGCCCCACATCATCACATACTCTTCACCATGCTTAGAGATAGGCATGGGATACTTTCTATAAAATCATCTCTCAATGCAAATCAAACCAGGTATTAGTCTAACTGAAATAAAACCATGCCTATCTCTAAGCATGGTGAAGAGTATGTGATGATGTGGGGCTATTTTAATTCTAAAGGCCAAGGGAACTTTATCAGGATGCATAATATCCTGAATCAGAAATAACTTGCCTTTAATAATAAAAATCTGCCTGCCTCTATGGGAATTTAACATAGGTATGTATACTTATGACCCTGTATTTTAAATAAGAACATTTATTTATTTACAATACGTTATTCATTCACAAAGAAAATTGGTGTCCTAAGGTTGGATTTTACCTCATTTTTAATTTAGGTATTAAAATAAATTTCCAAAACATGATTTTTTTATTCCTCTTTTTAGTCAACTTAAGCATGTGTATGTAAACTTTTGAGCACCACTGTATGTGCCGGGCCTAGGCTCCAGGACTAGTGACACTCATGACTTTTTCATAGACAAGCCCGGGCCCTGTGTTTTCAATTCTTCCTCAATTTATGTTGTGATAGGCAATAGAAAAAGGATGACAAATAAGCACTTAACTGCAAACTTAGCAAATTTAGCATCCATTCCTTGTCAGCTACAGCTAGTCCCAAAAAATGAGAACACACTAACACTAGCTCTACTAAACGTCAGGTCTTTGGCAGGAAAATCATTTTTAATCAATGATTTTATTATTAATCACAATTTAGATTTTATGTTTTTAACTGAGACCTGGTTAGACCATAATAACAGCGCTGCTGTTCTCATCGAGTCAGCTCCCCCTAACTTCAGTTTTATGAGTGAGAATAGAGTGAATAAGAAAGGAGGTGGAGTTGCCATTTTGTTTAACGACTCATTCCATTGTACGCAAATATGTTATGGAAATTTTGCTTCTTTTGAATATATGGCTCTTCGGTTAAGGTCGTCCCCTCAAGCTATATTTCTAAATATCTACAGGCCACCTAAATATTGTGCAACCTTTATTGATGACTTCACTGAACTGCTGTCTATAATCTGCATTAACTTTGACTGTGTAATCATTGCGGGGGATTTTAACATTCATGTTGACAACCCCCAGGACAGGGGGACCAAAGAACTGTGTTGTGTTTTTGAGAACTATGGACTGACTCAGCATGTGACAGAGCCCACGCACAATAAGGGGCACACGCTGGACTTGATTGTCTCCAAGGGTCTGAACATTTCCAAGGTTGTGGTGACTGACGTTGCTCTGTCTGATCATTCCTGTGTTTTCTTTAACGGCTCTATCTCTGTGCCCAAAAGTGTCCAAACAAAGATAATCAGAAAACGGTTTATCACTGAAAACACCAGTGAAAGATTTACTCAGCTTTTCTCCTCCACACCCGCCCTCTCGGGGCTCTCAGTCACTGAGCTTGTAGATCATTTCAACTGTAAAATTACAAATGTTATTGATGCCATTGCTCCCACTAAGGTCAAAGTTGTCTCTGGTAAGAAAAGTCTCCATGGAGAAATGTCCCACTGGTGAGAGCAGAAAAAAGAGAGTGTCGGAAAGCTGAACGAAGGTGGCGAAAAACAAATCTCCTGGTCCATTATAACGCCTATAAAGTGAGACTTCGCATTTATAATTTGGAACTGAGGAATGCAAGGCGGTCCTTCTTCTCTGATATTATCTCTAGAAACAATAATAATTCACGTGCTTTGTTTGCTACTGTCGATAGGTTAACAAACCCTCCACTACCAGTTGCATCTGAACTTTTATCTACCAAGGCCTGCAATGACTTTGCCTCCTTCTTCAAAGACAAAATTCAAAAGATTAGACAAACAGTCAGTGCCTCCATATCAAGTACAGGATATGTGTTGTCACAGTGTTCAAGCAAAACTAGTTCCAATATGACAGAATTTCATACGATCAACCATAAAAACCTGGAGGACATTATACAACATCTGAAAACCTCCTCCTGTTGCCTTGATATTCTACCAACGGGTGTTTTCAAAAATGTCTCGAATTGTTTGGCTTCTGATCTTCTACAGATTGTGAACATGTCTCTTCTTTCAGGAATCTTTCCACAGGCCCTGAAAACTGCAGTAATCAAGCCACTCTTAAAAAAGAACAATCTAGACACATCACTAATGAGCAACTATAGGCCGATATCAAACCTTCCGTTTTTAAGTAAAATCATTGAAAAAGCAGTTTTTCAACAACTCAACCATTTCTTGTCACTAAACAACAGTTTTGATACCTTTCAGTCGGGTTTCCGACCACACCACAGCACTGAGACGGCTCGTTAAGGTCTTTAATGACATCCACCTTAACACAGATAATGGCAAAATTTCAGTCTTAGTATTACTTGATCTCAGTGCTGCATTTGACACGGTCGACCACGACATATTACTAGACCGATTGGAAAACTGGGTTGGCCTTTCTGGCTCAGTACTAAACTGGTTTGAATCCTACTTACAGAATAGGGATTACTTTGTGTCAATAGGTAATTATACATCTGAACGTACAAATATGACGTGCGGAGTTCCCCAAGGCTCCATTCTGGGGCCTCTTCTGTTTAACATCTACATGCTTCCACTGGCTCAGATTATGGAAAACAACAAAATAAGTTACCATAGTTATGCGGACGACACACAAATTTACATAACCTTATCGCCAGGGGACTATAGTCCAATACAAAAACTGACTAAGTGTATTGAACAAATTAACGGCTGGATGTGCCAAAACCTTCTGAAATTAAATGAGGGAAAAACTGAGGTGGTTGTTTTTGGAGCAAAAGAGGAACGATTGAAAGTCTGCGCTCAGCTTCAAACAACAATGTTAAAAACAACAGACAAAGCCAGAAATCTTGGTGTAGTCATGGACTCTGACCTGAACTTTAACAGCCACATTAAGACAATTACAAAGTCAGCCTATTATCACCTTAAGAATATATCAAGGGTTAAAGGACTTATGTGTCAACAGGATTTGGAAAAACTAGTCCATGCTTTCATCTTCAGTAGACTTGACTACTGTAACGGGGTCTTTACAGGTCTCCCTAAAAAATCAATCAGACAGCTGCAGCTGATTCAGAACGCTGCTGCTCGGGTCCTCACTAAGACCAAGAGACTGGATCACATCACCCCAGTTCTGAAGTCCTTACACTGGCTTCCTGTGCCCCAACGAATTGATTTCAAAGTTCTTTTGCTAGTTTATAAATCACTAAACGGTTTAGGGCCAAAATACATTTCTGATCTGCTAGTACACTATGACCCCCCCAGACCTCTCAGGTCATCTGGGACAGGTCTACTGTCTGTTCCTAGAGTCAGAACTAAACAGGGGGAAGCAGCTTTCAGTTTCTATGCTCCTCATATCTGGAACAAACTCCCAGAAACCTGCAGGTCCGCTGCTACTCTCAGTTCTTTTAAATCAATGCTGAAGACCTTTCTTTTTGACGTTGCCTTCCTTTAAATGTTGCTCATTTCTTTACTGTTTATTCTTTTATATACTGCACTGTAACTTTTATTCCTGTGTTTTATCTGTTTTTATTTTTGAAATGTTTCTTCTGTTTTTTTTATGGGTTTTATTTTCTTTTAACTGTTTTTAACTGATTTTGTGTAAAGCACTTTGAATTGCCCTGTTGCTTAAATGTGCTCTATAAATAAAGCTGCCTTGCCTATATATATATATATATATATATATATATATATATATATATATATATATATATATATATATATATATATATCTGGAAGGAAGCTGTACCTGATCCTGTTGGAGCAGGAGCGCAGGCCCCTGTATCGCCTGCTGGATGGAAGGAGGGTGAAAAGACCATTGGGTGGATGGCATGGCACTTGCCCATTGCACATATGGCACCTACCCATTGCACACACCATGGCACCTGCCCATTGCACACACCATGGCACCTGCCCATTGCACACACCATGGCACCTGCCCATTGCACATACCATGGCACCTGCCCATTGCCCATACCATGGCACCTGCCCATTGCACACACCATGGCACCTACCCATTGCACACACCATGGCACCTACCAATTGCACACACCATGGCACCTACCCATTGCACACACCATGGCACCTACCCATTGCACATACCATGGCACCTGCCCATTGCACACACCATGGCACCTGCCCATTGCACACACCATGGCACCTGCCCATTGCACACACCATGGCACCTGCCCATTGCACACACCATGGCACCTGCCCATTGCCCATACCATGGCACCTGCCCATTGCACATACTAGGATATATTTTGCACATTCTGCAATCAGTCCATTCAGCTTTTTTTCTGTTTCTGTTTCTGTATTTATTTTGGATTTCATATTAATGTTCATTACGTTTTTGTTTGTTTGTTATGTAGGCCTATGCACCAACCACCAGGGAAAATTCCTTGTAAGTGTAACTTAGTTGACAATAAACGCTACAGCTACTAATTAAGCCACTTAAACTACTTTCACCTCCATTGCATTAGAATGGAGACAGAAATCTAATAGACAGATATTTAGACTAATAAACTAGAACTTAACTACATGGCATGCCCTTTTGTAATTTGGGTGAACTGACCCTTTAATAGAGAAACGACGTGTCCTTGCTTGTCCAGAAGGGGGCAGCGTCGTGCTTGTGCTGCATCTGTTCTGACTCAATTAAATGAAGAAGTACATGGCGGAAGAAAGCACAACAGTCCTCTTTAACTGTCAACAGTCACCCTGAAGGAATATTTGTGAACAGTGAGTAAAGAGCACAACAATACAAGATACATTTAGGGAAGTTATTTACCGGCGAGATTAGCGTGTATCTCCGATTTGACCCTTTGTCCCTGCATTCATGTTTTAAACCCAGGAACTTCCTTTGTGTGTAATTGGAGAACAAGGTAATAAACTAGGACAACTTGTTTAAAGTGGCTACTAGTTTATTAATTGAAATAACATTGTTTTCACAGTGTGATGTCTACACCAAAACTCAGCCAAGATAGCTAGCTGTAAAAGTCTCTCTCGGTCAACTCCAGACTCCCATTGAAAATCTTACAGTTTAATGTGTACAGGTTAATTCCACACCAAGTGCAACGCAATGCATTTACCGCTAGGCATGTTGTGAATTATGGAGTTTTGCTGGTCAGTTCGGCATAACTTTACTGAACATTTAATTCAATTCTATAATTTAATTCTATTCTAGCTTTTACAATTGGCTTGCAGTGGGCACTGCCGTCAGAGTGTTTTACCTGCAGACGCTTGGCAGTTTCCCTATCAGAATGCCAGGGACACAGTAGACCCTGACGGAGTGTGTAGTGTGTGAGGTGACAGATAAAAACACATTAATTGGCCGATGTTTTTAAAGGAATCTGGCCTGGTCGGGATGCTGAAGACACGGGAAAAATACGTCACCGCTGTCAGGCTGTCGATGGACTGTGTTTATAAGTTTCGAACGAGAGATGAAAATAAACATCTATTAAATAATTTTGCGATATCAGGTCTGCCTAGCCTGTAGAGTCAGATGATAGACTATATGACTGAATATTAGTGTCATACACCAAAGGTGCCCAACCCACATGGGCTTGCACCTTACTAACATTACCTACAGACATGACATGGTGCTCTTTGGATGCTTTTAAATATGCCTCAGTGGTCCCCTAATAATGTATCCAAAGTCTCTTTTATATAGGCCTTAGTGGTCCCCTAATACTGTATCTGAAGTCTCTTTTATATAGGCCTTAGTGGTCCCCTAATACTGTATCTGAAGTATTTTTTCCAAAATTCAGCCTTGGATCATAATTACAGCCATTAGAGCCAGTCCCACAATGAGCTTTCCTTAGTATGTGCCATTTCTGAGTCTGCAGCTTTTGAGGAAGAAGGGGGGGGGGCTTGACCAATTGCCACTTTGCTCGTTTAAAAGCCATGATACTCTCTCATGGGTGGGCCAAATTCTCTGGGCGGGCAAAGCAGAGAAAGGGAAGGTAACCTTGTAACCCCTTCTGACCTCATAAGGAGCAAGATTCCAGATCGGCCCATCCATTAAAAATATCCATAAAGTGAAATTTTCATGCCATGGGACCTTTAAGGAAATACATTTTTGAGAACGGTCTTATACAGACTGGTGGCATTTCTGGATATGTGCAGTCTCACATAATCACATTAGGCAGCTCAATTGTCCCCTGTCTCTTTTTTTATATCTAGGATATGTCTGCAGGTTGTGTGAGGTGGATGCTGAGCCATACACTGAGATCTGTGTGTGGTGGTAGCAGCTGTGGCTACAGGACACCAGCATCAAGATTCACCATATGCAGTGAAAGATCCAACATCATTGCTTCCTCCTGGAGATGGTCTCCATTCTCCACTGCTGGAGACGACACAGAACAGACTGCCGCTCGAAACAAAAAAAAACAAGATCCCAGAGGACATGC
Source organism: Percina caprodes (assembly GCA_013375575.1). NCBI lineage: Eukaryota > Metazoa > Chordata > Actinopteri > Perciformes > Percidae > Percina > Percina caprodes. The sequence goes on from JABXJD010000225.1 coordinate 673,972, forward strand.
CACAATCAGCGCAGTTGGCCGTAAGATCCCACAGCGTGAGATACAGGTGATAAGTGAGACAGGCGAGAACCTGGGCACCATGCACCGCGCAGATGTAATCAGAATCATGGACGAGCAGGGTCTCAAATTGGTGCTGCTCAGTGAACGCAAAGATCCTCCCGTCTACCGGCTGATGAGCGGCAAACAGATCCATGAAGAGCAGCTGAAACTGCGGGAGAAGCAGAAAGCAAAAGCAGGTATGTGATGTCCAGGCAGGGACCCAATCAGACCTTTTTAGTTTTACACATTGGTCCCCAGGATCAGGGTCACAAGATGGTTTGAAAGTATGGAAGAAAGAAAGATATTTCTCATATATTTGCTTTTTATTTGTCAAATGCCAGGATGTTTCACTTCGTCAGGGCTGTAAAAGATATTCAAATTCAACAATCTGAGGCGGTTAAAATCCCTTTTTTTCTTGAAATGCTCACAGCTTATAGAAGTAACCTGTAGGGTTGCAAGTTGACTTTCTTTCATTTCAAAGGGCCCCAAACAAAAAAGGTTGGGAACCACTGTTATATTAGATATAGTACATCACAACCTTGAACAAGTAGTCTCTTGTCTGTTTTGTGTCACTTGAAACATTTTTAAAGTTGTTAATACATGTAGAGTACACAGATTGGGAGCTGTTTACAATACCTAGATTCAGTTCAACATTCAGTCACATACAGAGCAATGGGTGGATGGAACTTACTCCTAAATAATTTGAAACAACAAAACATCACATTAAAAAAACAAAAAATTTAAAGAATATTACCTATATTAAAGTTCTAACACTAATTCTTTGGAGTCGGTTAAATGGGCTTTTTTGTTATCACTTATTCTTTTAAAAATAGATTCATTCAGAGTAGTCTAATTTCTTCTTTCTTTCTTTATTAGTGATTATTTGTGTATATTGTGTTTAATGTGATGATGTAAATTGTATAGTCACAAAAATGACTGCAGGACCGCAGTAAGACTAGCTTCTAGCTTATGCTGACGCTAATGGGGATCCAAATATATTAAACAAGTTGCAGACCATACTTTGTCTAAAAAAAACAGATCTGAATGCAAATATACATTTAATTAAATCTTGATAACCAAGGCTACACTTGTGTACACCACCTCTGTTCTATTGAGTGTACATATTCTTCTAGCTATTGGAGGTATTGCTTAAATCATTTTTAATTGGGATCTAATCTAGTCCATTTGTTGTGTTTGCAAGGATCTAACTCTGTGCAACCTGATAATCTCAGAAACATCAGTATTCAACAGATCTTTCAGTAAAAAATGCCATACACAGACTATTTGAAATAAAATGGGTGGTTATGACCCAGTGGATATGACACGTCTTTCGTGTGGGAGACCCGGGTTCAATTCCCACTGCGAACATCAACCACTGTGTCCCTGAGCAAGACACTTAACCCCTAGTTGCTCCAGGGGCGTGCGTCCTCTGAAACACACACACACACACACACACACACACATATATATATATATCAATTGTAAGTTGCTTTGGATAAAAGCGTCAGCTAAATGACATAATATAACATAATAATAATGTAAAAATGTAACACAATGTAACACATGTATTCTCTCCACAGCCCCTGTGCAGGTGAAGGAGCTCACCTTTTCATCTGGCATCGCAGCTCATGATCTCTCAACCAAGATGAAACAAGTGGAGAGTTGGCTGGAGAAGAAGAACCATGTTAGAATTACTTTGCGATCAGGACGCGGCGGACCTGCAGTCAACCTGGTGAGAATAAACCCTTCTTTATCTTTGACAAAGCTGCTGTAAGCGATGTCACACATTTTTTTTAGGCTACAACATTTTTTGTTGTACGCCCTGTGGCCCATTGCTGCATGTCATTTCGCTCTCTCTCCCCCTTTCATGTCTTCAGCTGACATATATAAATAAAGGCCTAAAATGCCCAAAAAATAATCTAAAAAGAACACTCACTAGTTTCGCATTGCCAGACCCTCCTCTACAGCGCTGTTTAGGAGGCTAGTCCACATGGAATTCCAGGATGGGAGAAAAACATGCTCTGGTTTATTGGCATTTCTTTAAACCAATCATAATCGTTATGGGCGTTGCTATGCGCTACAGAACTTGTTTTGGTGGAACATGTGTACGTTATGTACGTTAGGTAGGTTAGGTAGGTTGTCCTACCTCTGTCTTGCAACAGAAAATTCAGATTGGACAGATAGTCTAGCTAGCTGTCTGGATTTAACCTGCAGAGATCTGAGGAGAAATTAACCCTGGTTTAAAATGCCAACACAAAAAAAAAGCGTAAGGTAACAGACATCCAGCTGAAATGAAGGACATCTGGCGGCACCTGAACAATCCTGGAAATTAACGCTGTCGATAAACAGCATGTTCATTTGTTATTTAACTCAGTATTAGTGTGAATTGCAACAAAATACATCTGGTTATGCAGCAGATGTAGATATTTATCGCATTTATAAACAATGTTGACAGAATAAAATCTATATGACCTTCTTTGAATATGTGTATGGTTATAAAAATAATCATTTTGTCTGTTAGTAAAACTATTCATATGACAGACAACATGACACTTTCTGTTGTCTACGTCCACTCCACCTGAAACAGGTTCCTAAATAAAACATCTGCATGCGTGATATCACAGATGTAATGTATATGTCTGCCAGAAATTTACAAATAAAGAGAGACTACTGGGAAGCTGGTATTCGCTATTCTATAACCAAAAATAACCAAATAAAAAAATTTAAAAATTTGACTTTTCTCAAAACTTTCAAATATGAAATCAGAATTTACCTCCAGTGTTGTATAGGCTCTAATATGGAATGAACTAGCACTTTCATAGCTGTATTTTCATGCTGTATAACATTATGACACATTTGTATGTTACATTTAGTGGGTGAGGTTTGTTACTGTTAATGTAATCCTCCCTTGATGCCATTTTCCCAAACGGCACTGTTGACTTCTACCTTAATGGCAAAGAATATGAGGGGTAATTTTACAAATATCTTTTCAGGGTCACACATTAGGCATGTATCCCCCCAAAAATGTCCTAAAACAAGTTTATTTTTAATTTTCCACAGGACACAACTCTGGAGCAGATAGTGCAACAAATGGAGGTGATGGTGGGATTTGTTTCTAAGCCAAAAGCCATACGGGACGGTCAAGCAGCCATGTGCATCCTCCGACCACCTTCAGCAAAGGAACTGTCACAAAAAGGGAAGAACATGGCCACAGCTTCGCAGTCTGACGACTCAAGTTTGAATGCCACCGAGAGCAAAACATCCATCCCTCCTGTTAGCAACTCGGACACAACAGAAGGGTCTATACAACAGTGATCCGATGGAAATAAAACATTCTCATGAAAAGTAATTGAAGTCTGTTGCTAAAATCTCACATTTTGGTGTAAAATACTTCATCAGACTCCACTCGTAGTGTATGGTGTGCATGTGCAGAGTGAAATTTTTCAATGAATGTATTCACTTCTACTACATCTGTACTAAAACATATCACAGCCAATAATCTAACTGGTCAGTTTGTTGTTTCAACACTCCTTTATAGATTCTCCAAATGTGTGGACCTCTAGTGGAGGAAAGAGACCATCATCCATCATTTAGAATAAAGTCACTCAGACATCATGATCCAAAATTGAGGTCCACTGGGTCTTAATAGACTTTTGTACATGTCACACAGCATGTGAGAAAATTAATTGCAACAGAGCTGGGGGGGAAGGTCTGGCTAGTCCAGACAGCATTCTGGGATGGGAGAAAAATGCGATCTGGTTTACTTGCATTTCTTTAAACCAATCACAATCGTCAAGGGTGGTGCCAAGGGCCCGACGGAGCCACGATGTCGTTGCAAAATAGCCTCGGGAAGGAACTTGTTTTGGTGGAACATTTACACTCAAAAGTTGTTTTAGTCGTACTACAGAAAACTCAGATTGGACAGATAGTCTAGCTAGCTGTCTGGATTTAACCTGCAGAGATCTGAGGAGCAGTTAACCATAGTCCTCAGAAATCTGGATTTCTGGACGAAATAAGGGACTAACGGTGGAATTTGTGTCCCTACATGTGACAATGTGATCAGATTTTTGAACCCCAAATATGATGAATACATTGGATTTGTTTTTTACCCAAATACCTATACTTATGACCCTAGCGGAATACTATGAACAGGTTGCACAGGAGATGTGGATTTTTTTTTGTCCACCTACTTGTGACCATTTAAGACCAAAGGATGATGATGATGATGATGATGAAGATAATGATGAATAATGAACAAGTAATAAAAGTTGCTGATCTGGGAGAGCACTTCAATAACATAAGCCTGATGAGGATTTTTCACAATATGTCAAAATTGCGGGGGGGGAAAGTTTTTGATAGGATGAAGATATCAAACCAACACCAACTCATATCTTTCTCTGCTTTATTTGAGACTCATCTTTATGTTTTTGGTAGAAAATTAAAATAAAAGCTAATTTTGGCATACAGATACATTCACTTGTCACAGATAAATGTGTTTGCTTGTTTCAGTTCCACATTTTGTTTACACCTTTCTCTAACCGAGATATACTGTCTTGGAACAATATAGAATTTAATTAGAATCATACTTTTTCCTATACTTACAAAAGAAACCAAAACAGAGAAAACAAAATGACCTTATGGCACAAAAAAATAAAATCTTTCCTAGATTGTGTTAGAAAACAATTGAGAACAATAGCGGCTTAACTAGCCTGCATGAACAGCATTTGTCAATAAGCCTCGAGTACTTTGTAGGAGGAGAAGGGTTTAACAAAGTGATAGTCCAGGTTGCCGCAGTGAGGGCACTGCTGGACGTTGCTGTACTCAGAGAAATACTGCATCCCGACTCGAACGTCCACCACTGGCTTCCCGCAGTGCTTACAGTTGAGACGAGCCTGCACACACACAGCAAGGACACAGGTCAGTTCACAGGACGTCTTTGTTTTGGCATTTATTTTTTATACTTATTAATGTTTAATATATTTGTTTGTATGTATACGCTTAATCACCAAGGCAAATTCCATGTAGTTCCACTACTGTGGCAATAAATTGCTTTCTGATTCAGAATTAAAGCTGTGCAAGATTCAAGCATGGAAGTTCAGAAGATGGTCAACTCAAAGGTCCACTCCCTTTCAACTAGGGTTGGGCATCGAGAACCGATTCCTACTTGAAATCGTTTCTTTATTGGAATCATTTGGAGGATTTGGTTTCAAATCTGATCATCGGTTTCAAATTTAACATGCGCAGGTGTTTCCGTAGCATCCAGGCACTTGTTGTGTTGCAGCCATGGAGCACAGTAAGCGGTGCTCTAGTGTGGCTCTATTTTATGTTGAAAAAGCCTGGCAAAACTTTAACCTACCATTGAATCAAAATAAAATGTTCCTCTTATTTGGGAAATAAGCATGTGACCCCTCAAAGAATCAGAATCGAGAATCGATAAGTACCAGAATGGAAATGAAGAATAGCAATTGGAATCAGAATTGTTCAAATCCAAACGATGCCCAACCCTACTTTCCACTGCATCTCACAGTGTCCATTAATACTACACTGATAAAACACCCTAGACCCGAGTTGCACCCGCTATTCTTAAGTTCAAACATTGCTTATAGCATCAAAGACTTCTGACTATCTTCTGTTTTAGTAGCATCTATAACTCATGAGCTTTGGAGTTCATAGGGTGAAATTGTGAAAAAGCGGGTTATTTATACATTCAGCATACAGAGCACCGTATTTTCTCCATTTATTTGGAGTCGTGTTTCCTGATATATGTAAGGATACGTTCCAGTTGGACTGAAAAGTCAAAAATATCAACTGGACTGCCCCCTGAAGAACCTCACCCACCCCGACATCACAATCCAAGATAGCTGCTCCGAGCATCAACACTAGTGAAAGCTGTGTGGATATACTGTCTGTTGGCACTTTTCTCTCATATGTGTCTTGTTAAGTCAGTTGTACACACAGTACTGTCCATCATCTATCTGTGGACATGTTGCTAAAGTGTTTGCACACGCCAAATCCAGTAATGCTAACAATGGCTGTCCTGGCTAGAGGCTCCTTACCCTGTTTTTACTTTTAATAGGAAGGCAGTCAACTATGGTGTGACGTCATTCCCAGTTTCGACCTCCAACTTTAGTTGTAAATGTAAGTAACGCAGCATCATTCCACTATTCACTCTCTTCTGGCTCTCTTTTTGGCCTATAACAACTCTTGATGGGAAATACCTGTCTCTTTAGCTGCTAAATGTGTCTGCTGTTTGGTGCTGGACAGGCAAACAGAAAAGTTGCAGGTCGAAAACCAAAACAATGGGCTTAAAAACATCAAAATGTTCCATGGAGCTAAGATGAACTGCAGAGCTTGGGTTGTTGGTTTGACACCTCTCAAACAGACATAGTCATTTGACCCATTGTTGATATAAAACTGATTAGTGCAGCTCTAACTGTGGTGAGTAACAGAATGACAAGAACATTGGCAAGCACCACCATTTGATTTCACTGCTGATTTCGAGGAATATATGTGCGTCATGGTAAATGTGTTCCCACCTGGCAGCACGGTGAAGCAGCCAGTATATCGTAGGTGTACATGGTGCCCAGTTGGTGCCAGCTCCCGTCCCAGCGTGACTTGCACTTGATGCAGACAATCTTGTGGACGCCTTCTAGACAGTCCACACATATGGCATAGAGGTGCATTAGCCTGCCTGTTGGAAATAAAGAAATATAGTTAGGTAATATATTCACTAAATAACAAGTCAGTGAGTTTGTTTGTTTATCAGCCAGGGAAAATCAATAAAATAAACTTCTGATTGCATCCTTGGCTCATTATCATGCTGTCAAACCACAGCAGCCTGGGGGATTGAGCTACTGGATAATAAGCAAGCATGTCCACACATAATTTCCTAAAAGGACAGCCTGGCATGAACCAAACTGAACCTTTTTCCAGCACTGTACAACTTCTGTGTGATTGCCCCTAAAAATCTTGGAAAAATAGTCACAAATCATTTTTATTATTAAGCGTGTTATTTTTAAATCTATGCTATCCAAGTAGACCTTTAAACCTTATTAAACTGAAGCTATGAAGCAAAAACAATGCAGTTTACCTTCCAAATCACACTAGAAACATGAATGCATTCTCTTGTTAGTGTTTTCTGTGAACTTGAGTTCCCTGTACACTTGCTTTACTCTCTTAAGACAAAAATAACTGTTAAATACCGTTGGATAAACAAATTGACAAAACTGACTTGAATCAACCCTCGCTTTTCAACTGTTTCTCTTTCACCAACATTTATATTCTGCCCGCCACACAAAAGCATGCAAAACATAATGAATAATCCTTTCATACTGATGTGTATTAAGCTCCATACATATCAAAGCTTGTGGGCCAGCATATCAAAGAGGCTTCATGCGGCCATCGTGCTAATTCATATTCATGTTGGTCTGTGCAGAAGCTAGCAGAAAACCTTGTATGTCTGTATACAGTTTGGATCAGGCTTATTGATGGATTAACCAGTCATAACCTGTCTTTATAGAAAGGAAAACCTAGAATGTGAATACATACTTGAGCAGAATAACATGTTAATGGTTGCAGTTCATGTAAACACTAAATATGTTTGTTTTCTGATTAGAAGCAAGCTTTATGACTGCTTCATTATAGGTTTCTGTTGGTTTTCAGATTAAACACTGTACCTACCTTACGAAGCTAAACAAAATGTAAATAGTATTAACGTGTTTTCTATAATTCACAGATTGTACTTGTTTGTTTTTTTTGTTTGTTTCCTGTGAGGCTGTACTTAGGCACAGTGGTGCATCAGTCTTAATGCTAACGTCAGCATGCTAACATGCTTCATTTAACAAAGCTTACACGCTGATGTTTGGCAGGTATAATGTTTACCATGTTTATTTTCTTTAGCCTGTTAGCATGCTAACATCTGCTGATTAGCTCTAAAAACAGAGAACGAATGTCTGCACCTGATTTTAAAGAAATCCATCCATAGGGTTTAATATACAGGGGGGATGAGGGAGTTACAACCCCCAATAATCAAAACTGGCCAGTGCACCCCACACCCCCCAAAACATATTATAATTTTATTTACATAAATAAGGACATTTGCACCATGCATTGATGCAGAAAAGGAACAAATTGTTGCAGAAAAGTTCACCAGAATGCAGGCAATAAAGAGTTTGATGCTCAAAATTTCAATTTTTGTTCAAAAGTGGTGATCTCAACCCCCCTAGTGTTGAAATTATGTGAGCTATTCTGAGCTATGTCAACTTCATACACTTAGTATTTGTGTCCCACGCCATGATCTTTAAACAAATTCTGACCTTGAAGGTGGCATGGGACATCATACTCAATCTCGTCATGGCGTGAAGGGCTGAGAAACAGGGTCCCGTCCACCAAAGGAAACTGTTCAAACACAGGCAGCGCTCTGTGGCACAGCGCACAGTTGACAACATTTCTCTGGCTCGCACTGAGGGCTGAGAGGATAAACCTACAGGACAACATGGACAAAAACAACTTTAGCAAGCCGGCCTAACCCCAGAAATGCTGCTTTCATCTTAAACACACACACATGTACATTTTTACTTTTCATTTACCAGGATTTTATGTTGATAATGCTACCCTTACTGCATATATTAGGATGACTATTATGATGTGTTGCACAACGGGCAGTGTGCATGCAATGCATGCACAATGAGCATGTCCATGCAGAGTGATGCAACACTCTGTGTACTTTATCTATGTATGTATGTATGTATGTATGTATGTATGTATGTATGTATGTATGTATGCACTATGTTGAATTTTTTAAACAGCAGATATTGTTTGTTTGTCTAAGAAAAATGTACCAGCGGGACAATAAAATCTATCTTATCTTATTACACCACCCTCTACACTGAAGGGCAAGATTTATATGACATGCTTTGGTTTATCAGAGTTGACTTTATAAACAAGTGAAGTTGTACTAAATCTATAGAATTAACCTGGGAGTAGTTTTCTAGGCTGATACTAGTGACACATACAGTGTAATCATTTCACGAACTGCTATGATACTGGGCTGCTCTGGGGACGCAACAACGAAAATTAAACGCCACACGCGGGACGGTGACAACAACTCGTGCCGGGACACGATCTATGGGGGACGCAACAATTTAAGCAATTAAGGTATTTAAACAGTAGCTAAACAACAACTGAGATTCAGAAACACTTAAGTAACCATCCCTTTTTTGTCTGTGATGTTTGTTTTACTTAACTTATGTGTCGAATAGTGCTGTCAAATTAAATTGATTACTATTTAATCGCGATTAATCGCATTAATTTCATAGTTAATTCGCAATTAATCACACACTTTTATGTATTCTGAATGTCCCTCAATTTCTTTTTGTCCCATTATTTTTTCTTATTTTAATGCTCTTATCTAATCAAAGTGGATCGGCTTGTTTTGTGCAAAGGTTTTTTATGGCGTATAGGCTACTGTAGTGTTCAGTTTCACACGTAACACTCACACTTGGAGCAAATAATCTCAAACAATGTAACACTGTCCATCAATAAAAGGGTGAAAACAAATACTTTGACAAGGGGGCGGAGAATTGGCATCAGCTGTGCGCTTGGACATCAAGTGGTATTTCAGACTGGACGTGCTGCGATGATAGATCAGTTCAAACAAGTGTGTGCGGCGTGCCTGTTGTTTTGTTTCCGGTCTAGCTAGATCCGGTGTGGTGTTGTAATTTTCTAACGTTACTAGTTGTTGCAACAGCACATGGAAAAAACTACAAAGTTTGCTAGGCCAAAAAGAATGTTAATCTTGCGATAAAATAATTGACGCCGTTAAAATGGGTTTGCGTTAATTCTGTTAATAACACGTTTAACTGATTTGAACAAGTTTGTTTGCTTCCCTACAATAATCATGTTTCATTTATTAAATCACTAATATTCAAATTCATGTTACATGATCAGAAGTGTGTTCTTACGATTTCACAATTAACGTGACAGAGCAAAACTATTATTATTATTAACTATAAGCTACAGTTAAACCACTTAACAAAGGCAATGAAATAATCATTTTCTTATTAGAATCATCTTATTAAACAAGCATAACAAATCAAATGAAGAGCACTGTAAAATATCATACAATGTTTTGGAATCAAATTGTCAACTAAAGTTAATTTAACTTAAATTTTCTAGTTTTTATTTTAATACCAATTCTGAACATATTATCATGAGTTGTTTTGAATGGTTGGTTAGACAAAACAAGCCATGTAAAATATGTCACCTTGTGATGTGGAAAATTGTGATCAGCGTTTGTTTTTATATCCAAATTACATCTTTTGGCTTGAAATGATGAGTTGAATGAATGCACTTGTGCAGGTTCACTCAACACAACTCATTAAATAAAGTTTCAAAAGTTTCTAATGACACCTGATGATGATATTAGCAGACGTACCAGCATGCATTTTGAGTTTGAGTGTTAAAAATCTCTAAAGATCCCATTGTTGTGTAGTGTGAAGAAGAGGCTGTGTGTCTTTATTTATTACATGTTAAGTTAAATCATGGTTGTTTCTTTTCATAACAATGCAAACAACGTAAACCATGGAGGGCTAGTATCGATTCCTCTTTACCTGTCTTTACCCCACTTATACTTCAACATGGTGACCACAAACTCAAGTAACAAAGTAGCTCTCCAGCAGCAGCCACATCTATGAGTTCAAATTTCAAAACTGACTTTTAAACTAAGAAAATGTAAAAGAAAAGAAAGTCTGTCCGTACATTTTGTCAGTTGAATGAACATTTGTTGATTCAACTTAATAGATTAAGTATCTCAAACTTGTTTTCAACACTTAATTCAGCTAGTTTTACATTTTCAAAACTCATAAGACAACTTTGAATTAATTATTTAACTCAATGTTCAATGAACTCACATATTCAGTCCGAGGGGAAACATGTTTTACAGTGTACCTGCGCAGCTCTTCTCCCTGGCCTGCCTGGGCATCGTCCTCCATTCGGACGTGGTAGGTGTTGAGTTTATGTCGAGGGACGTGGGTGAGGAGCTCCGAGAGGTCCAGCCTCCTCAAGAACTGCACTGGGTGAGAGTGGGCGCCGTCACCCACACTGCCGGAGGTGAGCCGGTGGTGGAGCGGGAGGGCGAAGGACAACGGCAGGGGGATTACAGACCCGGGGTCGAGGTGAGCTCCACCCCCGGAAGCTCCCATCGAGCAGCCGCCGCCTCGACCAAAAGCTCCCCCGACCAGCAGGTGTTTCCTCTGCGGATCCATGTGGACGGCTGATTTGAGGAACTCTCCCAGCTGACGGGAACCTCGCAATCCTGCTCCTCCAGCTGCTGCTCCGAGGACAGCAGTGGGGGAGAAAGGGAAACCAGTTGGAGGAGACTGTCCCGGGGAGTCACATGGAGACTTCTGAGGAGGCCCCAGAGAAAAGAGTCCTCCTGTAGGGAATCCTCCTGCTGCTGCTCCTCTCTCTGTAGAGTTCTGACGGTCCATTGATAGTCTCCGAGGTAACTCCTGACTAGAGGCTCTGTGGGGTAGTTTTCCTCCTCCTCCTGCTGCTGCTGGTGGCTTGCTTCTCTTGGGCTCCTCAAAAAGCCCGTCCCCAGGCCCTGCAGCCCCTCCACTAGACCCATTCCTGCCCGTGCTTCTCTCAGATGGCTTCTTCTTGCGGTCATCCTGCACTCGTTTCACCTGATACCAGTCGGTGTCTTTCTTCAGATGGCCCTGGCCGCAGCGGCAGGAGCAGAACCTGAAAGCCAGGTCGTAGCCCTTCTTGGTCCACATGTTCTGCCGGCACTGCTTCTCGTTCCAGGACCGCGCACGGCCGATGCAGTTGAACTGGACGAGGATGGAGCTCTCCCACTCGTAGAAACACTGCAGATGCATCCAGTTGCCGTAAGGGCAGAGCTCGTTGTTGCAGAGCACCCGCTGGTAGTCGTCCTTCTCCATGTTGATGGGGCGGACCAAGCTGCAGCCGAGTGGGGTCGCACACTGGGCCTCTAGATGTGTAAAGACAGGGGGAGGGGGTTATTTTGTTCGGTTCTCATTACAATTTCCTACAAAAGCTATAAAAAAAAGCCTAATAAATTTGCTAACTTTAAGGCTCATTGATCTTATAATAAGTATATTACTTTTCTGAATATTTAATTAATAATTTGGTCTAAAAAATAAAATTGTGGAGAAAAAAAACAAAACAAGTAGTATCTTTAAATTGCTACTTTTCTTAGTCCAAAGCAAAAAGGTATTCAATTTAGGGCTGAAATTAAAGATTACCTTCAATATTGAATTCTTTCAATATTTCTTTCAATATCTGCCAATTCTTTCTTGAAAAATCAATTCATTGTTAGCGCTATACAGATCATCATAAAGAAAATACATACAAATGTCCCTCACTGTTGCTTAGAGGCCAAGGTGATGTCCTCAAATGTCCAAACCCCAAAGATAATCAAATTTACTATAAAATAAGACAAAGAAATTCTTACATTTGAGCAACTAGAAACATTAAAGGTTTGACAAGTTTTTGTTTAACGGTAACGTTACAACGCTCTCTCCACCATAATCATTTCTACAGCACAACATGAGGTAAAAATGTTAAAAGAGAGATTTAATAAAGCGATGGCGATGAGGCAACGTCTTTGCTGCCTCATCACCATTGATTTATTAAATTCAACTAGGCCATTCAAGCCTGTGAGCGCCTCTATTCAAGCTCTGCCAACTATCAAGTCTGGCGGTGAATCAAATGTGGGCACACAGTCTCTACAAGAAGTAGCTCATGATAATACACTGTGTGTGTGTGTGTGTGTGTGTGTGTGTGTGGGGGGGGGGGGGTAGTTTCCTCCTTCCTTTTCCGGTACAGCGCTTTTGTTTTCTCTATCAAAAGTCACCACAGTGGAGAAAAAAATACTATCTAATGCATTTTTAGCCCTGTTCATCATTTCAGTGGAACTGATAAAGTGCTACACTGAATTCACCTTTAAGGAATCTTTAAATTAATCTTGCTTGGACACAGAAACCCAGAAATAAGCAATAGCTCCATAAAGATTTTTTCTAAAATGACTTTACTGATTTTACTGTCCTGAAAAGGAAATATGCATACATTCCGAGCTGCAGCTACAGATTTGTCTGCTGATTATTTTGTTGACTAATATAATTGCTTAATATAATGTATTCAAATTGCTTGATTTGTTCAAGCAACAAACAGTCCAAACCCCAAATATAATATAGTTTACTATAATTAAGGACAAGAAACACAGCAAATCTACATATTAGAGAAGCAATAACCCTCCTGTTTGGCATTTTTCATTTCCAATATTACTTAATGATTAATCATCAAATTAGTTGGTGATTGGATATTAACTATAATGACAAAAATACACTTTAGTAGATTTTTACCTTTTTAGAGCAATATAGTAATAAGTCAAGTTTTATAACAATGTAATAAAATGTCTCAAATTATATTGTACCACTAATATCAGTGCAATGACCTGTTCTGGTCTGAGATGCTGTTTTTACAAACAATGTTATTTTAAAACAAACGTGTACCACATTTAAAAGTGCAAGAAGCCAAGCAGGGTAACTTTTTCCATCTATTTTAAGTCTGTATGGGATGAAGTTGAACTTGAGTGCGCAGACAAGCGGTGAGGTGTTAGTATTACCCTTGAGAAAGGCCACAACCAGATACTGTGTAGTCAAGGTATGCTTAAAGAAAAGGCAGCTGAGGCCTGCATACTAACCAACCACCAAATGGAACAACAACCACTCAGAAACATTAATGTAATGAAATGCAAATGCATTATGTACTTAAGACTCACTGAGTCTGCATTTGACAAAAGGGAGTACTCTTTTCACATGTGGCAATCCTTATTTCCAAGAAGCGGTCGAGGCGCAAAACTTCCATTAATAAAACTGACATTTTAAAGATTTCTAGCGTATCGGGTACTACTTAAACAGGTTGAAAAGAGACTAAAGACTGACTACGAAAGTAAAACAAGCGCTTTCCTAATCGGCTAACATGCAACACACCAAGCAACACCTGTTTCAACAACATTTCAACTTGTTTGCCTGCTTTTCCCACAATCTGCTTGCACCAAAACAAACCACACTGGCCCTCAAAAATCAGCTAAACCAGTTACACAATCATGATTTTCAGTGCAGTTGAGCACTTGCTGGTTCACATATACAACGACCAAAAAGAAATCCACTCGATTAATAGAAGGCCTCGAGTCGTGATCGGCCAATATAGCCTATATGTGACGACAATCAAAAACTCATTAAATTGATACATTTTTAAATGATGTTTGGCACAGTGTTCTCTCCAGAGTGGAAATAAGCAGAGGGGGTAGAGCAATTGCTTTAACGTCGTAGTGCATGTATGTGACAGTCGTGCAGACAACACAGACCCTGGAGGGCAGCATCACTAAACTTCTACATCTGTGTCGATTTCCTCTCTTACCACTTGAGCGCTCGTGCCTGGGTGCAGCAGCCGCCGCGGCCGCGGCCGCGCCTCCTGTTGCGGCCGCACAGGCTCCATTTTCCTGCTCATCTCCGCTACTGTTAGTGCGTTTGCTTTTCTTTCCCTTGTTGTTCTTCTGGTTGGGCATTGTGCAGGATTCGGTTGTCAGTGTTATTTTCGACCTCTATCAACGCTGGCTGCTGTCAACACTGTCTGACATTTCTGTGGACTCCATTTCTGCAGTGGTGCTATTTTTGCAGTTTTTTTCTCTTTGTGTTGTTGATTTTGGTGTCCTCGTGGAACACAGGCAGGGTTTAGTGCAGCTCTGACAGAAGCAGTTCAAAAAAAACAACAAGCTGCTATAACCTTTAAGAACGAAGGCGTGTCCGTCTCTTGTTTTGATTCCTGCTCTGCTGTTTTCTTCCACCCCCTGACGTCACAAGACCACGCCCCCCGCGTTCGGCGTCGATTTATGCTGCGTTCACAACCTGTGAGAACGCTCGGACTTCACAGTCTCAAGTGCTTGTGTTAAACATCTAAGATTAAGATTAATGTATCCTTTATTTGTCCCACAAATTTTCACTGTGTTGTTATTACATACATGCTCAGTACCTATAAATGCATTAAATGGAGAGATGTCAGAGTGAGGGGGCTGCCCATGGAAAGGCGCACTGAGCAGTTGGGGGTTTGGTGCCTTGCTCAAGAGCACCTTGGCAGTGCCCAACTCCTACAGACTGAGCTACTGCCACATCACAAGCAATAATGGAAGGCTCGTTTTATTTTCTTCCTTCCATTATGTATAATTCCTGTTTATACCTGCACACATCGCAGTATACATGTATTTTTTTATTTTACTGCTTTCATCAGTATGCAGAATGGCCTATTTTAGAAAGATATTTTATCAATGGATTATTATAACTGATATGTTGTATATGTCTATAATTTGTATGTCGCAGCTGCTAAAGGTAGGTCTAATTTTAACTACTGGTGAGGTAGTTTAATATAATTCATCATAATTTATTTGATGATTTTATTTTGCATTAATAACCTGAGTTTGCAAACTGGTAACTAAAGCTTTAGAATAAATGTAGTGGATATACAGTATATCTAAAATGTAGTAGAGTAAATTAAAAGATGTATAAAAAATATTAATAAAGACTCGCTGTGAATTGTGATATAGATGTAATGGTGCCTGGTGATACAAGAAGTACTTAATAAAACATCATCAAATCAAAACAAATTTATAGCAGTTTAGCAAGAGATTCCCACAGTCCCTGAATGCAGCAGTACACTCAGTCTTGAGACATAAGTTGATGAGAAGTATCACATACCCTTGAGGAGACATCACTGTCTTATTTAGCTGTTATGAAGTCACATATTTCATCAGCCTGATGTTTGTAAAAGATAATCTCTGTGGGGAAACTGCTTCACAGTTAAACATTACTTTCAAACAGGTATTATTTAAATCAAAGTGCCTGTAAAACAATCAATGGTAATTCAATTTAACTGTTTATCACACTATTCATAGCAGAAGTATATTGTTCAACTTTAACCCAAAAATGTTAATCACAATAAATTAAAAATTAAAAAAATATCAACTTTTCCATGCCCACTACAAATCATCACATTCCAATCATGCAACAATTTAGCATGTCAGGTCTCAGTTGCACATAAAAAAAAATATATATATATAAATAAAAACACACTGCAAAGCAGGTTCAAGGCTTCAAGTGTAAAGATTTTATTTCTCGCAGCGTATTCCACAGTAACAGAAACCTTTGTTATTTTAGGAATGTGTTATTGCCAATACAAAAAGACAGTAATGACGCACATGAACACATCACGCAGGCATCCCAATAGTTCTCTCTGATGATAACTTTCTCCTCTCGCTAAGTGTTAACTTGTGCTGTAATTTTCATTTATGTTCAGCTCACTCCAGTGCATCAAGCAGCAGGATAACCCTAGATGACAGTGATGCAAGCCGCATGGTTTATCCTCACTCTCGCTTTTTCCCCCATTATTCCCATAACTTTTCCGACCTCAACTTAGCCTATTGTTTTGTATTATGATGATTTCATATTGTTTTCTAGGCTTCACTTCAGCTTCATTCATAATTAGCATACAATTAAGCTCATTCAGTTTTCCTGATTTTGACAAAGTTTTTGATCCATGATATGTGCCACTATTGCTGTTTAGAGCACAATCTCCTATACGGTTCAGGGAAAAAAAAATCAAAAAAAAATCACATAATTCAAGTCAGAGAGAAGCAAAACAACCTGCACCTGAGCCTAAAAGATTCAGGAAAGTTAATACAACAGCAGTGAATGTGAACAGGGTCTTATAAAACTTGCAGATGAGGTACCCAGCGATCGCTTGCCTCTCGTCTTTGTGATATATAACGCTTGATATTATGCAGAGTAGCACAAAAGCTGCCACGTAGGAGATGTTACATTCAGCCAAACATTTGGAGATTGTTGGTCCTTCTAGTGTTTATCCAAGACAAATATTTCTTCTTGCATCCACAGCCACTTATCAAATCTATGGAGAACCAAAGTGGTCAAAATTAAATAAATATGATATTGTGAAATGTATTATATGAATGAACTATATAAATAAAGACAATGTGACAATTTGAACCGTTAAAGTGTTAAACATTCCAGTAGAGTTTAAACTCAATGAAAATATGAGTGTTTTACAGGTTATTTTACAAAAGTTGTATTGGAAAAATGCAATTTAGTAACTAATCAAAGCCATGTTTCATCACATTTTTATGAAAAGACAAACAGGGCAGAGCCAAGTATGGGATTGGCTGATGCTTTGTCATGAATGAGTGAACAGCCAATCACGTAGCTGTATCTGCCATGACGAATTCTTAATGATCAACAGTCAGAGTTTGAAATAAAATGGTCAATTGGAACAATGTAATTTTTATGTAAAAAATAGCCTAATTAATTAACAAAGTACCTAAAATTGTTTTGTGGAGTTCATTGATTAGAGTTTTAAAAGTGAATTGGATTATTTCATGTTTTATTGCATATTGTCTGTATTTATTCATATTATTATTATTCACTTCATGTTGTCTTTTAATTCATTTTAATTTTGACCACTATGGACCTCCACACAACAAGCTGAAAGTGCTTGTTGATGATATTTTAGCAAAATAAAAAAACAAACAAAAATGACCTTCGACACAATAAAACAACAAGTGATGAGTTTTGATGGTGGGAAACCACGCAAAACCAAAATAAGCACGCCTGATCTGCAAGTATCATCTGACCTACAGTACAGAATAAATTGTGGTAAATAAAAATGAAAAAAATAAAAAAAACAAATGAAACTATAAATGCACAACTTGTGTCATAGGAGAGACACCTTATTTAAGCTACAGGACAATTAAACATATTTTGGTTGAGTTGATTTGGTCCTGAGAAACATCACAAATTCATCTTTTGCATCTGGCACCAATCACCCTGTAATTATTATACACTAATAAAAATTGCACGAGAAATACATTCGCCATTTGCTCATCAACTGTTTCTTACGAAAGGCAGGTTTTGGAGTTTGTTTAGCAGAGAAAATTCACTATTGACCACACCACATGTAAAAAGATGGAATAAAAACTACTCTAGCTGATTGCAACGTGTACAAAAAGGTGAAAAAGTCTTTCTTGAAATGCACTTGTCTGTAATTTCTATGAAGGAATTGTTCTCGTAGTTCCAAAAGCACTGGTCTAATAGCGTCTTTTTACAAAGTCCACAAGAGGTAGTAGAAATGGCTCATGTAAATAAATGGAACTGCCATTTGTTGACACTGATGGTGGAAACACACTACCCAAGCTGCGCTAGATTTAACGTCAAAACACATTACATGGATTTAAGGTAATGAGATCCTAACTCCCATTGCCACTTGAGGCTGATAAGGGAGACTAGTGCAGCTTTAACGACAAGTACCCATTAAAAAACAATTTGTCAGGATCAGAGGGCTCTAATTAAAAATGTGAAGAAGTTTGTCAAAGTTACTAAATCGAGCCAGTGTCTTGTTCTGTGCTACTTTATCCTGACACTGATACCATCAAGAGATGGTTGTGATAGTTACCATATACTGTAATTTCTCCCAGGAATCAAAAAAAAAAAGAAAAGAGAATTACATTCCTGATTTGTGCGCTCATAGTCTTAAAAGTGTATATCAAAATGACATTTGAGACCCGTGGTTGATAAACAGCAGCGCCTGAGAAAGAGAGAAACACCATTTGTCCTTGTCATATGAAACTATGAATGTGGCCCTAATTCAGCCCCTGAGAACCTAAAATATTCTCAAATTAGTTTTTGTGATAATGTTTGGCACAGTGAAATCAAATTAAAATCATACGCAGATACGCCAGCTGAGCCTGTAAGTGTACCGTTTGATGTTATTGGTTTGGTCATTATGTTTGAATTCAAATACTGAGCCTTGCACAAGACGGAAGATAAATGAAAAAACAGAAGCTCAGTGACAAGCTGGTACACTGCAGAAGCTCAGTATTTGAGTCGCTAGAAGGCCATCTGGTTCGAACTTGAGCCTTCATTCCTGGAGCAGGACGATATCAACGTCATCGTGGACACCTTGCAGAAGCAACTCGGACTGGAAGGTGACCAGCTTCCTCTTCTTGGCGGCCTTCAGGGTGCCCACCAAAGCCTCGAAGATGTTGGCACACTGGTCGTCGTTGAATAAGACCCCGAACTTCACGCTGGTTTGACCATCAGCATCTGAAATAAGAGAGCAGAGCAGATTGATCGTTTTTTCCACATACGACGGATTATTATCTCAAAAGTTATAATAAAAAAAAAAAAAAGGTATACGTGCAGTTTAGTGTCCTAAATTCCCCGCAACATAACCCCATTTGTACAGGTCCTATCCCCTGACCAATTGGCTATCCTAACCTTAGCTACTCGAGGTCAAATGCCTAACCCCGACCAATCGGCGGGTCTTGGCATGGCCATAGTAGAATTTGAGACACTAAAGTGCACGTTAGACTAGAAAATGTTAGAAAACTCTGGAAAAGGCTCATAACAATTTCCTGAGCCCATGCTGATCTCTTTACGTTGCTTGTTTTCTTCTAACCTATTGTCCAGAAACAAAAGGATATTTAATTTACAATAACATATCAAACAACTTTTTTGCTGCTTATTTCACTGTCGATCAACTAACTCCTAATTTCCACCGGTTGCAGAACGGCTACGGATCCGCTCCGGAACGGCGGCGGTGTCATTAGGTTTCCATTAAAGTCAATGTGTGCATTTCCACTGATTGCAGAATGACTGCATCACGACTCCATCCCAGCTCCGGCGATCCCCAGCCCTCCGGAGCAGATACGCAGAGCTTCTATTTTTTGTCAGGCGTTGGAGAGCTCCGCAGCACTTCAGCACACGGCAGATAGTGTTGAGCACAGAAACAAAATCCATTTTCAAAATAAAATAGAGCGTGCTCACGGCAGATCATATCTCCCTGCACTACACCTTGAAAACACAGCACAGAGTTGTTTGTGGTTCTATTCTACTTGAATTTCCGAGATCTCGTGCGTCCTCGAGACTTCAGCTGTCAGTCATGGCTGCAGCCATTCCGCAACAAATCCGGTTCTGGTGGGTGTCGACGGACGGAGGAGCACACAGCCGACACGCAGCGGAGCTGATCTGCAGCCGGTGGAAATTGAGGGTAATCGATTAAGCGACTAATTGTTTTAGCACTGGGTGGCTGGCTACCACAAAGACAGAGCATGAGATTAGTTATTAAAGAGTTACTGTGGGACTAAATACAATAAAAGTGAAGACTGAAGTAGGGGTGCATGATATAATCAACTCAATATCGTTATCGCGATATCACGTTGCACAATATATCAAAAGTGTCGCGATAAGTATGCAATAGTTTGTTTATGTTGTAGAGCGCTGCGTCCCGTTGGTTGTGTGGCTTAGTTGTGTTTGATTTAAAGCTTAAAACGCTATAATGGTCATCATTTCATTGGCCAGTTGCAGTGCCGCTTGCACACGTTAGTACACGGGTCCACTACATGACAAACCCTATGGAGCGTACCACGAGTGTGTATATTTGACAAAGTGACAGTGTAAGTTTCACTCTAATCTAAGACCTAGATAGAGACAACAAAATGGAACAAATCAGAGAAGAGAAAGAAAAGTTGTGTCCTGTTCTGTTTATTTTATACTGAACCAACCAGTAAAACATGTCCTGTGCTGTAGAAATGGTCCCTATTTATTTATTTATTCATGTTGTACCAGTCCAATATGAGAGTTATGCCAGTTGAAATAAACCTTATGTTGTAAGAAAACTTGTTTTATTTGTTGTGAATCTATTTTGATGAGCTTTCCTCTAACTTTTGTAATTTTACATATTTTAAAAATATTGAAAATAATATCTATTTCGCAATATTCCTAACCGATATCGCAATATCACATTTTGTCAATATCGTGCAACCCTAGACTGAAGGCAGTGTGACCTGGTAGCCTCAGATAGACCTTATCAATATCCCATGATTGCAGGTTTGTGATTCATTAGAACTCATGGCATGAACAAAGCTTTATTTATTAGCATTATTGGTGAATATTTATCAAAACTCACTCTCACTGTGTTCATATTTTTTGAAAACACCAACTGACCCAGAATATCGACACTGATGTATTTGGTCAAAAATATCGCGAGATTTGATCGCTCAGCTCTACGTTCAGCTATGCTTAAGTACCTCAAGATGAAACACCCCCCCCTCCAATCAGAAAATCATAGCACAGACTCACTTTTACTGCCGAGGCGCTGAATCTCCTGCACCAGCAAATGTATTTCATGAGAGACATCCATTGTTGCTAGAAGGGGAAAAAGAAATCGAGCATCAAATACACTGTATAGGAGCAATTATTCCTGGCAAATGCCACTCTCTTGCATGCAGAGACCACAAAGCC
This sequence comes from Percina caprodes, assembly GCA_013375575.1. Taxonomy (NCBI): domain Eukaryota; kingdom Metazoa; phylum Chordata; class Actinopteri; order Perciformes; family Percidae; genus Percina; species Percina caprodes. The sequence goes on from JABXJD010000225.1 coordinate 695,403, forward strand.
AAATCCCATTCAAAATTGTGTCAGTCATGTTCTGTTACTTCCAGGAAAAAAGTCTTCTTAAATGTTTGATTTTTTTAAGAAAGGTCCATACCTTAATTCGGTATATGCCTAATCCAGCATCAGAGCTTATTTTAATATAAATCATATTCCCTAACTGATATGGTCATCTTGGACCAACGATGATAATGTGATGTAGGTATTTAAAAAAAAAAAATGATTTAATTGAAATTAAGTGGGCTTGGTGATTAATTGCATTGCCGAATTTTCCACAAGACGGTATTAATTTAGAAAAAAATCTTAACATTTCTTTTTTTCCCATGATTATTGATTATCACAAAGGCAAATCCAATTTTGCCAGATTAGTGAACGGACTTTGGAACCAAGATTCTCTTCTTACAACAAAACGGCTGATATAGCCATAAAATCGATAGAAATGCAATTTTCGTAAAATAAGATATACACAAAAACACTATCATAGTCAATATATTTAATTTAAAAAAGAAACTGGACTGCACCATTGAGATTGACGGAACAAGCAACAACATGCACAGGGCGGACTATCAATGCGGAAATGGATTAGATTAGCACTCCCAGCTATAGCCATCATAAAACACAAATCCTTACTGTAATTCATTCATTTTTAGTGATGTTAAGTCATTCTTCGGTGCGGGTTAATATTCACAATGCACATATGTCTTACATACATTCAGGTACAATAGAAAGTATTAAAATGTGCAGCAGGAAAATGTACCGGGTGAGGGAGGACGGGGGAGTTTCAGTCTGCTTAACGGATGAATATGTGATGGCCAAACGATGTCATAAAAGTAACCAAAAAAACAGTTTTAAAATGTAACATTAACGTGAACATATTTACCTTTTAATTCTTCTTGATTCTAATAAAACGATGGACGACTTTCTGATGAGTCTGCTCCAGTGGATAATGTTGATGCGTTCAATGTATGCTCGGAATATCCCAACTTCTTCCTCTTCTTCTTTGAGGTTTATTGGCGGTTGGCAAACAACTATTTGTTACATTGCCGCCTTTCACTGGTATGGAGTGTGGTTCAAAATGTATTCAAAAATATAAAACAATAACAATGATAAATAAATAATAATAATAATAATAATAATAATATTAATTAAATCACATCTTCTTGATCACATCAATTCAAAGATTTGTTTTAATTAATTAATAACACACAGGACCATGTGGCTGAGAACTTCTGAACAGTCCAATGAGGGACCTGCTACTAAAGTGGCCCTTGTGAGATGTCAAAATGTACTTACATTTTCCCTGAACACCTGAAGGCACCATTTAAGCTCATCTGACTTCATCGTGACACAATGCGTTACTACTTTCAGGCACTGCTCCATATATGGCAAGGAAGGGGGACGCCTGCCTCTAGAAAAAAAAGTTTTATTTTCTAGTCCTAAAAAAGTGTCTGGCGAAGGGGCCTGCATCCAATTACAAAGTTTTTTTTGTTATCAGGCCTTCAGAGCAGTGTTCACAAAGTGAACCAGTACAATAGAGACCTTTCCTTCACACAGAACATTCAAATCCAACGTGTATACAGACAATTGAGAAAGGATCATGTAATTACAGTCTGGAAGCTGCTTACAAGACCAAAAGTAAAGGAATGGCATTTCCGTTCGCAGGTCACAGCAGCTCCATGTCTCTGATCCTTTTGCTTATTATCTCCATATTTAGTTCCCCCCCCATATCCCTTCCTCCCCATCACTTCTTTTGCATCCCTTCTCCTCTGATTTGTATCTCCCTTTCCTGTTTGTCCCTGTCTCCTCTCCCCTCACCTACTCCTGCATGACATTCCTGATTAGTTTCTGTATCAAGTGGCATGACGAAGACCTTAAGATGGTAAGGCATTGTCTTGAAGTGGGTCCCTGTGTCAATGTTTTAACACCTTCTCAACTTCTGTTTTGTAACTATAATGTGCATATTCAAAAACTGACCATACAGGAAATCTGGGCCAGCTAGTATTTTAACAGAGAGACACATTTAACACGTTTCTTTCGGCTGTATTGTCACTACAATAAAGTGTCTCGTCTGTCATGAAAACAGTATTAGTGTGAGTGTAGATTTTATTTTGAAATCGCTCATCCGGGTCCCTGCCCTGCAGGCCAAGCGAGCTCGCGCTGACCGTAGCCCAGTGACGCCGCGAGACGTCAAGCTAGCCGTAAGGAACCTGACATGTGACCGGAAATGTGCCGAGTTTGTTTTCAAAATAAAAACGCAACTTTATGTTTTTTGGAGCGCTACCTAGTATTTATTCATTAGATATAATTAAAGTTGAACATTTTGGGGGACGTGGGTGATGAATTGGGTTTTTGCTTTGTGCGTTCATAAATGCATAAGGCTATTTAAAACACTCACCTGAAGAAAGATGTAAGAACTACTCTAAAATGTACTGTTGGCTCATCACAATATTTAGTTTTTAACGAGATTAAATTAATTGTTTTCTGTGTAAATAAAGACATGACACGTGAGCAAAAAGGAGCTGCAATGCCCCTACTAATCTAGATTTTCTTCCTGTTTTCTGTGTAATGTAAACAGTTTTTGATCCTGGAATACTAATTGGCTCCATGGTTTGACGTTTTGTAACTTTAAACACAATTACATTTTTTACAGAAAGCGCAGGTTTAATGGTACACGTTCCCAAATACATTTTGAAAATACATTATTATAGCTTGGGGTTGAGTAAGGGGGGTAAACGTGTCACTATACATATTTATTTCTATGCCCTACTTGTATTTGTTAACAATTTATATAAACACTTGACTTGTATATAGACATTGTATGTGGTTGGTCATTGTTGTTTTTTTATATATTTATATATGTGTCTATTTTATAGACTTCATGATAGTTTTACGTTAATATTCAGGGCTGATCCTAACCAATTTGGTGCCCAATGCAAGATTTCAGCTGTTGTCCCTTGCATCACAGCCAATTCCACCACCAATCATTATATGTTCATATGACAGGGGCGTAGCACAAAATTCTGGGCCCTGTAGAAAGGCATTTTCTTTGGGCCCCTCCCCGCATCCACAGCTATTCATTCTAGCATCTTTTTGGGCCCTTCTCACATGAGGGCCCTGGGTAATGATAAGACCCTTTTCTCCCCCCAGTCCGAAGTCTCTCTTCACACACAAGAAACTGCAACTCTTTATGTCTTAGAGGTCGTTGTTATATAAGAAACATAACAAAACCCTTGATGAAGGTGCAGAGGGACAAACCATTAGTAATATCAATAGATTGTGATGCTGAACGAGAGCAGTGTTCTTTTCGCAATACTAATTTTAGAAAAAACACAGAACAGGAGTTGAAATTCCTTCCATACATACTTGTTCAATGAAGCTGATTTCGATTCTGAAGTGCATGTCAACGGGTGTTTAATTTGAAAAATCCTACCGGAAGTGTCACTTCGACAGAGTAGCTTGACACTGGTGGCAGGAATGGCGGCTAAGATTACTAGAGGAAGGAACCAAAAGAAACTTTACTTCTAACGGCCCCGCTGAGGAATTTATTTTCAACGACACGCAGAAACACCATCCCATAACGGATTAAAGGGATAAGAAGTGCTATAACGTGAGCATAACGCGGTAGATGTCCATTATAAGGAGGTGGACGCACTTTGCGATTTGCTAGTTAGCTTAACGTCAGTGACACTGACTTTGATTCAAGGTAGCTGTTAGCTCGCTGTGCTACTAGCCAGCTGTTGGCTACTGGGCTTGGCTGGCCCAACAAGTTAACTAACGTTAAGTGATTAACTGTATGAAAACATTCCTTATTTGCACATTTGAGCGGTGTCCAGCTGTCGTTGTCAACAGATAGTATTAGGGTCTTAACAGAGAGTGGGATTAGACGACAACAAGAACATTATTACTGCTGACCTAGCTGGTGCAGTAACGCCTGAAGTCTCGCCCATTTTTTGGATCCTGCCCCAGCCATTGGCTTAGGGCTAATCAACAGCCAAGTAGTCTGGTTTTCAGGGTCGATTTGTACTACGATGGAAAGTCTAACGCTGACTGATGTCGAACAGAAATATTACTCGGATTTGTTCGTCTACTGCGACACGGATAACACCAAAAAAGTGGCTTCCAATGGGAGAGTTCTTGACCTTTTCCGGGCGGCCCAGCTACCCAGCGAAGTTGTCCTGCAGGTAAGCTAGTTTCTCAAGTGTTACCATCAGACTGGGAGTCTGGCCACGAAACGTAGCGCTGCTTAGGGATATTCAGCAAAGTTGCCTGGCTGTCAGAGCTGACCTGTCATCCACAAGAACAGCTTCTTCCCGACTGCAGTGGGCCTCGTCAACAAGGCCCACTGACTGACTGACAGACCAACTCTTAACCCCACACCCACAGTGCGTTACAGGCAAACACATCAGTTTTCAATTTTAAGATTTTGAGCTATTTTGGCTTGCATAGCATTTCTTCTTTGAGACTAGGGGGCATCCAAAATACACATTTAGGGGTTTATTTTTCTACACTTTTTACACCTAAATTCACTAAAATGAAGCATTATTTACATATTTAAAACATACACATTTCAGAAAGGCAAGGTGGAGGCTGGGGGTGTGGTCTTTTTGCTCATTTGAAAGTCTTGATGTTTCTCTCTCATGGGTGGGCCAAATTCTCTGGGTGGGCAAAATAGAGAAAGGGGAGGTAACTTTGCCCCTTATGACCTCATAAGGAGCAAGATTCCAGATCAGACCATCTGAGCTTTCATTTTCTCAAAGGCAGAGCAGGATACCCAGGGCTCAGTTTACACCTATCGCCATTTTTAGCCACTGAGGGACCACAGGCAGGCTGGGGGAACTCATATTAATGTTAAAAAAAACTCATAAAGTGACATTTTCATGACATGGGACCTTTAAAATATGTCCCACATTCACCTGTAATGTCTCCCCATAACACACATCGTTGACTTCTATTGCTGACCATTGCACATCATATAGAGTGACTTTTGTACATTCCCTGAGTTATAGTTTGTGATATTGGGATGACTTTGTAGGGCTGACAATTGGTGCTTTCACAAACTATTTACACAATGAGATCTTTTGATAAATAATCATTAGTAATGTGGATATAATGACCAAATGGGTGAAGGCAAATAACAGCTAGAGCAGTCTGGTAAATTCACAAAATGACATCACTTGAATGTAATGCAACAAAATCAGTAAAAGACAACACTTTGGTCATATCCAAAATCTAAGCTGATATAAGTGCCCAATATACATAACATTGTAGCAAATAATGTCCTCATCAGCCTTTTGCTCCAGATTACTGCCCACTCTTTCCTGTCTTTTCACTTCAGTGAAATCTGTTATTTTGCTTGCCACTAGGTTGAGCTGACATGATGGAAATGCAGACTTGAATGTCACAGTATCCACTTGTCAGTGTGATGTATACAAGTTGGCTCCTTGCTCCATTAACCTACATTGTATGATACACGCATGACTGAGGAATCATTTAACCAGCCTTCACGCAGACCTTGTGTAAAAAAACAAAAACACTGATGAATTTGCCACTTGTGAGATTTTTTTATGGTCACACCAAGCACAATGCCATCCCCAACGGTAACTATGAGTAATGAGCAGCCAGTTCACTTGCAGCAGCTCCATTTCTTTATGACTCCAGGTCTCTCAGCAGACCGGTATTGGCAGTTTGTGAGTCAGAATCCTGATCAAGGTCAACACAGGGAGTTCTGCGGCGGGCGGAAGATTTTGGCAGTGTTGTAATCCTCCACTTTCCAAATGTAAACTGTGGTAGCCAATGAGACACATACAGCTACAGTGTCGTGTTGTAACAGGCGGAGAAAAGCGACTGGTGCTTTGTATCCAGACATACTCAGAATAAGTCCTTTGTCAGCAAGAAAGGGATCAGTCTGCTGTGGAGGGCTGTCGGCGTTGTGGCTCTCAGCACTGAAGGACTCATTTTAATGTTATATGAAGTTTAACTCCCTGGCTGTTAATCGTCCACAGGTTCCTGGTTTCCACACATTATTCATACAACCACACTTTGTACAGTATTGTACGCTGTGTTTTCTGTGCAACATTTAAAAACCTATATACTCTGTTGTGCCGCCCAGTCTATCATTCTGGACAAAGCCTGCTCAGAATGACATCAAGTATGGCAAAATATGTGCTTATCAGGCTTATTAGTGGCGAGTCCCACTGAACATCTGCCAATGAGCTGAGGAAATGAGATTGTTTTTTTTGGTGTAAATTAAAGCAATTAAACTACATCACATTCAGTCAGTAAGCCTTTGGAAAACTTTAGTACAGTATATAAAGTGTTTACAGTGTGACAGTGCTTGTGACCACTGATAAGAAAACAGTTTAGCCTCTTGTTGAAGTAAACCATAAAAATGAGTTGTATATTGTTTATTTTTTTGTTTAACCATTCCCTGTAAAACTCTATGAATTGTTAAAATCAGAGTTTCAGGTTACAATGTGAACTGTTGTTCCTTGTCCTTGTGTGTGTGTGTGTGGGTTTAGATCACAGAGCTGTGTGGAGCCACTCGGCTGGGTCACTTTGGGCGGAGCCAGTTCTACATTGCTCTGAAGCTCATTGCCATTGCCCAGTCCGGTCTGCCGCTGAGGGTGGAAAGCCTCAACTCAGGTGAGAGTCCACTGTCGAATTTAACCATTGACCAACCTCCTCTACACAAGAAGCAACACATTCTTTCTCAGTACTGTCATGTAAAACAAACAGACAAGAGGCACTGGACACAAGCACTTTTTGAGTCACAGAATCTTGTTTTTTTTTTAAAATAAATGATAGCTTAATGACTTTCAAGGCATCATGGGGCAGTAAGCAAGGGGCAGTATAGAAGTCTTTTAGTTTAAACTAGGGCTGCACGATATTGGAAAAAACTGACATTGCGATATTGTTTTCCCTGCGATATATATATTGCAATATGAAAAAAGAAAAAGTCATTTTTAAAAGATGACATAAATAGTTCTATTCATTCTCGACTACCACGGTGATTTTGTAGGGGAGTGCATCTACATAGAAGATAAAAATGAAAAAGGATCTTTTCTAATGTGACCCATTCTTTGTTAAACTTTAATGCTTTACAAACACGCAAGTAAGCGCTGTGACTACTCTTCTGAAGTGATTTTGGAGAGGAAAATCTAGGTAGAAATACAGTACTTTGGTTGACTAGCATGACACCATTGCATTCATATAATACTATCAATCCATGCTAAAGTGTATGACAATGACTGCATGTTGCTTCCTATAAATGTCAGGTTGTGGTTGACTAGCGGGACTAGCTCGTTAGTTTGATAAATTGATCAGATCTGCATGTCAGGAGATTAGTGTTACGTTCCCAGTGTCGCGGCTCCGAACCAAAACGTTAGTTGGGACAGACAGACCCCTTGTTTCTTTAGGCTAACTATATTAGCTTTAGCCTGGCTGGTGGCAGCTTTTTGCGGGGGTAATTGCCTGGAGACGCTGTGATTACGTTGCATTAATCAGGTGATTTAGTTCGTATTTGCAGCGAACATAAAACACTGACTGCTGTAGCTTCACTGACTACCCATCGAATACTAGGCGCATCACTGTGTCAGCAGCAGCTGCTGCCTACGGTACTAATCTACACACGGAGAGCCTCACTTCCCATAACAATAACCCCCGTCGGACCACGTCACATACACACGTTGGCCACATGTCTACCTGTCTTAAAGGGTCGGACGGTAATAATCATGTACAGTTGTGGTCAAAAGTGTACATACACTTGTAGAAAATCACAATGTTATGGCTGTCTTGAGTCTTCAATAAGTTCTACAACTCTTATTTTTCTGTGATAGAGTGATCGGAACACATACATGTTTGTCACAAAAAACAGTCATAAAGTTTGGTTCTTTCATAAATTTATTATGGGTCTGCTGAAAATGTCACCAAATCTGCTGGGTCAAAAATATACATACAGCAACATTAGTATTTGGTTACATGTCCCTTGGCCATTTTCACGGCAACTAGGCGCTTTTGGTAGCCATCCACAAGGTCCTGGCAAGCTTCAGGTCGAATGTTTGACCACTCTTCTTGACAGAATTGGTGCAGTTCAGCTAAATTTGATGGTTTTCTTGCATGAACCTGTTTCTTTAGCACTGTCCACATGTTCTCAATGGGGTTTAAGTCAGGACTTTGGGAAGGCCATTCTAAAACCTTAATTCTAGCCTGGTTTAGCCATTCCTTTACCACTTTTGATGTGTGTTTTGGGTCATTGTCTTGTTGGAACACCCAACTGCGCCCAAGACCCAACCTTCGGGCTGATGGTTTTAAGTTTTCCTGCAGAATTTGGAGGTAATCCTCCTTCTTCATTATCCCATTTACTTTCTGCAAAGAACCAGTTCCACTGGCAGCAAAACATCCCCAGAGCATAATACTACCACCACCATGCTTGACAGTAGGCATGGTGTTCCTGGGATTAAAGGCCTCACCTTTTCTCCTCCAAACATATTGCTGGGTGCTGTGGCCAAACAGCTCAATTTTTGTTTCGTCTGACCAGAGAACTTTCCTCCAGAAGGTTTTATCTTTGTCCATGTGATCAGCAGCAAACTTCAGCCGAGTCTTAAGGTGCCTTTTCTGGAGCAAGGGCTTCTTTCTTGCACGGCAGCCTCTCAGTCCATGGCGATGTAAAACACGCTTGACTGTGGAGACTGACACCTGTGTTCCATCAGCTTCCAAATCCTTGCAGACCTGCTTCTTGGTGATTCTTGGTTGACTCTTGACCATCCTGACCAATCTCCTCTCGGCAGCATGTGATAGCTTGCGTTTTCTTCCTGATCGTGGCAGTGACACAACTGTTCCATGCACTTTATACTTGCGTATAAGTGTCTGCACAGTTGCTCTTGGGACCTGTAGCTGCTTTGAAATGGCTCCAAGTGACTTCCTGACTTGTTCAAGTCAATAATTCGCTTTTCAGATCCACACTGAGTTCCTTTGACTTTCCCATTGTAGCTTTTGTAGCTGAGTCTAATCACTGGGTCAAATGAGCCCTATTTAAATGGGCTCATGAGATGTCAACAGCTGTAGTCAATCAGAATCACTTAGAAGAAGTGAAGAGGCCATGACATGAAGCTAATTTGATTGACACAACTCGCTACATCACCAAAATTGACATATTTTGTTGCTGTATGTATATTTTTGACCCAGCAGATTTGGTGACATTTTCAGCAGACCCATAATAAATTTATGAAAGAACCAAACTTTATGACTGTTTTTTGTGACAAACATGTATGTGTTCCGATCACTCTATCACAGAAAAATAAGAGTTGTAGAACTTATTGAAGACTCAAGACAGCCATAACATTGTGATTTTCTACAAGTGTATGTACACTTTTGACCACAACTGTAAAAGGAGAACGGTGAAAATTTACTTTTCTATCAAGCAGCAAAAAATGATTAGCGTCAACATCGCAACGTCCTGCGATGTGACTGTCGCGCATGCGCACATCGCGATGTCGATGCTAAAACACAATGTCGTTCAGCCCTAGTTTAAACTCTCAAAGAATAGAGTCTTTGTTGCCTATTTGTGCAAATGATGGCCTTCATATAAAAAAGAACGTAACGCTTTTTATTCTGTGTTTGATGCTTAAATCATGCAGGCAGGGGACACATTGTATGCCAGCTAAAATAAATAAATCACAGTTCATCTTATTCAGTTGGTAGAGAGGGTTGGCCGTTATTGTTTGACCCCCTCCATCTCACCATGTCAAAGTGTCCTTAGGCAGGACATTGAATCGTGTGTGTGTGTGTGTGTGTGTGTCTTTGCTCTGTGTGTGGGGGAGGGGGATATTTGTTTCACTGGACAAAAATGTAATCAGAAATAATTTGATACATTCTGCATTGTGTGGTTGGCAGTGCCCAATGTTTGTGTTACCAGGTACTCGACAATAAGAGCTGTTTCTACTTTTGTATTTACTAAATATAGTCTGTTGTCTAAGCCCTCAAAGGGCGTTACTCTTCTCAGAAAACACAAGGGATTAGGTTACTTTTTTGGCCTGAAATATTGCAACATGAAGTTGCTGACATGATTTTGTAATTTGATGTAAATATAAGGAAGCACAGAGGCTACTTCCTCATAGCAAAAAATTGATGTGATGTACAATGGGATGCTTATTAAATTTGGGGATGTTTGGACTTAAGAAACCTTTCCCTCTTGAAAGATAAGGCTGTCTCCAAAGACAATGTTATGAAATGAAAAAAAATCTGAACATTATTTTCTGTGTCATTCTCCTTTATGCTTGATCCCTACAATTTGTGCTCTCTACATCTCACTTTTTTGTTTGTTTTACTCACTTATGCTTTGCTTATTTTATTCTTGTATTGTTAATTAGTTTAAAGACCTTGTAGCATTGTTTTTTTAAGAGCGATGTACAAGATGGAGATAAAAAAGATGTTTTCAGTTCTGCCATGTTGGAAGTTAAATGCGGAAACAACCCACTTGCCTGAAACATGTTCTATGGCAAACCAATAGTGAGGACTTAATTCTGCTTTTACTATTTCGTTCTGACATTCAAAATCATTCAACGCCGTCACTCGCTTCACAAAAACCTATAAACCACAGCGGATTACAAGTCTGTGTCCCTTCTCTAGGCATTCTGGGAAATGTAGGAAGTCATTAACTGAAGTAGAAGCAGATGAGGCTGGGCGCCTGGTAGAGCACACGGCCATATATATAGCGGTTCACTCCTTCATGCAGTGGCTGCTGGTTCGACTCCAACCCTTTGCGACATATCATTCCCCTTCTATCTTCCCTTTCATTTCTTAAGTTGTCCTGTAAACATACAAAAAATGCCCAAAATAATAATAAAAAAAGACGCAGATGAGGCCAGACAAATGAAACTGGCAAACCAAAAAAACGTAAGCATCCCAGACCAATGGCATTTGGCAATTTTGGTACAATGGAGAGTGGTTTCAGTTTATTGCATTAAAGCACTTGGAAATCAATTTGAAACTAATCCATCCTCTTAATCCTGTTTAACGGATTCCTGTCTCACCAGTCAAAGACCTGCCGCTGCCCAGGTTCGTGGTGGGGAAGAATGAGGCAGAGGCGAGGCACGCAGCGCTGTACCAGGACGCAGACAGTCAGGGGTTGTACCCAGCCTCTGCCGCCGCAGTAATGCCCAGACCACCAGGCAGGGGTTTCCAAAACAAGAAAGCTCCCCCATCATCCACTTCACTTCCTGCCCACGAGGTCATCCAGCCCCTGGCACCCAGCATAGACCCACAGGTTAGTCATTTTACTTTCCTCATTCAGACTCTTCCTTTTAAATACTGTCATTTTGTCATCCTTTTTAATGTTTTATGTCATCATGTGTCTATGCATGTTTCCTTTTAATTACTTATCCAAGGATATACAAATCCATGTATGTGAATAGACAATAAATTAAGGTATTGGGTCAGGCTTTGGGTTGCTGTTTAACGACAATCATGCCTTCCTTCCTTACAAGTAGTCCTGCAATAACTGCATTAAATATGGACTTCTATTCTCTGTCTTTTGGGGAACATCATACACACATTTTATTTCCTCCTGCAGCATAACCCATCAGTTAATAGAGATATGCCACAGGAATACTGTTGTGTTTCCTGTGTTTTTTCCTGTGCATGCATGTTTGTATACTTCTAGCTAAAATGACACTCTGAGGTTTTCTGCCGCTGTCTGTTTGAGCAGTGTGTTGCGTGTCAGTTATGTAGACGTCTAATCTGTTTGAATCTATTGTGAAATGTGCATTTTCTGCGTGCTTGAACAACCCATATCTGCAATGAGCAGATAAAAGCTTTGAAGCAGTATGTATTGGCTCAGAATTGGCGTGTTCGAGATGTAAATCTTGCGGTGTTGGAGATGGGATCTGATGAAAAGCTAATACCCATAACACGTGAAAGCATAATAACACTTCTGCATACTGTTTCTTCACTATGTCAAATTGTAAAGGATTTCATGTCTGAAGATGTTGATTCTCAGTGAATCTGCAGTTGTTTACATATTTACTGAATGCCTTTTTATGTATTGTTTTATCTGCATACATATTTAATTTGTTTGATTGTATTTCTATGTGTGTTATCAGCCCGAACCGACGTCCCCCGTGGTCTCCCCTCACCAGTCTCCCCCCACCTCCCCTCCCTCGTGGCGGAAACACAAGCGACAGCCCAGTGGAGGAAACCCAGACAGACAGCCGGTGGTGGTCCCAACTGGAGCTGTGTGGACGCAGTTCAGAGAACCACAAGCAGGTAACATCCACTGACCTGCCGCTGCAGAATAGCAGTTGGTGATGATGAATTAGAAATTAACAAATGGGGAGATAAGAAGAAATGGGGGCCAGATAGCTCAGTAGAGCGGCCGTCCGTATACAGAGGTTTACTCCTCGACGCAGCGGGCCCGGGTTCAACTCAAACCTGCGGCCCTTTGCTGCATGTCATTCCACCTCTCTCTCCCCTTTCATGTGTTCAGCTGTCCTGTCAAAAATAAAGGCTGAAAATGCCCCAAAAAATATCTTAAAAAAAAAAAAATTAATGGAAAAAAAAAATTGAAATTGACATTTGAAAGTGTCACTTTGGACGCTGTGAACATTTTTCACAATTTAACAAATTAACTGATACTGAAAATTATGGTTAGCTGCAGCCATAAAATAAAGTCAATGGGAAGGGGCCACAAGGTAAAATAGTTCATGGAGACTGCGTTTCTTAAAGTTGAAAGCAAAGAAGAGGCGGGGTTTCTTCTCTTTTTCGGCCATGACCACAACGATGGAAATGTGGCAGACTTGGCAGAATAGCCAGCATGGAGCATCTTGGTTGTTTTTGTGTGACTTCCGGGTGTTTGCAGCTTATACATACAGTACATGATGATAGTTGAGAAAAGCAGTTACTGCATTCGTCATGTGCTTTCATCAGCACAGAATGTATTACAAAAAAAAGTGAAATGAAAGGGATTCTTTCTAGAGCTACAACAATAAATCGATAAGATGATAGTTCAGGTCCTTATCTTTTCCTTATAACACTTGCGGTATATTTATTTGTGTTGGGATGTCACTGTATGCGTTCCTCTCCTCCTCCCTCCAGGTCCAGTGCCCAGTGAAGGCATGTGGCCGTCCCGCTCGCCCCCGCCTCTGAGTCAGGAAAGCTGGGTCAGTTTCACAGCCGACACCCCGCCATCCAGCGCGATCCCAGGAATGCATCCCTCATCAGTCCAGGTAGGGCAGTGTGACACTGTCCCTCAGTACCATGCTGGGCCAGACACACTCTTTGGTGCAGCAATTTAGCTTTAAATTCTTCAGTTGACATACACACCCCTACCCTTTCTTTCTGACCCATGCTTGAAAATGTTTGGGATTTACTCAAACTACATACCTCTGTTCATGCAACAAAAAAGGTTGCTGTCAAACAACGGCATCAGCTAATCACACAGCAAAAATGGGGCCCATGCTGAAAAAGAAAATTGAAAAGAATAAGCTCACATACTGTTGAGACAGGAGGTAACACAATAAAGTCATAAATATAGAGTATGAGAATGACTAAGGAAATGTGTTGTGTGGTAAACATCATCAACCTCTTTCAACAGATGAAAAGGCGCCAACACACATTGCAAACATAGACCTGGAGATATCTTACTAACCACAGAGGTTTCTCAAACATGAGCCTACATTTTCTTTGAGTGCTTTTACTGCCTGGGCTGCTTGTCTAAAACTCAAGCAAGGAACTTGTGTGACATTGCTCAGGCAAAGCCAACAACTGGGAAGGCCTCTGTGTCTGATTTTAGACCGGTGTCATGCTGATTTATTTAGTTTCTTAGATAATGTTATTTAATTTGTCAATTTTGTATTGATGGATGGGATCTGATGGTGGGCTTCTGTTTGTCCCACTAGGCCAAATTCCCAGAATAATGTGAAATCTTTGCAAGAATTAAAGTAAAAAACGTTTTGCTATGTAACCTCCTGTAACACCACCTTTTATAAGAATTTGACATAGTTTGAAGTATGATCAGTCCAAACTGTGATCAGAAAGACTCATACAGTATACAGCCACTGAAATAACTGCACTTGAGTACAAACAGGTTTTATTTATGTCTTTAATCATATGTATTACTTTAAACCAGCGCTGTTATCATAAAATGTCACTGTAACTGTCCCATGTTGTTTACCGTAGGAAAGCACAACAATACGAACTGTGGCCTCAGCAGCAATGACCAATGAGATCCAGCGACAGTCCAGCGGCTACGACGATCCGTGGAAGATCACAGACGAGCAGAGACAGTATTATATTAACCAGTTCAAAACCATCCAGTCAGACCTCACCGGCTTCATACCTGGTAGGAAAACACACACACACACACACACACACACACACACACACACACACACACACACACACACACACACATACATACATAAATCATCTGTTTCTTTGTTTTCCAGGTTCAGCTGCAAAAGAGTTCTTCACCAAATCCAAACTACCGATTTTAGAGTTATCACATATTTGGTGAGTCATCGCTATTCTGCTGTGTTTGCCAGTCTCTGAGAGTTAGCAGTTAGGCCTGCACGATTCAGGGAAAAATATGAATCACGATTGTTTTTTTTTTTTTGGTTAGAATTGATATCACGATTCTCTGCCACTATTTTTTTTCTCACAAAGTGTATGTAATGTTTATTGCACACACGAACCATGACAAAACAAAAACAAATTGGCAGTACCAAACATAGTTTTATTTTTGGCACCTATAGCATCACCACAAGCCTGTAAACATAGAAGCTTCAATGAAGAGAAGGGAGAGCAGCGCAGCGCTTGGGAGCGCTTTTAAAACCTATTTCATACAGTCTATGTTTAAATCTCATAGAAGAAAGGAGTAGCGTTTGTGATGCAGTCGGCTCGTAAAATGAAATGAGAATCAAAGTCATTTAAAGTTATTTAAAAATGAAATCGTGAATCAAGATCACGATTTTATAACGATAAATTGTGCAGGCCTACATTCGTTGTAACATGTAGATGTCTGAACCACCTGTGCAGCTATTATTTATGACCATCATATTAAAAGTTGAAACTTTTCTTTAACATGATAGGTTAGGGCAGGATGACAGTAGATGCGGATTGTAACCAACTGATTACCCATTCCCTTACCCCTCCCTTTCCAAGTATGTATGGTGGCCTTCATGTAACGTAATAATGCAAAAGGACCTCTCTAGCCAGTGTTTGTTATGTCTGTTCTGGGCTACTGTAGACACATTACGTTGGGACGTGGCGGACTTCTTGCAAGAGGACCCGATACCTGTGTATATACGAAGAGCTCATTCTGAGCTAACAAAAACACAACTTTGATTCTTACTTTCATTAAAATGCTATAATGATTGGGCCAGAACCAATCATGACCAGTTTGACAGGGCTGGGTACCGAACTCAATACTTTTAAGGCACCTACTGAATGGCCTCTGAAGTATCAGGTGTTAAAAAATGCCTCGTCATTCAACGCCCAATTTCAATACCTAAGTAGTAAATCTCATCAGCGTCAGTGAGCCAATGAGCATACAGCATGTTTCTACATGATCTAATAATGCTGGCCATTGGTTGCCTAACATTACAGTACACCTTGTAATTACCCAGCCCTAAAAACATTAGTTCCCCTAAAACGATACCCAGCCTTAATGTTCGATATAAGATAAATGGAGAAAATTAACATGTTCTGATGAATTGTATTTTGATTGTATAAATTAATAATAAAAAAAATAAAATAAAATCAGTATCTTAACCCCAATCTACCATGCTGATGTTGTTTTGAAGAGGAATAAAATGTTCCTGGATTGCTGCTCAGTTATTTACTGCATATCAAAAACCAGCTCTCAGATCCTGTTACCGCTAAGCTCATATGTGTTGAAGCAAACCTTAATTTTGGACTTGTTACTATTAATATCACTAACTCACCATAACAGTGTAAACGTGTCTGTTTTCATCACAAAATGTCGTATTCAGCTCTAGTGGGAACGGGCCATCTGAGCTATCAAGACAAGACTAAACCTTTTGAATGATGTGGGGAAGATAAAGTCATATTGAAAGGCATCTGAATACATTTTGAGAAAAGCTCCATGCTGTGGCTACAGTTGCCAGTTTGACATGTTTTGTGAGGACGGCAGACTCACTGATGTGTAATGTGTGAAGGGAGCTGTCCGACTTCGATAAAGACGGAGCGCTGACCCTGGATGAGTTCTGCGCCGCCTTCCACCTGGTTGTGGCCAGGAAGAATGGCTACGACCTCCCTGAGAAGCTGCCTGAGAGCCTGATGCCAAAACTGATTGACCTGGATGACTCAGCAGGTATGCAGCCCCCCCCCCCTCCCTCTCTCTCTGTGTTGCTCCCTCCCCTAATTTCCCAACCTCAGGCTTCATAAAACCTATAAGTTACAGCACTGCAGTGTGCTGACAGAAATTTGAATGTAACCTTTGCTGAGAACAGCAGCCACTCTGGCCCCAGGCTGCACTTCCAGCAAAATGTTTGATGCCTAAAAGTAGTGTAACAGTAGCACAACCAACAGACTGACTCTGTGCTATGCTTCCGGGTCGCTTCACAGTGTGCGACTCGAGTAGGCTAACCGTCCTGTTTGGGTGAATTCTCTGTGATCCTATTATGTGTTGTTATTTATATATATATAACATACACATAATACAAATGTTACAAAAGACCAATTTATGTTTTGCTGCAAAACTACTGAATGAATTGAATTGATCAAGGGTGTGTTTTAATGATTTATAAATTAAAATTTAGATTTCTAAGGGGAAAACTGTGCTATTTATTATTTCAAAAGTTACATAGTCTCACTTTAAAGATCTATACAGAAACACAAATGATGGTTTATGTAACTGTAAGCCTAAATACGCTATTTAAATACTATTTATTGCATTTTGCTTACCATCTGGACCTTTTAATATTTGTATCCTTGGTTGTTGTTTTTGTTGAGGGACCTGGCTAACCTGTGTTGGTTTTCAGAGGTTCCTGAGCAGACTGCTGATGTTGGATACTCGGGCTCCCCGGTGGAGGTCACCCCCAGCAAGTCTCCCTCCATGCCTTCCCTCAACCAGGCCTGGCCAGAGATGAACCAGAGCAATGAGGTTCACAACATGCATACAACACACACGATTACTTGTTCTATCTTCACACACACTGTGAGCTCCATGCTTGTTTGCTTTTGCTGTGTTTGCATTTGATTCATCATATTGAATTGCTCGGGTTTAATTAAGTGCTTTGTCTTTATCCATCCATCATGAGTTGACTGCCTCTTCATCCTCTTCATTATCAAAACATAATGACTGCTAATTCAGCACCTCTTCTCTCACTTCCTGGGCTGTGGCGATAGCCTGCTGTTCTGTATGAAAGTCTGTTTTGTTTCCATGCCTACCGATGTTATCACATCGCCACGTCGTTTGGCGATGGCTGATGATGTCAGATGACGGTAGCGGCTCAGGCTGATGATGTAAATGTGTGATGTCACTGCACTGGCTGACTGACATGTTTTTTCTCACTGTCTGTCTGTCTCCTGCAGCAGTGGGAGACGTTTAGCGAGCGCTCCTCCAGCTCACAAACTCTGACCCAATTTGACTCTAACATTGCACCAGCTGACCCTGTAAGTCAATCACTTAGTATGCATGGTTTCACCATTAATGGACAGACATTAACCCTCTCTGGATCTCTGTGCCTCCTCTCTTTCTCTATCTCTCTGTCTCTCTCTAGGTGTTATTCTTTGCACATATTTTTGTTTGCATTCTAGTATCTCATTAGAAACAGCAAAATTTCGATAAAAGGTTTTACGCTCTTGAGGTGGTTTTTGAAAAAGGGTTGATGCGCTAATTGGGATATGGAAGCGGCTTTGCCAAAAAAGTTCTGACATAGCAAACGTTTACGCAACTAACAGGACTGATCAGCGGTTTCTGCTGTCAGCATCTTTCCAAATTTTTCCCATTACGTGTCTTCATCTCCAGACAGCATAAAACATGGCCAATACTAGCTGACATGAAAGAACAATTAATATTTGCCCAAATTAACCAAATTCCTGAAGACCTCTCCATCTTTTTCTCGTATGTGAGTTAGATGACTAGGGCGATTTGTTTTGTTTTTGGTGGGCAACCTCTACTTCTTCTTTGCGTGTAGCTTATAGCGCGTGTGTTAATTCACTCCAAACCAGTTGATGGAAATGCACATAATTCACATTTCTTCAAACGTTCGCTTCTTATTCGCTTGGCAATTAAATGGAAACACATCGTCTCTCTCTTTCTCTATCTCTCTGCATGATGTTCTTTCAAAGTGCAGTCTGCTGCGTCAGCAGTGGCCAGTGTGTGTTGTTATTTGGCTGGCTCAGCTTCTGTTGGACATCACCTTTTTTCTACAGTTATATCCACCAATTGCTAGTGCATTTTCAGATTGTGACACATACCTTTTTCCATTTATGGTCTAATGTTGTAAGTGTGTTGTGTGGTTCTTTGTCATTTACTGTTGAGGTGTCCATGTTTTTTGCCCTTCAGGCAGAATTTCTTTTCCTTTCAGCAATAAATGGCTCACAAATTGCTCTGCACTATTAATCTGGTAAAACATGCAGTATTGACCACACAATATGCCTTATTGCAAGAGTGTGCATCTTTTTCAGCTTGCTTTTGAGTGCTCTAAAATTCTGGGCAGAAATCTCAGCAAAAACAAAATGATAATGTAAAATGTCCCCCTTACATGTTTGGAATGGACAATAAATATGCTGTTTTTAATGAAATATCACAGGTAAATGTTTTACATAGATGGTGTGGGTAAAATATGTATTCAGATATTTTACTTGACTAAAACTTGCTATACTGCATTATTAAAAACACTCTGAGTCCTGCATTGAAAATGTCACTTGCAAAGGTACATATTATAAGCTAAAGGTACTTAAAGTATCAAGAATAAAAGTTTTCATGATGCAGAAAAATGGCTCCTCTGAATGTTATCATGTTATATATGATATCATTGGATTAATATTACTGATGCATAAGTGAGCAGCACTTTATTGTTAAAGTGGAGATCATTTAAACTATTTCATACACTGTTGGGTACTTCAATCTATAACATATATTTATAAAATCATATATTTTTTATATAAAATCTTAGCCTGCAAAGTAAATATTATCTAAAGCTGTCAAATGACTAAAGTGTAGCAACTTTATATTTGTATATGAGGTCATATCGCAATATTTCAATTAGAATGTTCCAAAAAATGATTGACATATATATATATATAGATATAGATATAGATATAGATATATATATATATATATATATATATATATAGATGTGCTAGTCAATGCAAATATTAATTCAAATCCTCACATTGCTTGCATTTGATACACACGCTGTTATGTCTCAAACCAAGGTAATTGACAGATGGATCTCCTCCATCTCCTTGTCTCTTTCCCTTCATGAATCTGTCTGTCTCACCTCCTTTTAATCTGCCCTTCAGGACACAGCCATCGTGCACCCTGTTCCCATCCGGATGACACCCAGTAAGATCCACATGCAGGAGATGGAGCTGAAGAGAACTGGCAGCGGTGAGACAACCCCCGACTTTAAGGCTGACCGTCCACCTCATTGTTTACAGTTGCATAAAAGACTATAATCAGTTTCTGTCATTAGTGTTCAGCAGCAAGCCTTTTTTAAACACAAGCTTTTTTATTTGCTTATTGACTTTTTATGGATAGAATTGTGAAGGGCTTGAAATAACTTATAAGTGTGAGTTAAAGGGGTGCTATGCTGTTTTGGCCATTTCTTCGCTTTTTGCCCCCCTTCAGCTTCGGGATAGATATTTGGGACCTCCTATGTTTACTTGTGTCTGACTCTTCGCTCGGTCTTCTTCCGTTTCCTCTTTCTCTGTTCCTCCGACAATGCTTTCTTAGCTTTCGGCTTCTTTTTTGCCGACTCAGCCATGGCGATGTGAAAAACTCCATCTCTAACTTGTTAGCCGATTCCTGAATGGGCATATGTAAGCAGTGCCGTGAAGCAATCCATTACATTGTGAGACCTGATATCACGCAACCCTTTGTGACGCTGAGGCCAGCTGGTTGCAAGGGTGGTTTTTCCGCTCATAGGCGCTAGGGGGGGAGCGAGACGACCACCGTTCAATGGCTGCCTCATTTCAATTTTTTTTTTTCTTAAATTCTTGTTTTACAAGCTGGACAACAGGTCTGTTTCGCTCCGTGGTCGTCTGTCGTGCTGTTGTTTACCTTTTGTAATTTCCAGATTTTCCTATGGTCTCCACAGTAAACGTCACAGCGCTTTGTACTGTGGGTAATTCCCTTTCGTAAAGTCAGCATTGATGCAAACTCACGGAAAGGGCTCGGTAGTGTGTACTCAAACCCTCACGCCCTTTGAAATTTGACATTGGGACAAACCTAAGCCCTTAAGAATTTTGCGAGAACACCCACCAAAGTCTGGAATTTGGGATCGGGCCAGTGTTTGCAATATAGGACAATGCAATGGCAAACCAAGAGGTCTTTAAATATAATCAGTCTGGTTTTGTGGGTCACATGTTTCTTAAGCTGCTACTACAGATATTTTGGGATACAAGTAGTAAGACTGTTAACCATTTTCCGTTTTTGCCGTCACCCTGTAAAATTGACTCCACACTTACGCCTTCCCTGTCATTTCTCAAACCTTTAGACCACAACCACCCCACCAGTCCGCTGCTGGCTAAACCTGCCGAACTGTCTGAAGAAGCCCAATTACCTGCCTCCATGAAGTTTGTAGCCGCCAACACTGTAGGTGAGTAAAGGAGTGGCTTCACCATTGCATTTCTAAAACACGTGCATACGCGCCATAGAAAATTCAAATTCAAAATTAAAAAGGATGCAGTAGAATCATAGATATTGACTTTTTTTATTCCACACATTCTTACTTGTCCAAACATGGCACCTACGTTACCCACAATGCAACTCAACTCAACAGGCCGTTCAGTCTGAGGTTTGGGTATGCTAGTTGCAGCTAATGTAGATTCAGGCAGTAATGAACAGCGGTCTACAGAGGTCTGGTATTCTCACTTCCTTCTCACTCCATACTTCTTGACCTTTTTTTTTTTTTTTTCATTTTTAAACTTGTAGTCTTCAAATTACCTGAAACCTTACAAACATTAAGAGTATTTTCATCAGCGTAGCCAAAGTGAAATCATTTGCTCCTTTTTTAAAGTCATAGAAATCATGCAGAAAATGATTTTGTCTCACTGTGAGTTTCGATCCATCTATACAGTTTATAAATACTCCTGTTTCTATACTTTCTGTTGTGAACTGCACATTTTTTGGCATTTTAGGTCAGTAGGTTGATCCAATGTTTATGGGCTGTTGTGTTTTGTCTGCCAAGGGGATGGTTACAGCAGTTCAGACTCCTTCACCTCAGACCAGGAGCCAATCACAAGACAACGGTCAGTGGCTTTCACTATTATGGACAAGTGCTGTGGACATGTCTCCGCATATCTGTTAATCTGTACCCTTGACCACCTTTCTGCTTTGTTAACATCTGCTCTGACAAATCACATTGTAAATAGATCAAATAGAAAAATGTATATCCTATCCCTAAGTCCTAAAAACATGAATGCTTGTGCTCAGGTCTCAGTCGGGAACGTCTCCAGAGGCTCTAAAGTGGTAGCCCCCTCCACCTCCCCCCCGCCCCCACCCCTCTCACTCTCGCTCCTCGTCCCTCGACATGAACCGCACCTTCGCTGCCGCCTCCGCTGCAGGACAACCCCAATCCTCTACGATAGCTTACCCGCCCGCTGTGCCCCCTCGACCGCTACCCACACAGGTAAGACAGACAGAAAATCACGAGGTCTTACTGCATCGCATCATCATCATCATCATCATCATCATCTGTCCTGCATCAAGTGCAGACCTGACAATGTGAAGGGCCTTCCACGTCACTTCTCCCTCTCTGCAGACGTCAGCACCACACACGGGGCATCGTGCGGAGGCAGATGGTGCATCAGGAGGCGGTGCGGCGCTCACCACCACCACCTCTCCCCAACAGATTCCCCAGCAGCCCAATTTCGCCGACTTCAGTCAGTTTCAGGCCTTCGCTGCATCTGAACAGCCTTCCAGCCTGCCAGAGGTCGACATACACAGTGAGCCTGGACAGGTGGGTTGTTGCCTCGACTGTGTGACATTTTACAAATAGTTTCAATCCTCTGCAAGCCAGATTAGTCCTGTGAAAAACATATCTGCTATTTTATTATTATTTTATTTATTCTATGTTAAACGT
Organism: Percina caprodes; assembly: GCA_013375575.1. Taxonomy (NCBI): domain Eukaryota; kingdom Metazoa; phylum Chordata; class Actinopteri; order Perciformes; family Percidae; genus Percina; species Percina caprodes. The sequence goes on from JABXJD010000225.1 coordinate 717,668, forward strand.
TTTCACAACAATGAGTCATGATACAAAAATTGAGCTGTTAACTGTGAAATAAGGTATAACTGCGTATTTTAACTTTGTCTCTACTCAAACAATAGCACTTCAGCATTGTTTAGATGTTTCATCCCCAGTACTCCAAGATATTTTTATTTAGATCAAATTCCAGTGTGTTTGGATCATAAAAAAACAAAAAAAAAATCCCAACCTGCTTTTGGTATCACGTTGTTAATGTCCTTTTTGTCATGGTCAAACAGGACATCTGTTGTGCATCAAATAGAATCTCACTAATTCCTCTCGCAAGAGCCACCATTCTATAGTTGATACCTAAAGGTTTTTCATCGTCTGATGTTCTGTTCAGAGGTCAGAGTTTGACCTGTCCGGTTTTACAGGTGGAGAAGTCCTCAGAGGGAGCCGGCCCTTTAAGAACTGTCAAGAGTGACGGCCAAGTCGACGAGAGAGTCTCAACTACTATCAACTCTGTAAGTCAAAACCCTTCGGAAAAGTACTATCAAATATAAACTGTATGGATGGTCAAATATTTCCAACGATTCATTGCACAGCTTGAGAATATCTTGTCTTGAGTGATTATTTTTGAATACATTGTGACAATATTAACATTTGTATTAATGTGACAAAGCAGCAATGCATGTCTCCTTGAAAAACAATCAAAGGCACAGATTATTTTAATTGAGTTTTGTTAGGAAATGTAACTGTTAAAATAAAATTCTCTGAACTCTTACTGACCTATAAGATGCACAAACCTCCCCAGCTGTCTTCAAACACCCAAGGTCAGTTTATTCACCTATTACCTTGGATAGAACTCAGATAGACTTCCTCCCTCCAGATACTCACTCCCTTTCATATTTTCAGGTAGAGTTTTAATGAGCTTTGAGATAGTGCAGCTGTTTGGGACATGGTTACCATGGTAATGGGAGGGGGATTTCAATGTAAAAGTGAGGGAAGAAGTTGTTCTTCAGTCGATCTTTTGTAACCCATTTGCAGTGTATTGGCTCCTTGCAAGTAAAATCTTTGTTAAACGACTCCAGTGAACTCTTTGTCATCATTTGGTAATCATTTTTCAAACAAGTTTCCACCCATGCAAAGAACATAATACCAGAAAGACCCAACCGTGCTTCCACTCTTTGTCTGCACATTTGATAATTCCTAACTTTTCATTTACTTATTTACATAAGTGTATTTTGTTTTCTTTATGCCGCTGATTGAATCAGTGTTTTTGTTGACTTTTCTCTCCGTTTTGTCTTCCCATCAGGCCAAAGGTTCTGTGTCTGGTCCACTAGGGCCTCCTCCAAAACCTGTGCGCCGAAGGTTGAAATCTGAAGACGAGCTACGACCGGAGGACGAGCAACACGGTCCACAGAAATTAAATGTCATCGCAGCTGTCCTGGCGACTCAGCCGTCCATCCCCAGGTAGCCACGTTGGTTAGCAAGACTTTAGAAGATCCTGTTAAAAGTTTAAGTGTAAAAAAATAAATAAAAAAATGTAATCACGCTTAAGTAAAAAGTGTTTGTTTGTGTTTTCAGGTCAGTAGGAAAGGACAAAAAGGCAATCCAAGCTTCAATCAGAAGAAACAAAGAGACAAATACAGTGTTGGCACGACTTAACAGTGAACTGCAGCAACAGCTGAAGGTACGTAGGATTATAGTGTTTTCTCTCCAACTCCTGTCTCCACAGACAAAACAAAAAACGGAAAGCTCACACATAGGTTGTTTTTTTGTTTTCCAGGACCTTCTTGAAGAAAGGATATCCCTGGAAGTCCAGCTGGAGCAGCTCAGACCTTTCTCGCATCTTTAACCAACGTGAAGGGGCGAACTCAGCTGTAGTCCATCTGAAGCAAAGCTGTGGCCCTTGGTGTGACTCTCCCTCCACCCCTCCCTCTTCCTCCCACCATCTCGGCTTTTCCTGGAGCCTCCGACCTGCTGCAGGGTGCTCCATTAATACTCTCACGCTCAACTAACCCTTGTATTAATCATATACCGGAAGGACATGAGAGCAAAGTCTTACCAAGAGGAGGAGGCAACAGGAGCATTGGGGGGGGGGAGATTTTACAAACTGGCACTTTTCAAATTTCTCTAAAGACAGTTGAGCGCGAGGACAACAGCAGACTGAGAAACGGTTAGGAGTGACAGACCAGACGCTCCAACTGCGAGTGCCATCTGAAGACAAACTGCTAGTGTCTGATTACTCTCCGAATGACTGAAGAAGGAAGGTGGAGTGTGTTTGTCGTGTGTGACCGTTTTGTGTATTTGTGTTTCTGTTTAGTGACTTGAAGCTAGCAACAATATGTTTATTCTGTCTTGGGGTGCTGTGCCGCACAAAACTCCTAAATTAAAAGAAGCAGTTTAGTACTTTTTGGGGAAATGCGCTTCTTTGGGTTCCATTTTTTTTTTTTTTTAAGAGTTCGATGAGAAGATCCATATCAATCTTAAGACTGTGAGTACAGAGATGGAGGCTGTGATTATCTTAGCTTAGCATAAAGCTAAGTAGCAAGGGGAAACGGCTATCCTGGCTCTGTCCAAAGTTCAAAACTACACCTACCATCACCTCTAAAATGAACATGTTAATATGTTGTCTGTCGTTTGTTAAGTCTGTACAAAAACAGAGCAGTAAAAACAACAATTTGCAATTTTTGGGGAGAGTTAAATGCTGAAACTGCTGGAAATGAAGGAAAGCGTGTATTTCCAAAGTAGTTTAACTATTCTTTGGTCTTCTCACTTATTGGTGTACCTTCTTTTCTACTGCTGATAATACTTAGTCCAAGCTGGGCAATAATTGTGGAAAACAGGACTCTAAAAGCATATCTGCTTTAAATATTATCAAAGACCGTCTCTCTCCTGAACATTTGCCTCCCGAATGTCACCATTTTCAAATAATCTGGTAAAAAATAAGTCACAGAGACATGCTGCAACACGTATTAGAGGCTTTGAAAACATGAACTTCTACACCAGGATTCTGCCAGTAAGCAAGAAATGTAAAATAGATTTTTTTTTTTTTTTTTTTTTGGCTGGAGTTTTGGTGTGGTCAGTCTCTCCATAAAACATACTTGGCGACTTCTGGACAGGATTTTTTTTTTTTTGTGAGGCCTTTAATGGCCAAAATATAATGGTGAAGGCTTTTTTTTTTTTTTTTTTTTTTAAGTCATCCTGTGACACCTCTCTCTCTCTTGTCTTACTGCCCTTTGAAGTCTACATATGTGTATTGATGGCATGATGCGGTGAATGAATGGATCTTGTTTTTTTTATATTTTACAGTCTTTGAGGTTTGATGTGACTGAATGGTTTAACTTTATGCCAAATGACTGGACTATCACTCTGCTCTTTCACCTCGACCCGGGCTTTGTTTTAAAAAAAAGAAATGACAACACTTTTCCCTTTCTTCACGTTTCTGTTGATTCATTTCCGAACATAGCTGTGCGTCAACATCTCAGCTTTCTTTTTAAACATGTTATACTTGGTTGCTGTTGTCATTTCCCCGTCTTTACCTTCACCTGGATGGGAAAACCATTTAGCCAAAACAGACATATACTTGAAGGGGGTTTGAAGATAATACCAGCTGCTCAACTGCAGGAGGCAGCAATTACTGTATGAAGAAGTGTTCTGCTGATCAGTGAGAAGTTTTGCTGTGACTTTCTGATCAGCAAAAACAAATGCACAAATCCAAACTGATGGTGAACATATGAGTTTAAGATATTCAGCTGTATTCCAATCGGACAGTCGGCACTATGCAAGTACGGGTGATACATCCTCACACACCACCTCTACTTAGCTGTTTGTACTTGGTCATTGGTTTGTACTATGATAGTAGCAACTGTGTGAACAGTATACTCTGGTTTTTGTATCTTAGATCTTCCAGAACAACAACTACTGTATGCTTGTCTCTCTTACACACACACACACACACACACACACACACACACACACACACTAAATCTGCAAGATGTGACCCTGTCTGGGTGTAGATGAAGCGCAACATGACAGACGGCGACCAGTCAACAGAATGGAAGACCTGGAACACATAACTGCACTTTGAACCCTCCTCCTTTCTTTTATATTTTTTTGTTACATCCTTCTGCTTTCTTTTAATGTTTGCATTTTTTGTCTTTCACATGTATTTAAAAAAAAAAAAAAAAATGCTTTAAGAAGACAAAAAGAAATAATGAACCACTTAAGTTTTTATTTCTTCAGTACATCCTTGGAAACTAAGAGGTTGTTGTGCCAGTACCCTTAAATATCCCGTTTTTTTTTGGTTAGATATTTTTTTATTTTTATAAATGTTTTTGTCCCTGGAACTTCCTGTGTGTTCTTCTAAAGCCTTACCCCCCTCCCACCCCCCACTGGCGTTTCCATGGTGTGTGTGTATGTGTGAGTGAGAGAGAGACTTTGTGTGTGTGTTGGTCTGAGTGAGAGAGAGAGAGTTCGTGTTTGTGTGTGTGTTGTGTGAGAGTGTGATATTGTCTCCAGACCTAGAACTAATAACATTGAAAACTTTCATGTGGGACTGATTTATGCTTGCTAGCACAATAGCTCCCCATTCATCCGCAAACCCTAAAGGCAATCCAGGCAGGCAGAAGCAATCACAAAGTCTTTGGTGGGATTTTGAATGCTATTTGAACCCAGATCTGTGTTGTATATTGTACATGATACACACTTTTGGACTTGTGTAAATTTGCATTAATTGCTGACTAACAGCGAAAGAATATATTTAATTCCTTATCTCTTGGCTGTGGGATCCTAGATGTGTAACTGCATGGATGTACTGTATCTCTGCAGAGTCAACTAGCAGCTGTGTGATTTTTACACAAAAATAAAAACGGCACAATATTTTAAACACTGCTCTCCTTTACTGACTTCTTTGTTTCTTCAAGGCCCTTAAAACATGTTTTTTTGAAACGCTTCTTTTATGAGCAATGAGATACCACGAGAACAGAACAAGCGTCCTGATGAAGCAGATTAGCTGAGTTTCGGACTCTGAAACCTTTGATGTTTTTGCTTTTTACTAACTTAATAAACTGTGTTGCTTATTTAGTCACGGATAATACATTTTGTATAGAAATACTTAAAGATAGAAGGAACAGCCAGACAACAGTTGTTAGTGTAATAAAAATTCTAAACCAAATTCTATTTTTTCACAGCAATATCTTAGATAAGGGAAGAATTTAGCACCACAGTGACAATAGTCGTTTTTCACAGCGGATATTTTTCAATAGCAATAATAGCTGTGATCCACTTTAAGGCTCACTGGAAAATGCTTTCTGGCACACTGAGCCATCAGTGTTATGAATTGCACCTGTGCCTTTCCTACTGTGACAAGTCAAAATCTCTGCTGTAAAAAAAGATGCCAGGAAAGTGGCGAGAAAGCACATGCTGCAACTCTTTGACTAAAACTAGTCTAATTAGTCATCAAGTTGTAGAGAAATCTCAAGCATAAGCAAAGCAAACTTAGGAGCTTAATTTGGAGCTCCATCACACAAAGGTGAGACTATTTCAGTTAAGAGGTTTCAGTTTTTAACCTTTTAAACCAATGTTTTTGCTTTTTCATTATGGATTTCTGTGTGTGGCCTAAAAAGTCGATGAAATACATTTTATAGAACATCTAAAACGGACAATAAAGTGTGCAAAAAAAAAAGTCAAGGGTTTAGAATCCTTTACAAGTCAATCCAAAATGGGTCTCAGAAGTTGCGTGTTCAACTGTTTCTACTTCTACTCTGAGACATCAACCTAAAACATCAACTGAACTCTTTTAAACTTTAGTATTTCTACTAATGTATTTCTAATTTTGATAAATATCTTGTATTGTTAAGATTGTAAGATCCCTTTTTAATAGTCTCCATTTCAGCATTTTGTAGCATTGATGTATTTTGTTTCCATAAATGAGAAAAGCTTTGTTTGACAAAGGTGTCAATGCTTCTTAAATGCTGAAAGGTGCTCTAAGCCATGTTGGGTGACGTTACTTCTTGTTGACATTCAAAAGTATTTTCAAACAAAACTGAGACCAACCCCCACACACACACACACACCCCAAAATCCTTGTTTGTTAATGGCTTGCATGTGATAAAAATGTAGTCTAAAAAAATAACGTGTGACCTCACTTAGAGCACCTTTTTTAAGTCCACTAACAAAAATAATGTCCAAATACAGAAACCTGTCAATAACACAAAGACACTGAATGGGTTTGAGCAGGTTTTATTAGATCTGTATGCATTGCTTCATTGTTACTGTTGTTACAGAGGTGCTCAAAGCAAACCTTAACATAATCAACTCTTATTTTCTAACTTTAATCTCTCCAAATCGGGTTTGTTTAACTACTGCAAACCAACCGACTCATAACAGATGATCAGAGATCTGTAGAAGGGAACATTTGGTTGTTAAAGTCCCTTAAACAGCTTACATTTACTCACTCTAAACTTTTACTTTTCCACAAATCTTTGCAACAAACCAAATGTCTATTTCATTGAACTGTGGTGGAGGAAATATCAGTTTAACCTTTACGTGTTAGAAAGTCTGAATGCAGAGAATAAACACTCTTAGAGACAATCACTGTACATATATTTTGGCTTTTAACAGAAACTCAAGCAGAAGTCCTATGGCTTCTTTTTTGCAAAAAGCCCAGCTCACATGTGATACAAGACCTGTTATCTACTGAATATCTTCTTACAGCAGGACAAAGAGCTCTAATGTAACGTAATGTAACATAAATATCTGAGGTTAAACTGCATCATATGCAAAAGCAAGACTAGGAGGATTTACAACAGAATCAGTGTGTTGGCTTCAGGTTTTTTCCCCAGGGTGTGATGTGAGAAATGCAGAACATTCACTTGTCAGCAGACGGCGCAGGTTGGGACCTTATTTAACCACGCTAGAAAAACAAAGAGAATGAGATCAGAGATTGTCAGTGCATCTTGTATATCCCAAGTTATAAGAAAGTTATTTTTCATTTCATATACGATCCATTTGGGGTTTTTCACCAGAATCTAAAGTCATTTAAATACAAGAAAGAAAAGAAAACCTCCAAATGCTTAAACCTATAGTGTGTAGTTTCTGTCTTCCCCATGAGGAATTCTAAGTCATGACGACAAAACTCTTTTGGCGCGTCCACATGATACAAGCCAAGCACAGCCCCACCCACCCCCTTCACACAGTTGCTAGTAGCCAAGGAGGACACAGAAGAACAAACATGATGGACTCTTCAGAAGGGGTAATTATTTTGCAAATAATCTTCTTTTTTTCAGTTTCTGCGCAGGAAAGTCATTGGACGCCACAATCTTCTGAGAAATCCAGAGAGAGTTGTGTGGAGCTGATTGCTTTGTAGCAATTTGGCAATGGCTTGAATGTAACAGATGTTCATTATTATAAAAAAGCTACGCACTAAAGCTTCAAAGAAATAGTTTGACCTTTTTGAAAAAAATAATCCACTTATTTGACATGGGTGTGGGGTAAATTACAGACATGCAGTCCTACAATAAACTTGCCCGCTAAAACTATTTATTTTTTGTTTGTTTTTTTAAATGTGGTTACATGTGCTTGACACTCACACACTGGTTTCCTTGTAGTGGTCCAAAGCCTTCTGGGCCACCACCTCAGAGAACTTGGGGTCGGTCCAGGGGATGTCGCCCGGCACGCCAAAGTTTATGGGTGGATTACTGAAGAGCTGCACAGACACGTTTGTTTCTCCAGGCTGCTTCTTCTCCCCCTCACTGGCCTTCTCTTCATCCTCCCTGCTGTTCACCTGCAGCACAGGGACACTGCACATCTTAACAGCCGAAACATATCTGCATTTCCTATGCTGATATTCTGTGCATATGCAGATAAACTGGCTTTTACTGCTTCAATTTTGGTCATTTGAATCTTTTTACTTTAGTTGAGTTGTTGCTTTAAATGGTACATAAAAGATAAATGATATAATCCAACTTGCGATGGTGGTTGCTAAGGTAAAAGTAAGGTTTCATTGTCTCTTAAAAGAGTAAATTGTCAAGAATTAAAGGTATTGCTGCAAAGAAAACAGGCATGTCTCAAATAGACACTTAGACTTGCAATCATTTGAAATAACCACTTAGGCCCCTGAGTATGACTTAGTTTGTAGGAAAAATAGTTCAAATGGCTTACAGCGACATAGGGCCAGTGGGCAAAATCTCAATATTCCCTTGTGGCAACGTACGTGTCCTCACTGGGACACTGTTCACAAAAACTCATTTTCTGTAGCAGCTTGTTAGAAATTTACGGAAGATGATTAGGGACACATGTAAAAACATTTATTGGAGGTCTGAATTTAAAGTCAGAATTATTTTTTAAACTTAAAAAAAAAAACTCAAGTTGAATTTTAAATGTGACCCTAGTCCTCTTCCATAGAAATTCATGATTTAGAAAAACTACCTCACTAACTGCAAAACTAACATGAAGTAAATAAGATGTCCCAAGTGATAATGAACCCCCCCTCCTCTTCCAGGTCTACGTACCATCTGAACCTGGAAGATGCCATCCTTGGTGTTGTTGACCAGAGACGACACCCAGCCGAACTCTCTGTTGAGCAGGTCCAGGATGGAGGAGGTGTTAAACATCGTCTCCTCGAACGTCTTCAGGAGGCTGTTGTACTGTTGAGTGAAGCGCTCGGCCATGGCCAGCGCCTCTTCCAGCTCCTGCTTCAGCGGGCCATCCAGAGGTCTCTTCCCGGAGCAGTCTGTGAAGGCAACATTATCACGGAGCTCGAGTAAGGTTAGAAACATCACTGTAATTGCAAATTAAACAGAAAAGCAGGCAATATGTCTTGTTATGTTTTACAAGTTGAGGGGGAGGGGGGTAGAGACTGATAACCTCCTGATAGAATATTGTTAGTTTTTTCATTGAGGGGACACAGAGATTTCAGGCTATAGTGTTTATACCAGCTTTATGAAGCATTTCTCTGAAATCAGAATAAACCTCATGATATTTCCCAAATGTAGAGGAAATGTTTTTGCTGTCAGAGGAACAATAATTTCCTTAACACAAAGGAATAGATTACGTAATTAAATCACACTCATTCAATCCCTTCCTGTTTCCAACATTATCACGAATCCTAGTGGTGCTGCTTTAAGGAAAAATAGAATTTAAAAAAATCTCTGGATCGTCGTTAAGGTTTCCACCTCCGGTTTCCTGCATGAATGCACACAGCTGGGAATAATTTCACCCACTTAACCTTTTTGAACAGTTACAATTAGTTGTTAAACATTTAATTAACAAGGATGTTATTCATATTTGATTCTGATTTATTATTTTTTCCCCCTCAGTATCGCTTGTCACTTGTTTCTTCTTGCAGCCTTACACATCTTTCACAGTCTGTATCATCCTCATCTCTATTTTCATACCAATCTTGGATTGATACTATTGGTCACAATATTAAAAAAAAAGAATAAAACATTTCACCAGAGCGTTATCTTACCAATATGCTGGATCTCTTTGCATTTCTGGCATTCTTCGCGGAACTTGAGGCAGCCGGCTGAGTTGCGGCGAATCTCTCTGCAGGTCATCCTGCCGTTGCCAAACGGTTTGGTGATGACCACGTCCTCGTTCACAATGCCGTCTGTGACACAAACACACCGTTTGGAAAGGTTTCTATTTTTAATTCACAACAAAGTGAGCATTCTAACTTTAAAACTCTGCAGGAACACTGACTTTAATAATAATAATAATAATAATTTCTAGATACAAGGACATCTTACATGTTTAAAAGGGCATACATGAAGAAAATACAATAGAATACATTTAGCTTCATAGAAATACATTTAACAAAATGGACTGAAAATCAGAAAAGCAGTAAAAAGAAAAGTGTTGGGAGGGTTTGTAAGGCGATGCAGTACTCTGGGGACTGAAAGATTAAAAGCTTTCTTAAAAAGGTAGGTCTTTAACATTTTTTTTTTAATTAATTGGCTGTCTGCCTGTTGAATGTGGAAGGGGAGGGCATTCCAGACCCATGGTGGAGAGGCAGAATGTGGGGGGTGGACAAGGAGGCCAGTCGAGGAAGAGAGGGGTGAGCGAGAAGGGACATAGCCTAGTAGGTGGTCAGAAATATAGCTGGGTATGAGATTATGGAGTCCTTTGTAGGTGATGAGGAGGGGCTCGAATTCAATATGGTAGTGCACAAAGAGCCAGTGTAGAATGATAAGGATGGGTGTGATGCGTTCGGATGATCTGCTACCTGGGAGGTTTCTAGCAGCAGAGTTCTGAACGAGTTGGAGTCTGTCTGTAAGCTTAGATGGGATACCGGTGAATAAATGGGACAGATTTTTTGCAGATAGTATATTTTACCAATTTATCTACAGTTTTGGAAATGGGTAGTTTCTGACTCTTTTAAACTCTGTCATAATTATTTGAAAAGTCACCTGCTACAGCGCTAAATGTAAGACATATTTTATAGCTGATACAGCAAATGCTATTAACAGACATTACCCCAACATGACCTCATCGTTGTAGCAGCTGTGTTTGCAGCTGATTTTTAGTTTTCTGTATCTAAATGGCTGTGGTCTGTTTTTGTTTACTTCATGTACAAGAAAATGTAAAAGTTTACCTAAAAATGATGTTTTAGACTGAAATGTGCCGTTTTATATGATAAACAGTCAAAAGACAAATAAACTACCTGCAAACCGTACGAAAGCTTTAAAAGTAATGTTGTAATTGTGATTTAAGTAGAATATGTCAGAAAATGTACCGTCATTAGGAGCTGCGTCTGAGTCGATGTTCATCATGGAGCCCATAGAGCTGAAGATGTTCCTGCTCATGTCCCTCATGGGGGAGAACAAATCCTGGAAGCCGTGGAACGGATTGTGGAAGAGAGAGCGAACGCTTCTGCTATGGGGATTGTATGGCCCCAGGAAGTTAGGAAAAAAGAAGACTGGAGGGTTGTAGTGCACATGATCAGCCACCTGAGACACACCGAGAACACACAGAGAGACCGCCTGTTAAAAACCGAGTGCTCTGCAGTGAGTGTGCTGTTGTGTCTGTTTCACTAATGTTGACACATACAAATACTTGTGATTCAAGATCCATTATTGGGATTCACCTTTTGTACTTTTATTTAAGTAACGTTTGCAGAGTATTTCTACACTGTGGTATTGCTACTTTTACTTAACTCAGAATATTCAATTCAATTTTACTGTCATTGACACAATGTGCAGGCACATACTGTATGTAACGAAATATAGGTCATTCAATTTCAACATCACATACAAGTAGATTTAAAAAAAAATAATTTACATTATCAACATTATTTACAGACTCAGAATTATTGCAAATTACATTATATGATAAACGTGCACATTAGTGCACTTAGTACATGGAAATATAAACATAAATGTGCCAGTGGCATTGTAAAAATGGCGGAGAATCATTAACGTACAGAAACGGGAGGAGGAAGGGGCGGAGGGGAGGGATCTGGGTGAGATTTTGATGGGTAAATATCTGAGTAATCTCTCCACCACTATTTATAATAACCTGCAAAACGCACTGAAGGTAGATTATTAAGTCGTTACAGAGATTCTAAAGCTTTTATTATCAGATGTTTTTTTATGACTTGTTAATTCTGTTAAATATTGTTCCGTGATGATCGTCTGAATTTACATTTCTTTAACTCTATTTAGGTTGTCTTTATTTGGAGTAAAAGAGACCCTCAATGAGATGTTTTGATTTAATCTACCTGAAAATTAGACTGTGATGCCTGTTGTCTCAGTGTACTGTATTCCCATAATGTTAAAGTTAGTTTAGTTTATCGCTCATATACGCACACAAGCAATTAAGTATCTCTGTGTCCAGTGTTTACCTCTATGGTCTAACGGGTCAACCCTACCTTCATGCTGTCTGTAAATATGCTGTCCACACCGTCGGCCATCTCGGAGTACTTCTCCTCCAGGTTCCTGAGCTCTTTGCTCTGCCGCTGCCCCTCCTGCTGCAGGACGTCTATTTTCTCCCCGTTGATCCAGATGGAGAAGGGAGACGTTCTGTTGAGCACCTCCTCCAGCTGCAGGTGAAAGGACAACTTTTGATTTTGAATCTCAAATATTTCTAATTTCTAGCTGACTTATCAGTAGATGGGGGGAAAAAAGAGAGAGACGGGATGGGTACGAGTTTTGTAGTAGGACAGACTCTGCTTATTGTTTTTGTGTTTCTAATACTGCTACACATTTGATTTGTAGTATTTGGATTTTTGCCGCGCAATATCCTTACATTTCATTATTTACATGGCACTGAAATTCCAAAGTATTTGCTATGTTATGCTTGTCAAGAGAAGACACCAAAACTTGTATTTGTGTCTAGAGATACTAATAATTTCTAATAATCATAATTTACATATTGGTGCACACTTACATACTCAAAAGAAAAATTGCCTTAGAGCCTCTTTAGTTTAAGGGGTTCCTATAAATACGCAGCAGTATTGATTGATTCTCCAAGCCATATGTAATCAATTACATTTTAGTTATTCCTTCAGGCCGGTGCTATTATGTTCCAGCACGGAAAACTAATTGTATGCAAATTCTTTAATTCCTTCAGCCATTAGGCCACTGAACACAAACTGTTAATCTGATCTATGCTGTGTTGTCACTGCCATGTTGATGTGGATGCTGATTGTTGTTGTTACTCTTGTACTTATTTATTACATGGCTGGGATAGACTGTACAAATGAATTGCCCCTTGGGAATTAATAAAGTTTTCTGGATCTGAAACTGCATTATAGCCATTGTAAAAGATAGCATTGACCAGCTAATATCTGGATTATAATCAAAGCCCGGTGTATATATAATCTAGTATGAGTACATATATGTGTGTACATGCAATGGTCTGACCTGGCGTCCCACCAGTCCAGATCCACTGCTGCAGGTTCGGGAGTAGTATTTAACGCAGGTGTTCTTCAGGCAGGGCTTACACTCCTCCCACAGAGCTGTCATGGTCTCGTTACAAACCCCCTCTTCCTGCTCCAGCTTGGCCTCCTTCTCCTTAGCCACGCGCAGCGCGTCCTGTTCAGAAACAGAAACAAAGACTTCAAGAGGCAAGCTTTTATTTTGGTGAGATCCTTATGACTTAGAGGTTATTTCCAGTTATTATCATTTATACAGCCTAAAGAGCTTGTCTTTTTTTGTTTGCCGTGGTAAAGTGTTTAACTGTTGCATCCCAGCAAATGTTATCAGAAGCAAAGCCGTGGGATTCAGCCTTCAACTCTTGATTCCCAGTAGACAGAGGCAAGTGTTTATTAAAAAACACCGGCGATTGGTGAGCATAAGGGATGTTTGTTGTATAAGTGCCAGCTGAACTTCAGCATCTCCCAGCCGAGCGAGGTCAGTGGTCCATCTGCAAATGTTTGACTTAATACAGCAATAAAGCTCCGAAAGATAACTTGCTCCCACTGTGCAAATTTCAGTAAGTTTGAGATTCTGTAGGTTAGAACAAAATGATTGTAAGATAATTAGGAACAATATGTTTAGCTTTTATTTGTTTGAGTGAAAGAAACTTCTTACTACAAACTTAATGACATCCTGTTGGTCTTTCTTGTTCTACGGTAAGTTGTCAAGAAAGTGGGTACTGTACTCAAAAAAATAAAAGACAACATATCTTCCAGTTCCAGCTCTAATTTCCAATTTTGGGATCAATATCTATCTATCTATCTATCTATCTATCTATCATCTATCTGTGACTTTACAATTCCACTGTGCTTTGTCAAAAAAAGCACATTAATTCTTCTACAATCAGCTCTATCAGGACAAAATAAGCCCATTTCTTTTCCTGTGGATCATATTTTAACACTTACTGTATCTATGTATGGCGATTGCTATCTGGCATCAGTGCTGATACCTGACACAAAATGCATCGTTATTCATGTTTCTACCTCTTTCTGCTCCTTTGTTTTCTCCAGGGCGTCCAGAAACTTCTGGTGCTCCTCTGAAGACTTCTGCATCACGCTCTTCATCTCCTTCACTCCGTTAACGGCGTTTTCGATCTGTTTATCCAGATACTTTTCTCCCTGGAGTGAGATCTCTGCCAAAAAAAAAATAACATCACATATTCATTTACTGCAGATATTCCTGTAACAGACTTTTGCATTTCTGCCCTCTCTGACCAAAATGACAATGTAAGTAAATTGAACAAATATGTGGGTAAGATATATTTAGTTTTTTTTTGTGTTTAACTTTATTTATATGTAATATTATTTGTCAGAAAATGCCTTTTACTTCTTTCTGCGCCCTCTGATACTGCCACATCCCCCGATTTTCATTGTAGGCATTTTCATACACAGGACAGGAATAACAATTTTAGTGCACTTTAGGGTATTCATCTTTCATTTGGTAAAAGCTGTGGTCAGGTTAGCTCAGTTGGTAGAGCAGGCGCACATCTAGAAGTTTACTCCTCTACGCAGAGGCTGTGGGTTCGACTCTGACATGTGACACTTTGCTGCATGTCATTTCCCCTTTCAGGTCTTCATTTGTCCTATGAAAATAAAGGCCTAAAAATGCCCCAAAAAAGCTTTCTTAATTTCCAGAAATTGGAGTTGTTTTAAGGGACCAGTCCACTCAAATTCAAAATATATTGTTTTCTTTTTTCAATATTTTCCCTTCTCTTGTGATATCTAGTCATTAAGTAACCTACTGTAACTTTAGTTTGTAGTTATCCAGGCTTTTAGATATTTTAGATAAAAACAGCTACTTGTTATTTAAAGACTCTGGATAATCCACAGACTTCACTTTGTACACTTTTTACTAAGAAATAAAAAAATAAAAAATAAAAAGATAAATACTCAAACACAAAAAAAGGTTGATTGTAAATTTGGTTGAACTTAAGTTTTCTGATGCAGGTGCGGAGACACTCACGGTTAAGATCTTCTTTTGATGGAAGACGGATACAGTTGGCTGAGGCCAGAAGAAGAGCCACCACAGCCAGAAACTTGGACCCTTTTTTCTTCATCATCATCATCATCATTAACATCCTCTCTGACTCTCACAGGGCCAGCAGGCAATGATGGAAAAAAACAACAACTGAAAAACATCCAACATGAATGAACAGATTTAGTTTAAACTCCTGTTGTGATGTTGTTGTGCCCCTCCATCTCCTCTAGAGGGAGACACAAGCTGTGAAGAAACCAGAGACCTACGCAGTAGAAAATAACCATCATTGCTCAGCGGTTTTCCACCCTTACACAGCAAAACATAAAACTAATCGCTGTGATCATCACTTGTGAATAATTCAAAGTGATGTCTGCGGTATGATCATTTTCATCGTCTCTTGTTTCATTCACCAAAAAACCATCAGCAAGGACACATCACCAAACTGACCTCGGACCAGTGTTTCCTGTGACTTTGACCAACTGTGCATTATATAAAGAGAACAGCAGGCCCTTTCTCTGTTTACCCATTTTGTTCTACTGGCGTGTGCTTGGTCAGCTGCCCATATATTCAACAATGACAGCTTCAACTGAGACCGACTGTAGCAATATTTTTTTTGTTGTTATTTATTCCTATTCACACACACACAAGAAATACACAGAGAGAGAAAGTCATCAGACAGATGGACCGGCCTTCTTTTCTCTTTCTGCAGCTTTTCCCAGGCAGTATAGGCCTACGTCTCTGTCTCTGCAAGTCGACACTGTTGATTATTTCTGCAGCCGGATATAATCCTCCATTTTCCTCTAAAAACGCAGCACGGCGATGTCATCCTGCACCAATCCATACGGCATTCTTTTATTATTGTTAAGCAGGTAGATTGTTCATTTGTTTATTTATGTTATCGAGCTTCTATTAGAGCTTTGAGACTGAACCAAAACAGTAAACTTGGAAAACATCCACATATGTTTGACTATATAGTGTTGAGTAAGGCGTAGCTCATTATATTGTTCAATCTGAGAGGGCTGTTGAGCCATATAATAATAATTATTGGTTTAATGTCCGATCTGTATGTTTATGAAATGTTAAATATAAAAAATGTCCTGAAGACAAAATATATCTTCTGTTGCTTTGTTTTTCAGAGTCATTCCCTGCTCAGTGATGTTTGTGCTCAACCATCGTCTCCTGTTCCTATGGAAACAAGCAAATTACAGCACAATATTTTACATGTATTTGTTACTTGACGTATTAACATACAAGTTCCCAACTTTGTTCCATCTTATTTCACACATATTATCACACATAAGTATCTTTAGTTTCGTCCTCATAAAACTTTACATTGAAGCTCTACGGTGTTTACACATAAATACTCCATGTTTTAATAACTGCACCATCAAATATAATCAAAATATTCTGGATGGTTTTTGCATCAATGCATCGTTTAATGATAAATTATTATAATTTCAGCCTAACATATTCGGCATCTTTGGAAACATTTGGATGCCTCGAAATCCCTTAAAATTGTGGGTTCAAACAATTGATTTTCTCAGCTTTCAGATAAATCTAGTAGCAACTGTTATAAGTATTATAAGGAAAATAAATTCAATTTAATGACAGGTATAACCTCTTTAAATCGCTCTCCTGTTAATCTGCAGTAAAAAACCCAAACAAAAAGGACCGGATGCCCATCTGGGGGCTAAAAATAAGTGTCCCACTTTCTCCTCTTTAAAAGCTTATGTGTTTAACACGTACTGTGCGGCAAACTGCATCTGCTTGCACAAGGAGGTTGTTATTCATGTGACAATAAGCCTCTGGCTGTAATTACATCATAGCTGTTACTGGAAGGTTTGCAAACCTGGGGGCGGGCTGTGACCAGTAAGACCTTTTTTACGAGAAAAAAACCCAGAATGAGTAAGACTTGAGGTGCAGAAGGAAAAAAGAATGAGCAATACAGTAAAAAAAACAGACATAAACAAAGACAGAGCCAGTTAAACAGTCAGAGAAAGGTTGACAGAGAGAAAGTTAAATGGAAAGAAAGCTGCATTATTTGCTGTACAGCAGCTGCGAGGATCTGTGTTGCACAACTGAAAGAATGCAAACAAACCTACCATCCAGATGTTGCCTGCAGCACCTTTCTAGAAAGTTCAATTTTAGCTTCATAAAGTCAAATACAGTAAAACATCTGCATCAGACGCTGTCCACATCTAAAACCATATTACTGTTCTGAATCTTTTTAATATTGTATTTCTATATTATATGTTATGCTATAATATTCTCTTCCATTTCTATTTAGTATACATTTCACAGCGTTGTAAATGTGTGTGTATATTACACATAATGCAATTATTATATAGCCTGGAAATTCAGACCTAAATCCAAAAGATTAAGGGTCTGGCATTGAGTAATGAAAGTCGCCCATCTCGAGGGGCGGCACCAAGCGTGCATTTCAAGTTGTCCTGAATTTGTATATCGGAGTTGAAAGTATTTGTGCAATTCATTGATGTAGTCTGAAGTACCGTGTGTATATATTGTACTTTATATAGCAATTTAAATGTAATTTGTTGTTATAGTTCCATTCATTTCATTTAATAGTTCTTAAACTGTTTTCGTACCTCTCACTTGATATCTGTGGGGCTGTGACATATGAATTCAGTACAGTTTTATCTTATCTTATCTTATCTTATCTTATCTCATTCTCTCTCTTTTAGAAGCTCAGACTTTCCTAATGTTAGAATGAGAGGAAAAAATTTAATCTAATCTGGATCATCTGAGCACCTTTAACAAAAAATGGGACACTGGCACGTGTGGCCTAATTTTGGCCTAATTTTAAGTGTTTGGGGATTTCTGCACCTAAAGGACTTATTTGTCATGTGCTTATGGAAGAATTAGGGTCAAATTAAACTAGAAAATGTACAAACACATTTTTTAGAACTGTCAAAATTGCAAATAGCTATACTACAGTAGCCTATATTTGGATTACAATATTAGGTGTGAATGCTGTTTCACTGCCAAAATGTTCCTTTAAAACCCTGTTAAAATTCCTTCACTCAAATGCCAACAGTTCCCAATCAAATGGCATGTTTATATAACAGTTAGTATTGGTGCTGGGTGTGCCTAGCCTAAAGTGAATTAAAGTGAACCAGCCAATGTGATGTCATCTGCCCTAATCCAGTTGTTTTGATCCAAAGATGAAGGTCACACCCATGAGTAAGCGAAACAAACAGCAGTCACCCTGTCATCAGCATAAAGAAAACAAGTGAAGGGACCAGATTTTAAAAAATAGAATAAAATCATATAGCCGAATTAATGTTAAAAATGTCGACATTTCATAAGATTAACCTGGAATATGCATTGCATTCTATTCTATTCTGAATTGTCAAAATAACATCATCACACCTTTCCTTTGAAGACAGTACTTTCCTCTGCATCACCAAGCTGCAGACTCTTAAAAAATAAAAGCTCCTGTGACTCACCTCTGTTTGTTTCCTGAGACTCCAGACCGTCTGAAGCTGCTCCAATCTCTCTGCAGCTCGTATTTATATCAGAGGATAACTGGGACGGTGCACACATGTGGTTAATGCTGTCCGCCTCCGCAGTCAAGCTACAGCAACAAAAGACAACTTCCTGTGTTACCTTTCAAAATAAATCGCTATCGTGAACGTCTCTTCCAAGGTTTGGAGAGAAATTGACATATAGGAGGAATTAATTGAGTAGGTTATCTTAACGTATCTTATCTTATATTATCATAGCTAGTGTTAGCAGCAAAAAGTACGGTTTTAGTGCTACTGAGTAACTTTGAAATTAGTTTTATTTTTTGGAATAATGCATTTCAGAAAAGAAAACAATCTCAGTTACTGCTGTTATTTTTTTATAATTATTCTACCTTTTAATGTAAGTGTAGTTTTAAAATATTTTTAAAATTATTTTCAAGTGCCCATAGTGACAATAATACTGAGACAATAATAAAGCTGATTGGCTGTACGTTGCCTCACTGCAATTTGATTGGCTGATTGCCAAGTAGGCTACTGTTGTCGGATCGTAGTAGGCAGACGTTCTTTTATAGAAACTGTTGATTATCTTTTATGGCACACATTTTAAAGTCTGCCTTTTTAAAGAAAACTTACAATTAAACAAGTGCACTGGATATTATTTTAAACCAAACTACTGGTAACAAATAATCACATTTAACGTGTTTCTCCGCGGACAAAATGGCTAACTCACTGCTAGCTTGTCAGGGAAGATGTTTATTTTATTTTTTTTTTACTTGATTTGATTTATTATTTAGAAGAAAAGATTTTCAGGATATCAAGCACTTTTCTGAGAGGATTACCAAACATGAAAGCAGCAGCAGGACAACGGTAAAGTTGGACAAACATAGCTGACATTACTCAAACTGACCGCATGGGGCTGTGCAGACTGAGGAGAACAGGTATGTGCGCAGTTGGATTATCACCTGTGGGAAACTGTTTGGAAATCTGTGTAATATTCTGGTTTTGCATCTGTCCAAATAAGTAGTTGTTAAACCCACCATTTTTCCAATGCCTGCCAATGTACAGGTTTACAGGAGGCTAAGTGGTTGGTGCTTCGGCCTCATAGCAACAAGATTCTGGGTTCGAATCTAGAATGTTCCGGGCCTTTCTGTGTGGAGCCTGCATGGGTTTGCTCCAGGTTCTTCCCACCATAAAGACATACTAGGTAGGACTACAGTTCAAAATTAGCCAATGTACAGAAATGTTGATTAATGTACATTGTCTTAATAAATTAAATCACTGATACTACATGATATAACATATATATGGGCTTTTATTTTTGGTTTTCCTGTCGTGTTGTGCAACTCTGCCTGACTTGACCGTGGTGAGCCTGAGGACTTTTCCAGAAGTTTTGTAATGTATTGGCAGCAGCGCTAAGACCGTGACCTAGCATTTAATAACTTAACTTTCACGGATGATAATTTTAATCGTTTAGTAATAACAGCTAAATCAAGGTTTTGAGAAGCTCCAGCTTCACTTGACTTATTTCACAGCCGGCATGTTGTATCAGCAAAAGCACATGTGTAATTAATATCAACGAAGGTTCTACTAACACACATGCAGTGCAACCATCTTTGATGTTATTAATTAATTACACCTGTGCTTTTCCTGTGTGACTTACAAACGAGGACTGTGTCTCAAGGACAGACACACGCACGCACACAGACACGCACGCACACACACACACACACACACACACACACACACACACACACACACACACACACACACACACACACACACACACCATTTCACGAACTGGCATGAGACCAGGTTGTCTAGTCATTACAAAGTTCTCAGTTTCTGTTAAAGGTCCCATATTGTAAAAAGTGAGATTTCCATGTTATATTATAAAACAGGTTCAGGTGCTATATAATAACTGTTGCTAAATCCACAGAGAAATGCACTCCGCCTGTATTTAGAAACTGTGCCTTTAAACGAGCTTCTGTATGGTTGTGATGTCACAACTATACTATATATATAGGTAGAAAGTGCAGCTACAGTCATTCCCTGGCTGCAATGACGGTGCAGGGGCTCTGAGAGCACAGATGCAGAAGACTCGGAAATGCTGACCAACCAGAACTGACTGTGTTTTTTCTGGGATGGGGCTTGAAGAGACAGGTTCTAAAACGGTGCGTTTCAGACAGGGCGAATACAGGTTTATTCAGACAGACAGTATGAGAAAAACAATGTTTTATTTTTAGATTAAAGCAAGTATTATAGTAGAAAACCCAAATACAAGTATGAACCTGAAAATGAGCGTGATATGGGACCTTTGTTAAAAACTAAGGTTAATTGTTATCTTCTGATTCTTTTAGAGCATGTTTTTTTGAGGAATCGATCTGGCTGTCTTGTTCCTCAGTGAAAAAAGCCAAATGTAACACTAGGTGGCAGGAGCTCCATTCTTAAACAGTAAAATCTCCTCCATAGAGGTCCCACCACTGTATAGGCTACAGTTTTGTACTGTGTATTTTGAATTGTTTACTGATTTTTATTTTGCTACACAGTACTTGTAAACATTAGAGATAATTAAGTCATTTACATTAAATAATGTAAATATCTTACTGCTGTTAACATTTCAATGTTGTTCATGCACCACAATCAGTCAGTTTGAGGCAGTTAAAAGCATCTCACTGGATCCAAATAAATCATCGATGGTGACTAGAGCTAATGTGTAAAGATAATGAGGATTGAGAAAATACTGGACTTATAAATATGAGTGAGACACTGTAAAAAGCCCTCTATATTTTGTCCAGTATGGCCCCTATGTGTGAAATTCTAACCAGCCGTGACACAGCACAATCCCTCATTTAACAGTGGCTCGGCTGTTGGCACAACAGCAGCTTTAGTTGATTCAATTAATCAAACAAAGTTTCTATCCTAAAACATGGCATGGAAATGTGACAGTATTTAAATTACAGTGATCGTGTAGTGAGGAGGCTTTTTCATCTTTTTCCTCCCTCGCTGTCTTTATTTCTAGACACTTATTTGCTTTACGACACACTCTGAGTGGAGCTTCAACAAACCAAGATGGATGTTGTCATATAAGAGCAAATTGCTGTTAGACAGCAGTGCAGAAGATGGGATTCTTGGACCATCTTGCAATGTTTATCCTTTCACCCTGATTTACTGCCACACTCAACTCACACACACACACTTACAGCGTGGACATTCCTGAAAGATGCTCTTCATCCCATACATGCAGAACTATGTGAAAATAACTAGCTATAGCTTTTTAACAGACACATTAAGTGACTTAGTGTTGTCTTTGTTCTGTCTTTTACTCTTCTGATATTTAACTGAGTCAGAACTACAGACTTCTTTCTAACACAACACCTCCACATTTGTATATTTTTAAACTTGTTTTCAGACCCAACCAACATTTTATTCCTCAAACTTCACACAAAAGGTGCAAAAAACCCACAGTATACTAGAGTCAAAGTCTTAAATCTCTACAAGTCTACAGCTCTGGCTGTAGCACTACCACTAATGTGACAAGAAGGTAACAAACCATCGGCTACTAGCTCCTTTGTTTCTGTAGTTATCAATCAGCAAATTATGTAAGCTAAATTTTAACATCACACAGGCCAACAGTGCACATGTGGATCAAAAATCTGCTGGCCCCCAGGTTTGTGTTGATCAGTGTTGGCAGTTTACCAGCCACAAATCCAGTGTGACTAAGCTAATTATCTGTTACGTGACCCTTTGCAAACCTGTGTTTTGTGTTTATCTCTCTCTCTCCCTCTGTGTGTGTGTGTGTGTGTGTGTGTGTGTGTGTGTGTGTGTGTGTGTGTGTGTGTGCGCGTGTGTGTCTCATGCACATTCCAACACACTCATACTCATGCATCCACATGATTTCCCCTAAATTGATACCAGAATCATCCAAATGTTTGAAGTTCATCTGCGGCCTGTCAACCACAGGTCGTTAAGTACCACCGATGGGACCAATTAAGCCTGGTGATAATTATGTTTTGTGTTAGAAGCCAGTAGAGCAGTGCACTCAGAGCTCTCTTTTTCTCTTTGCGTGTGTGTATTGAATTGTTGAAATCCATGCCACTGGTTGAGGATTAGCTGCAAAGCTACATGGTTTCAATTCACTAGTTGGCCAGTTTAACCCTGGAGCTTGGCACATGATACGCACGCACGCACAAGAAACTTCACGTTCTGATCAAAGGATGGTGGCTTGGTCATTGAATAACCTCATGGGATCCTAATTTTTACAAACTGTAAGTATCCAAAGTCCAAATAACGTGTAAAGGGAAAGACGGGATGTGGCTTCAAAGCCATTCAGGGATGTAGTAGTCATCATAGTCATCAAAGGGGCATTATTCCCTCAGTTTATGGTTGAGATGGCGACGTACAGCAAAACAATTGGCAGCACTGACATGTCGTGGTAAGAGAATCAACGGTATATTCACTGAAAGGAATGTTCCTTTGGGGCTGGAATGTGTTCATCTACATAGTTTTTCTTGATTGGTTGACCATTTGTTGACTGTGTACCTTGACCTTTGTCATGTTGGCTGTTCGCCTGATGAAGAGCTGGTAGGGCTAGAAATGGCATTATATAAAGTAACATTAGCTCCAACTTTACCAGCTGCAACATTAAAGTGATACGTACATTAATCTATTGATGATTACAATTTGATAATATAATATATGTTATTTAAAATGGGCCATTCTGCATAATATTACCTTTTATTTTTGGTAGTTTAAGTACAATTTGAGGCTAATACATTTTTACTTTTACTTGTAGTCTTTCTACACAGTGGTTTTGCTACTTTTACTTAAGTATCCTAAATTCTTCCACGACTGCTTAAGGGCCTATTCACATTGTACGCGCAAGAGGCAGCTCTGTGCTATGAAACCAATTTTTGTCAGTGGCTTGCACGCGCAAGAATTGGCCGGCTGCTGCGCTGACCAAGTGGAATTTTGCTGCTTAGCTGCTCTTGCGCGTGCCGCGGTCAAAGTTCAACAGGGTTGCTGCCCTAGTGCGCTGTGACGTTTCAGGTGTCTGAAAAAACACAGAATACACGTGGATCCACAAACAAAACACGGACAAGAGGTTGATTTTGGTCGTCAGCGATCTCCCAGAGCAGTATGACAAGTTTGAGGTACAGAGACCTTGAACGCAAAACTATGCTGTGGTGCATATTTCCACCATAATAGGCATGCCAGGTCTGTAGCTTATTGTAGCCTCTTAAAGGAGAATTGCGGTCAATTCCAACATGTAGTTCTGTTGTTTGTAAATTTTGAGTGCTGTCAGAAGAGAGAAAAATGAAAACAATCATTGCTGTCTACACCAAGTTATCCTCCCGCTAGAGTTAGCACCCAACAGGCTTAAACAGGGCAAATTTTAAATGTGTTTTTAGCCTCTTAACATGAAAACCCATTCATAACCTATCCGGGAAATTGTAGGTCCAACTCTCGTCAGCAGACTGTCAAATTGCTCCCTTGTATTCACCAGCCGGAATTACCCCAACTGCTCTCTGGACCTGAGGGTCTCGTGCACCCACACCCTTCTTGCTGCTGCCTTCCTCTGTATATCCCCCAACCAGGGCAAATGCAAAAGCTTTCTTTTGGTTGAAAGACAGAAACATCTTCGCAACCAAATCACTACTGGAATCGCTGTGTATTCTACACAATGTACTACACGCCTGATGCAACCACCGGACGCAGACGTGACATGCATTCAAATATTGGTGCATGTATGATGTAAATGTAGAAAGTCTTGCTTATTTTGCGCTAAACGCGGCGGCAAGCACAACAGATGTATATTTTGGGAATTGGACACAACCTAGAGGTGAGCGCTGCGCATGCCGTGTACAATGCGAATCGGCCCTAAGTCTGAAAAAACAGCAGCAGAGATCTATTTACATTTTGTGGATTAGTATGAATACATACAGTATCTATACTTTATATTCAAGTGTCATAGTGTGAAACTTCACAATGCCAGACTTCATCAGCTGGATGTGCGTGATAATGGGAATATTACACCTGCTGTTAAGTCTGATACAGTGGTAGTCGAGGTTAGTGGGAGCAAGCTGAGAAGACTGCGTGTGTGTGTGTGTGTGTGTGTGTTCACAGAAACAATTTTCCTGTCTCGCAGGCCAAGGCCACAAATATTCAAGGTGCACACTCCACAATGTTCAAACATTTGTTAGCAATTAGCCTCGGCCACAAAACTGACTTTCAACAAATCCCTCCCTCCCTCTCCCTCCCTTTTCTTTTTTTTTCACCCTGTCCCTTTTCCAGTCCCTCCCTAATTTTCCAGTTTCTTTGTTCCCTCCCCATCTCTCTCTCACTCTCTTACCAACCTTCTTCTTTCTCTCCATCCTCTCTTGCTCTGTTTCCTCCCTCCCTCTCTAAAGTTGCACATGGTTTCTGTCTGAGGAGGTTTAGTTTCCTCTGGCTCTGGATGGGAGCGGTATGATGCCAGAAATCTGCAGGCAAACACACGTTTAAAACTTTGGAGCTTTGACTATAGCAGTGATAGACGAGCAAGAATATTTGAATTAATCTAGACATCAGACTGTTTTTTAGGTTGCAGAGGTGCATTTTTTGCCCATATGGAATAATATTTAATGTGGCTGTATCCTGGAGTGTTTGCTTGTTGTTCATTAATTTTCAAATATGTGGAATTAAGACATTTATGGAATTTTGGGACTTTTTTGGAAAACTAGAAAATGCTTCAGGAATGAGTTTGCTGGCAACATTGCAGACTACCTTTTGTTGTTGTTCCTGGACCCTTGCTTTGTGAAAGAAAAGTACAGAGGACTGCAGTATCACCACTATCAAGTTCAGCATCAGCAAACTAGACCACAAGTTGTTTGTGAAGGACTCTTGAGCAAGGAATCATGAAAGGTAGAGTATTTTTACACATTACTTGTTACTGATGTATTATGTTAATTCTGAGCACCTACAAATCCCATCTTCCTACTCTCTAGTTGTGCAAAAAAACATTTCTTACCAATACCTGGGTGCATTTGCCAAAAATACAAAGAAAATGTAGACTGGAACAGCATCTGTCATTTTGGCATGCAAGCAGGCACCTGCGCAGAGCACTAGCAACCACATATGCTTCTCATCTGCTGTAAATCTTGGCAGTATGGATCCTGAGAAAGTGTCGGTTTGTTGTTCTTGGATGTGAGACTTTGATCAGTCAGCTTTAAATCTCTATGTACACACACACACACACACACACACACACACCCACAGTGCCGTTTCATAAAACATTTGTTCACTAGCCCTGCCAATGTGCCGCAGATTGACTTAATATCCCCCTTTTAAAGAGGGTTAGTGAAAGCATAACATCTGAATTCAAGCTTTTTCACAACATGGCATGAAAGGAGAGCTGCCACCGGCTTTGAAGAAGGCCGGGGCTCGTACATGGTTCCCAGACGTACAGTATGAAAAGTGAAAGGCTGGCCAAGATGGGGGGATACAGTGGGAAAGACGGGAAAACAGAGAGGGAGCAGGAATGAATCCCACATGTGGGGTAGCAGCTTGAAAAGAATTCAAGAGGAGTTGCCATGTTCATTACCAACAGTCACTGGCATGGCTCCGCTCCTGTATTTAGTATTGTTAACTGAATCTAATTAAGATTTTCCCTTTTTAAACTTGGTGTCTCGTTCCTTAGATCTTTTTGTTATGGTGTTTCAATTGAGTGCCATTGACCCTACACTAAACCCAAACAACAATTATCCAATCATATAGTTACTGTAACTACACTAGCAACCCCAGCCATAGTTACCTGAGATAGCATGACTCATGATCATTCAGTCATCATCCTAACAGCCATATTTCTCTTGTAACATTAAATGTGAAAACTGTTAAAAAACAAATGTGAGAATGAATTGACAATCTGATCTTACATTTTTCCTTATACTAAAACAAATTCTCTCTACACAGCAATACAAGAACAATGCTGTTTCTTTAGTTGTCATGACCTTCAGCGTAGGGTAACAACTGTGATACTGTGATTGATTCTAATTATTAGACCATCAAGTGGTTAATTTGCTTACTTTTGCCCAGAACGTTGTCAGCTATTGCCTTTTAGCACAATATCATGTATGTAGCCATCAAGTTTATATTTAAGTTTCCTTTATACAAGTCAGCTGGAAAAATTTAAAAGCCAGCTGAATACTGTGTTTGACTAGTATCACTTTGCCAGACCTTCCTCCACACGCTGTGGTCAACACAGCATTCCTTGATGGGAGAAAAACGTGCTCTGGTTGATTGGCATTTCTCTAAATCAGTCACAGTCGTCATGGGCGGTGCTAAGCTCCGCACGGAGCCACTGCAAAATAGCCTCGGGAAGGAACTTGTTTAGTTGGAAGGTGGAATTCAAAAGTTGTTTTAGTCGTGCGAGAGAAAACTCGGACAGATAGTCCAGCTAGCTGTTACAATTTACCCTGCAGAGATCTGAGGAGCAGTTAACCATAGCCCTGATAAATCGACCGGACTTTCAAATTCCAACACTAAGAAAGCAGAAAGAAACAGACATCGGCGAAAAGACATGCATACGGTGGAATTTTCTGCAGCACTGGAGTAAGCCCGGAAATGGAACGTCGTGGATGTAGATTTGTTTGACCAACTCTATAAACTAGCTTACTGAATTGGCTAGCTACAGCCAATAATGTCTGCTAACAACACTTGATTGTGGAAATTACTTCCTCTGTTTTCAAAATTAAGGACTTATTTCTGACATATTTTCTTTTTTTTTACTTAGCTTTTACAAAATAATTTATTTGTAAGGGTTTTTATTTCTGTGTAATAAAAAGTTGCAAAAACATGTATTTAGGTGCAGGTTAATACTTCATTTAATAATTCAGTTGCTCAATTATGTTCATATTAAGATGTGGGTTCTTGGGGTTTTAGTACCGTTTTTCAGACTTTGAAGAGTGTGTACAATTTTACTTACTTCACATGACCAGTTACAGGAAATCACGGAAGGCGTATTAGCAAAATCAAATCAAACTAAAATTCAAGTTGACACATTGTTTCTCTTCAGTTGTGGCTCCTGTCTTGAGGAGAGCTGCCTTCAACTACGAGCTGAGGCTACGGCAAATTAAGAACATATACATTACTCTCCTCAGCCAAACAGTACAGGAGGTCTCTTGATGTGGTTTCCAGTCTTGCTGAGAGCGGGTCCAGCCCTGCCCAACCAGAACTAAACATGCTGCCTCATACATTCCTAACAGGGCTGGAGAGGAGGGGGGAGAGTGAGAGGAGGTGAGGCAGGTGTATGGCTGGCAAAGGAAGAGGAAAGAGTGAGTAGAGAAAGGGAGGTACAGTACACAAAGAGATGGATTTTCTTGTTTTCAATTTCACTTTTGCTGTGGTTGTGTTATAAACTTACAATCAAATTGGAAGGAGAAAAATGAGAATACACATAACAATGTTGAGTGTGCAGCAACTCAATACTTTCAAAGTAGTGATTAACTGGATCAGGTTACTTCATGAAAACTTAAAAGTCAAATACAATCAACTGTAGCATCCATCATTTGAGCTGAAAATTTGTTGAACATATAGGTATTGCTGTTTTTTATATATGTCTGCATACATAGAGAAATGTGGGTGTTTCAGAGTGAGCTGTATTCACGCAGTTTAGATTGAGTGATCATAACTTAACGTTATTTGGTCATTTAGTCTGACCAGGCAAGTAAAAAATAGATAGAGGCCTGCAAATAAAGCATTAGAGAATATTGTACACGCCCTTTGGCCTCGAAGCCCTGTAAACCTAACAAGGCTTGTCTCTGTGCTTCAGACTGGCGGTCCAAGATGGTTTTGGGCCTGAGAAAACATGATGCGTTTATGGGATCGTGACTCTGAAAATCTCCCGTTTCACTGCTGAACGAGAGAAAAAGAACAATTTCTTGTAATAACTCGTCCAAAACTTTAACTTTTCAATCTGCAGCAACACATACCAGACATTTATAGTTTCGTAAGGAGACCACACGTTCCATTCAGAGGGCACCTTAATGGCTTGGATGTCAACAGAGGTTTGGAAAAGGATTTATTTGGCTTTGTGAGTTGTGGTCCAGACCTCCATTCTGATCTGGAGCAGGGCCCATCTTATGACTCCTGGTTTCACTGAAAGCTGGGAATTTTCTGGTGAAAAGAACTTAAATGAGTGGGCGGGTTAGCTCACTTGGTAGAGCAGGTGCGCATATATAGAGGTTAACTCCTCAACTCAGCGGCCAGCGGGTTCGATTCCGTCCTGCTGCATGTCATTCCCCCTCTCCCTCCCCTTCCATGTCTTTCTCTATCCTGTGGAAATAAAGGCCTAAAAATGCCCAAAAATTATCTTTAAAAACAAAAAAAAGAACTTAAATGAATTAATGACAGGAATATGGAACTCTATGACATGTTTGATTGGGCATCTCTATTTTGCATGTCAAATCGCATCTTGGGAGTGATGTGGTGAGGTAAAGGGCATTCAGGCCATGCTACTTGCCAAGGATAACATTTTGCACAATTCCCTAGCGAAAGTAAAGTCCAGAGGGGGTATAAAGGGAGGGATAGGCTGGGGAAGCGGTTTGGAAAGTCCAAAACCCCCCTGAGAGGAATCACCACAGAGGAACCACAGACATGAAGTGGCGCTGATGGTTAGCTGACTCAACTACAGGCCTGGCGCTGCACTCCCAAACACAAAGGTCCTATGGTGAAAGACAATGGAGGGAGAAGGGCTGAGTGACTCCATATGTTCGAAGAACAACACCCTGATACATTGACTTTTTTTGTTGTTGTACTTTATGAAGTTTCTAGCCTTGCCTTCGCATGCTACTAACCTTGTTGATAATTCTGTAAGTAATACCCACATTCACCTGTACATGTATCCACATGGAACTGATTAGAAACAATCAGAAATGTTTAGAAAAGCTTTGTAATAACCTGTAACATGTCCGTCTCACATCCTGTGTGTGCTGTATTATGCTGCTTGCCTTGATATTTTCATTGCTGTGGTGGCTGGTCCACTGTACACCATCTATACCAGCAATATGCAGTACAGTATACTGAATGAAACAACAAGAAGCTCCTACCTGAATGGTTAGGAATATAATGTTGCTTTGAAAGCATTTTGAGAGGATTTTATGGGGATTATCTTTATTTATTTTATTTGAGATCATGTATTCCTATTTCTTTACATTGCTACATTGTTCTACTTTGTGATGGTGATTTGACTGTATGCCTGACAAAGATCCCAGTTAGTTCGAAACGTTGCTCTATTAACTTTAAAAAGCTAGGAGCTATCAGTACATTGTGAAGATTTTTTCCAACAGTTTGGGATAGGAGAACGATCACATATGGGTGTAATGTTAGGGTGTCCACATCCATGGTTGTGGAGTGTAGTTCTTATGTCACCAAATACTACGTATAATGGTATTGTAGTATTTCTGCAGCCAGCAGCAGTGTTATTTTCAGTTCAGGGATCTGGACCAGTGCAGAGTGGTGAGCTGCTTTTAAGGTTAATTACAAGACCAAGGCACCAGATGTCAAAACAGCATTTAATAGATTTGTGATATTATTAGTATTCTTGTTAGAATTGGGAAATGTGCACTGTTATTGAATTATCCACTGTTCAGTACTACATCCTTTTAGAGAAAAGAACTCTTGAAACCACATTTTTCAAGCTACTCCACACATCCTTACTGAATATTTACTTCTTGTCAAAGCACAAGTGCACACTTGCACCAGTGTATTCAAGCTGCAAACATTTCCATCCTCAGTCTGCCTCACTGTCTGGATAAACAGCCAACACATGTCTAGTTTGTTTTTTTCTGCAGAAAACTGCTGCAAACAATCCAAACATTTCGTATTATTACAGGTTTGTAATGTAGAATCTATTTCTCAAAGCTTTTCTATTGTCACAGATGTACATTCTACTGGTCAAATGTTAGAATATGTTTTATCGTCTATTACATTCTTTTCAGGCTTCTTTATATTGCAGAATTTGGTACCAAAAGATATTCCGAATTGCTGTTGTTTGTAAGTAGTGCATGCCAGCAGTTCCTACTAATACTACTACTACTACTACTACAAAGGTCCCAAAGACCTGTTGCCTACCAAAAGGGTGGTGTCTTCTGCTACTTTTCAAAATGCCCCCTTTATATTTCAATGCTTTTTAGAGCCCCAAAGAGGTAAAATTATCCAGTAATCCACAAGATTAAAGGCAAAAATTAAAAGAAAAAAAAAATGTCCCTTGATTGTTTAGCAAAAAAGAACACACCAATCCAAACCTGTTGGACCTTGTTGATGGTGGTTTTCAATGAACTGATCCCACTTAGGAAAGTAAAGTGTGTTATCTGTTAATCACGTCATGAAGGCCAGATGCTCCGTGTTTGTGCTTTGCTGCACTAAATCCCTGACCAATGAGGTTGTTGATAAAGTACAACTCACTTGAAACTTTGAAATAATCGTGTAAATTTGCCAAAGAAAGAACATGTCCACTGATTAAGACAGAACCAATATTTTAGTAGTTCAGTGTTGCCATTTTCTAACTGTATAGGTGTGACCTGGTAAGGTTCATTGTTCTGCTGCTGTCAGAACAGATCATTTCTACTCGGTGAGTGTTGGACAGATCCACTTCCTCACTAACGAGACAGACATGAGGGTTTATCCCACAGAGAGCAGGGGAAATATGAGGAGAGAGAAAGGGAGAAGTAGGGAGGTAAAGGAAGAGAAACTTAAACGAGGAGCAGGCAGATATTTGAGGGTGGATACTGATGGGAATTTCAGTTTCCAATAGCGAGTCATGTGCTGACATTCAAACCTTTTTTATGCCACTGAAGTCCAAAAATGACAGGAATTCAGTTTCCCCAGAAATGTATTTAAATCAGGGTGGAAAAGTCTCTGAAACAGGATTTTTACCATATGGGATATGAAAACTCCACTGGAACCCAGAATAATGATATATGTGCTCCACTTGGCTACTTGGGTTGAGCAGAACAAGCTATAAACACATTTTCAATCTTATAAAGTTGATGTCAGCATATTTACACATACAAGAGACATGGCTAAACATTAGCATTCATTTTGTCATGCTTCTGGCAAGCTGGCCAATGAAAGTCCAATATTCATTCTCCATGTTGGTCTTCACTAACAAAAACCTGTCTCTTTAGCTGCTGAATGTCTGCTGTTTGTTGTTGAGCAGGTAGTGTATAGTGGGTTTATCTTTGCATCTGCTGAAACAGCTGATATGAACCAACAGAGTGAAGTCAAAGCCCTCCCCTTGTCCTTGTGAACTATCATGAGATGTTTTGGCAACACCAAAGCAGAGACTGAGTTTTCTGAATTTTTCACTTTAAAATATTTTGCATGGACATGCAATTCTTTCTCACTTTCTATATTTAACATTCTTTCTGTCTTTTAGTTTTTGAAGATGGCTGCCTTCACATATCCTTATGTTTTCCTTTGCTTTCTCCTCCCTCCATCATAATGTCAGGTTCAGTGTTTTGTGACCCGTCAGCTGTTCCACCTCTAAATGACATAAACATTGTCATTGTGGTGTTTGTATACTTATCTAAACTTTACTAAAAATAAGAAGATTACATAATGGGCTTTATCTCTGTTTGTGTCACCACCTATCTCATAATGCTACAGTGTGTGCAGACTGTAATTTGCTTCTCACAGACAGTGCATGAAGGTGAACTTTGATTACCAATATGCAGCTTAAGGTAAAACCTATGCACTAAAACAGTTGTGTAGAAGTGTGGAGTACATGATGAATAAAATGTTTTGAAAAATCTTTATTTATGACAAATGATGTCTTTGACACTCTAGATCTTCATCAGACATTGTGTGCAACTGTTCCAGGTTTTATTCACTTCCCAGCCATTTTTTCTCTTGTTCTCTCCCAATGAGAGGCCAGACTTCTCTTCATTTAGAACTGATTGTGTGGTTAACCACAGATATTGAGCCACAGAAAACATTTTGGTTTCCAAAATAATTTTTTTACTGCCTTAGAAAGGAAATAGAACTGAAAAATTAAACTGAAAATGAACTGTAAACATGTAACTCCACACTTACAGTTACACAAACTTTTTGTTTACATAAAAACACCCTAAAGGGAAGTAAAGGTCACACTTTATGCATCTCCTTATTAGCACTTTGTGGGCCCTATTCTAACGATCCAAGCGCACGGTGTGAAGTACCTGGCGCTGGTGCGTGAAGGGCGTGTCCGAATCCACTTTTGCTAGTTTGAAGGCGGAAAAAAGGGTTTGTTCGCCAGGCACATGGTTCAAAAGGGTTGTAATTAGTGTCTTAATTAATCATAGGTGTATTTTGGGCGTAACATGCAATAAACCAATTAGAATGTCATCTCCCATTTCCTTTAAAAGCTAGGCACGTTTTCACCATGGCGCATTACTATTATGATGCTGGATTTGCTAAGCAGAAGGAGAGATTTTCAGGAGAAGAAACTGACCTGTAACAATAAATAATGCAATAAAACTTTAACAACAATTAAATGCTGCATTATTGACTTTAGACCAGGTTTTTGTTGGTCAGTGTTGTCATTTTCTGCTGCCTCAAGATAGCAATATGGCAAGAATTCACCTGAACACCTCCCTGTAAGATCAGCACGTCAATGGACGCACACAGATGGGCGTAGGTACATTTGCTATTTAAACAACATGGGCTTTGCGTTGTGCTGCGCTGCAACGCGCCGGATGAGATATAGGGCCAACAGTGTCTAAGGTGTGGGGTTGGGTACCAGTTTGGGTGGTGACATGTTGCATGAAGTCCATTACTGTTACATACAGTTATGAAAACATGACATTGAATGTATCCTTCTAGGCCTTGTGTGGTTTATTAGGCCCTCTGGTTACATTCTGTAGATGTCATGCTTCTTATTTCAGTCCTTTCGAGTAAAGAGTGTGTGATGACACACAATACTCCCACCAGAATCGGCACACAAAGCCAACAATTCTTTTTCCACCACTGTTGGGCTGATTCCTCCTGAGTGAGCAGAGAAAACATTTGAGCAGGACAAAAACCTTCCTTTTTTAGTGTGTTGAGATTGCAGCTTCATGCTGAATATGCTCAGTAAAATGCAGAGACTTAATGGGGAGCCTGTGGGGGATTGTGAGGTCTGAATGATTAATGACTGGAGTAATCCAACTTTAGTTAGTGTCTCCAGCAGAGTTGGTTTCAGTCAGTTAAATGCCTTTATTCTTTGTCTGTTTCTTTCTTATTTGGCAGACAACTATGGTGGATACGAGAACCAGCTTTTCAAAGGTAATGATCACGGTTCTATTGTCTACGAAACATGCCAACCAGTTTGTCATATTTAATCATCAGCCACATGACATGATACATGTGGTACAGTCAATTGAGAAGTTATACTCTTGAATTTTCACAATCTTTTGTTAGTGTTTGCCTCCCTTATTTGATCTGGCAAGATTCATCCTGATAAGTTTCAGAGAAAAGTAATGAGGTGGATGTAAATGAGGCATGCCTTTTCCATTAGATGTTAAAATAATAATTTTGGGAAATTTTGTTGCATTCTTTACGAGAATTGTGCTGCTGTGTGAATAATGCAACTTCCTTTTAAGTATTTACAAAAAAATATTAAAGCTTTCATATTCCTTCATGAATATTTGGTTAGTAGTAGAACATTGTGTTTTGAAATTATGTATGTATTTTTTTCCTTGTTTTTCAGAGGAGGATTTCACTGGAGAGGAGGAAATGCCTTCATTTAGAGGTGAAGGACACACACACACACACACACACACACACACACACACACAGTCAAACTACAACTAAATAAGCAAATGTAAATAATGTAATCTGCGTTATGTTTTACTACTGTGTACACATAAGCCATGTGTGTGCATTATTTGTGTATAAACGCCTGAGTGTGACTGCGATGACAACACTCCAATACATTTTAGAAGGAAATAATGACTCAACTACATTTATTGACTTAATAACTATAATTACAACTTCTCAGATTCAATAAAATATGTTGCATTGTTAGATTAGTACTTCTAGAGCTGTTAAAATTAGCTCCACTTCAGCCATACATCATTAAAATGCTGCTATTGATAATAATGATCAGATATACAGTATACATTATAGTATAACAATGAGCAACCATTTCATTAATAGATTAATAATGGTTTAAGGAACAAAGGAACAAATGCATTTTCTCAGTATTCTATTATAGTAAACTAAATAAATTTTAGTTTTGAGCTGTAAGTCGGCCAATCTCCTATAATGAGTACTATACTTTTATGTCTGATACTTAAGCACATGTATTATTACATTGTAATACATTTATATCGTATCATCAGCAAAAAATTATTATAACTAAAATTTCAACAAAGTTGAATAATCACATCAAGTCAAATGTAGTCGCACATATTGATCAGATTCTGATTCTGTTTTAATTTCTGTGTATATTTAATTCTTGTTCTTCCAGGTCGTAGCAGAGGTGGCTGTATGAGGTGCCAGCAGAGCCACTCTCTCCAGCTGGCCGTCAAAGTCCTTTATGGATTTGTTGCATTACTCATCATTACTGTAGCAGTACTGGCTTCCCTTGGTGAGGTTTAATTTTTTTCTTTTCTTTTAAAGGTCCCATGACATGGTGCTCTTTGGATGCTTTTATATAGACCTTAGTGGTCCCCTAATACTGTATCTGAAGTCTCTTTCCCGAAATTCAGCCTTGGTGCAGAATTCCAGCCACTAGAGCCAGAAAGGCAAGGTGGAGGTTGGGGTTGTGGCCTTGACCAACTGCCACTTTTCTCGTTGGGAAGCCAACTCTCATGGGTGGGCCAAATTCTCTTGGCGGGCAAAGCAGAAAAAGGGGAGGTAACTTTACCCCTTATGATCTCATAAGGAGCAGGATTCCAGATCGGCCAATCTGAGCTTTCATTTTCTCAAAGCCAGAGCAGGATACCCAGGGCTCGGTTTACACCTATCGCCATTTCTAGCTACTGGGGGGCCATAGGCAGGCTGGGGGAACGCATATTAATGTTAAAAAAAAAACTCAAGAAGTGGAATTTTCATGCCAGGGGACCTTTAACAATAAGGTTAAAATCAATGAATCCTGTGAAGTAAATGTCTCTAAGCCAAAAATGCCCGGATATTATCTCCCTGACTCCCCAACAGATACACTAATCTCTAAGGTTGGATGCAGTCAACAGCCCTGTGTTTAATTAGATTATTTCACCAATTAATGCTGACACTCTTCATTGAGAGGTAGGCTTGTCATGGGAAAAGATCATACAGTGCCTTGCGAAAGTATTTAGCCCCCTTGAACTTTTCGACCTTTTGCCACATTTCAGGCTTCAAACATAAAGATATAAAACTGTAATTTTTTGTGAAGAATCAACAACAAGTGGGACACAATTATGAAGTGCGAACAAAATTTATTGGATATTTCAAACTTTTTTAACAAATAAAAAACTGAAAAATTGGGCGTGCAAAATTTTTCAGCCCCTTTACTTTCAGTGCAGCAAACTCTCTCCAGAAGTTTAGTGAGGATCTCTGAATGATCCAATGTTGACCTAAATGACTAATGATGATAAATGGAATCCACCTGTGTGTAATCAATTCTCCGTATAAATGCACCTGCTCCGTGATAGTATCAGAGGTCCGTTTAAAGCGCAGAGAGCATCATGAAGAACAAGGAACACACCAGGCAGGTCTGAGATACCGTTGTGGAGAAGTTTAAAGCCGGATTTGGATACAAAAAGATTTCCCAAGCTTTAAACATCCCAAGGAGCACTGTGCTAGCGATAATATTGAAATGGAAGCCGTCCCGCTAAACTTTCAGCTCATACAAGGAAAAGACTGATCAGAGATGCAGCCAAAAGGCCCATGATCACTCTGGATGAACTGCAGAGATCTACAGCTGAGGTGGGAGACTCTGTCCATAGGACAACAATCAGTTGTATACTGCACAAATCTGGCCTTTATTTAAGAGTGGCAAGAAGAAAGCCATTTCTTAAAGATATCCATAAAAAGTCTTGTTTAAAATTTGCCACAAGCCACCTGGGAGACACACCAAACGTGGAAGAAGGTGCTCTGGTCAGATGAAACCAAAATCTAACTTTTTGGCATAAATGCAACAAAGCTCATCACCCTGAACACACCATCCCCACTGTAAAACATGGTGGTGGCAGCATCATGGTTTGGGCCTGCTTTTCTTCAGCAGGGACAGGGAAGATGGTTCAAATTGATGGGAAGATGGATGGAGCCAAATACAGGACCATTTTGGAAGAAAACCTGATGGAGTCTGCAAAAGGCCTGAGACTGGGATGGAGATTTGTCTTCCAACAAGACAGTGATCCAAAACATAAAGCATAATCTACAATGGAATGGTTCACAAATAAAGATATCCAGGTTTTAGAATGGCCAAGTCAAAGTCCAGACCTGAATGCAATTGAGAGTCTGTGCAAAGAACTGAAAACTGCTGTTCACAAACGCTCTCCAACCTCACTGAGCTCGAGCTGTGTTGCAAGGAGGAATGGGCAAAAATTTCAGTCTCTCGATGCACAGTGCAAAACTGATAGAGACATACCCCAAGCGACTTACAGCTGTAATTGCAGCAAAAGGTGGCGCTACAAAATCTTAACTTAAGGGGGCTGAATAATATTACACGTCCAATTTTTCAGGTTTTTTATTTGATAAAAAGTTTGAAATATCCAATAAATTTTGTTCCACTTTATGATTGTGTCCCACTTGTTATTGGTTCTTCATAAAGTACAGTACAGTTTTATATCTTTATGTTTGAAGCCTGGAATGTGGAAAAAGGTCAAAGTTCAAGGGGGCCGAATACTTTTGCGAGGCACTGTACTTTTCTATGAATGTGTGGGTCTTATTAAAACACAGCCCATTTGCAGTAACTCCCATAGATCAAATGAATGTGGCCCCGTGTGCCATGTTTTACCTGACAGCTGCTCAGCACCAACAGACGCTTTTCACATTAACATCACATTTTATTGGGTTTGAAAGCCGTAAATCTTTATCTTTTACTACCGTTCAGGGATCTCAAGAGTAGGGAGAGAGTGATGTAAGATCCCACAACTTAAATAAAAATAAATAGCTCACTAAATAAAAAATATAAAGACCAGGGGCCTCAGGTATAAACGTTGCGTACAGACAAAAAGCTTGCATACACTGCTTTTCACGGACACTTTGTGATGTATAAAAAATTAACTTGATATGAAAATGTGCGGGCCGTCACACAAACTGTTGACCAGTTGTGAGATTGTGCGGCCCGTCCGCAAAATCTTTTCTGGCTCTGTAACATGGCGAATTCTAACTGAAAAGTGCTGAAAATCACCAAACATTACAAAATAACGTTTCCACTTCACTTACTGGCATACTGTGTGTCTGTAAAAAACATAACTGTATCCGCTGATACGCCGTAAAAGTTTGATCATTTATGTCGATAATGTTACACATCTTTCACACACTAATATTCAGTTTGCAAGCTACTTAACCTGATGATATTGAGTACATCCATAATGAGGGTAGAAGAGTTTAAGTAATACCAGCTGTTAGATGCTAGCAGGTAAAAGTTGAACATTATAATGATATGACATGTTTTGCTGCCAAATGAAATGTCTGCACAAAGATGGAGTGTCATCCTGAATTTCAATGGAGAATTTCAGCATCCTGTGGACAAGATCTATATATCTTGGGGAAACATAATTATCATTTTGTAAATGTCAACATTTTTATATAGTATATTGAGCATCAGCAAAGACAATTGAATCAACATTTTCACAATACTAATGCTAACACACATAACATGCACACCACCTATACAGCTCTGCTGCTTTACAAATAGAAACAGAACTCACATTATGTTTGTGTCAACTTCCAGCGCAGCTGTACAACACCAAAGCCCTGGAAACTTAAATATAAACAGAAAAGATATTTTACTTGGCTACAAGTCACAACTGTGCATGTGCACAAGGAAAAAAACAAACCAATAACCTTTGATTTTATGTTCCCTGCTGAACATCTGTTTTATACAAAAAACTAAAAACACACACACACACACACACACACAGGATTGCTGTCTCCGATGGGAGGTGAGTCCCAACGTGTGACATTGAGAACAGATGTCCCTGCAACATGATGAATATATAATGTGTTAATAAAGATACACACACACACACACACACACACACACACACACACACACACACACACATTCTTCAGTAAAAATCTGTTAAGTAACAAACAAACACATTTTTATGGTCCTTTGCTCTGGTACTCAAAGTTTGGAGTGAAAATCATGAGATCCAAAGCATTAAAAAAATAAATAGAAAATACTGCTAGTAATGCATGTGTAGAAATCTGTATTGGTTGATTTACACACAAACTATCAGAATTCTGCTTGAGCATTGTTGCACAGACTATACCAAAAGCACCGAGCCATGTTCAGCATCACTGTCACAGCAGCTAATACAGTAGAGCAGGTGGTATGTGCATGCATGTGGAACCATTTATGAATGTAAACACTATGAAACAGACCTGAATTAATCCCCTGAGTCAGGGCTTAGGATGTGTGGAAGAAAAAAAATACACATTATACAAACTTGGACTCTCTCAAATGTACACTACACACACAGAACTTCACACTCACTAAGTTGTTGTTGCTCTCATGGGAAATATGTTGGGAGAGCATGACGTGGTCAGCTGGCTAAACCATCACTCATCAGTGTTTTGGTTACATTTGTTAGCTAATGAAAATTTCACGAGTTTTGTTGTCAGGGCTTAAATTACAACTTCCTGTTTTTACTCCCTAAAATACTTCCTATGTCCTGTTAACACAAATGTACTGCCGATGTTAATCATTTTTGTATCCACTCCAGAGCGTTCAGAACCAACCTCCATGGTTATGTACATGGCACTTTTACAAGACCATGTTTCTTTACTGAAATGCAATTCCTGAACTCAGGAATGATAATATGACATTTTATAACCCTTAAACCTTTTTTTAACATCTTAACTTAATCAACGTTGCTGTGTCTCCAGTGTTCAGGAAGGTTGACACCCTGTCTGAGGAGGAGTCGGTCTACCACAACACGATAACCCGGGTTCAGCAAAGAATAGAAGGTGAAGTAGCTACGTATACAAATGGTCATTTTTTATATTGAGTCAGGTAGACCTCATAGACCCACATTATGGGAAAACAATAGCAAAGGAAAGACTCGTTGGAAAAGAAGTAGTTCAGAAGTTTCCTAAATCGATTGATTTACAGCACTAAAAGGGCCTACAATTACTGTTTTTTGACAGTATAAAAATTTATTATTTTTTGTAGACATAGGAGATTGTCCATTGTTGAGAGATTTATTCATGACCTTGACAAAACCCTCTCACCTCAAGTTCCTTTTAGTAGCTAATCTGGATCTGTGCACACTACTCTTTCAATTGTCATTGAAACATAGCTATTCAAGTTTCCATTTTAAGATAAGATAGACTTTATTGAATTCCCTTGTTACACCAGCTCAAAAAATTTAAAATATGCACACACATCAAAATAAGATAAAAACACATTCAATAGATGTAGGAAAAATATACAAACATTATTATAAGAAATAGAAAAAATAAAATAAGAGTAATAGTAGTACACCCTTATCATATACAGACTAGTAAAAATTATATACAGATATGCAGATGAGATAAGGTACGGATGAATAGAAATGGCATATTGCACAGTAGGAGGTGACCCAGAGTAATGAAAAAATTTATTTGCATAGTCCAGAATATTGTGAAGTGATGACTCATGTTGCAGAAACAGCTAACAGTGTTACATCATAATGTTGTATAAAAGAGTCTGCTGCTGGAATGAAGGCCCTGCGGTAGCGCTCCATCTTGCACTTAGGTGCAGCAGTCTGCTGCTTAAGGAGCTGCTCAGGGAACGCACAGGGAATGTCTTGTGCCTGGGGTGAGAGGTGTTGCCCCCCCCCCCCTATAATATCCAGAGGGCACACCAATACAGAGCTAGCCCTCTTAATCAGTTTTTTTTTTTGAGCACCTTAAGGCCTTTTGTTCATGTTGGCTTAGAAATTGAGATTTCACATACAGTAAACAATCTTTTTAAGGAGCAGGACAACTCATTTCACACACGTGAAGAATGTCGGGAGACTTTGATGACTTACACAGGAGCATTGAGTGAACACTCAAACGAGGAGTCGTTTAAGCAGGCAGTGCAGTTTAACCACGATGTTTCAACATGCAGTGCCGTCCCAACTCGCTGAATTTGCTGTCCTGGAGGCGGTACGTTTAGGTGAACCTTTAAGGTAAACGTAGATATTCCATGGGCCCAAATGCAGATGCTAAAGCTTAGTTCAGCCTATCTCTCCCTCTCTGGGAAGTATGCTAAAGTGTGGCTGGCCCACCGACCTCCAAAAGGAGACAAAACATTCCCTTATCATGCAGCTGTCTACACTCCTTGAGTCTACAGAGACACAAACATAATTATACATGAACCGAATATTCTTGTCCCCTGACCTGTGCCCCACGAATGACCTGATTTTGTCTAAGCTTTCCCTTAGTCTCATCATACCACAACATGGTGTTTCTGGAAATTCCACCACAGATCTCACAACAATGTTCATTTAGTAGCTGTTTGGTAAAGTTAAAATTGCATTTGGTGACATTTAGTAACTACCCATCTGCTGAGGAAAATCATATGAACCTGAACAGCCACTGAATAGACCTTGTGATCTGATTGTTTTTTCAACTACATAGACCCTGCATAAGGTCATTCATGAAGTGTGAAATACTACAGAGGATTCAGTGTGATGTCAGAGGAGCTCAAAGGATCTTTTTCTCTCTCACACATATGGTTACCAGAAGCTCATATATTATATACATACATCTAGAACTTTCATTAATCTCTCTCACTGTCTCTCATCTACTCTCCATTTCTTTCTCTGACTATCTCTCAGGTCTGAGCTCCACCTCTAACTGTTCCGGCTGTCTGGATGTGACTCTGTACAGCGAGGAGATCAGCAGGCTGAAGAGGGAGTTTGAAGACATCCAGAAAATGATACTGGGACAAGAGCAGGTACTTTATGCTGACAGTCGCTTGTTGTGTTCAACCAAAAGCTTAAAACCCAAAGACATTTAATTTGTTAAAGCGCTTATATTATGCTCATTTTCAGTTCATAACTGTATTTAAAGGTTATATCAGAATAGGTTTACATGGTTTAATTTTCAAAAAAACACCCTATTTTTGTTGTACAGCCCATTGCTGCAGCTCCTCTTTTCACCCTGTGTGTTGAGCTCTCTGTTTTAGCTACAGAGTGAGGCATCACACTTCTAATCCATCTTTGTTGGGAGTCGAACATGCGCAGTACCTAGGTCAGCACTACTAGCCAGTCAGAAGCAGAGTATGAGGGCGTGCCACGCTAGCAGCTAGGCGAGCATTATAACGTGTGTTACAAAGTGATGCACGTTAGTCACGGAAGTGAAGGCTGGACTACAATAGATTGGAGCAGTTTATGAGCACTTTAAGTTAAAAACAAAGAAAAGTAGAACAAAGAAAAGAAAATCCTCAAATGTTTTGCTTTTTAAACCCGGGTACAGCCTATATTTACACAAAGTTTTGATCACTAAGTCTGCCTCTTTGATCCCGGTCCCCCTCCAGGTCCTCGACCAGGCCACCCAGACCCAGACCATACTAAAGACCACCAGCAACCGGCTGACACGCGACATGCAAAACCACCTCATGTCGATCAAACTTCTCAACCAGTCGCTGGAAAGATACCTGGAACGGGTGGAAGGCTGGAAGGACGTGATCGAGGAAACTGAAGAGAAAATGAAGACGCTGGCGGAGGATCAGTACGACATCAAAGCTACAGCGCAGCAAGTCAACACGACTGTGGCACTCAGGTGAATGAAGAGATGTAGAGAAGCGAGAGATAGCCAAATACTCTAAACACAGATATCGATATGTGACACATCAATTCTTCTGCTTGTTTGTTTCTACAAAAGTTAATATGATTTTGTTCTAGATTTTATTTCAAAATTCCGTTTTAGTCACCTCTTTTTTTTGTCAGCAATATTTGTTTTCTTAACTTTTTGTCTTTGTCATGACAAACAAATATACATCCCCACAATTTTCCTTAACAAAAGTTACACTACTACTACCTGTATTAATATGATTTTATGAACCCGATGGTACATTAGATTATTATCACGTCTGGTAGCTACATGTTCACGTGTTGTGAAGACTTTTTAGTGAACTAGCCAAGTAAAAACTTAAAATCAGTGGCTGACAGCAGGCAAGAAGCCAGAGTCAAAGCTGCAACTGCAATTTTCTGACAAGCAAATCATTATTTATGAAGGCCAAGGACATTAAGAATAACAACTGGATTTCAAAAAGGCACGGCTGGGTCACATAATTCTAATGCTTAAACCTACTGTTGAATGTGTAGTTATATTAATGGGGTGATATGTCTTGCAGCACGCACATGATTTATTAACTAGGTTAATGTGTTTTTCCTTCATTAAGGTAGACACATTTAGTTGTGGTTTATTTAAATATTTACTCATCATTTAGTTTTGGCTGCTTCCATAGTAAGTAAAAAGCTAAATAATGTCTTCTTTGTTCTCCTCTTCTTACCAGTACAATGTGGATCGATGCCCTGCAGAGGAAAGCAGATGAGGAGACTCTGGTCCTCCAGAAGTTGACCACTGACTGGCAGGACTACAGCCGAGTTCTGAGCACCATCAAATCCAACACCAGCAGCACCACGCAAACCATGCGCTTCCTCCAAAACAACATCGTAGCAGATCACCAGAGAATCGCCATGTCCACGGAGGTGTACTACGACCTCACCCAACAGGTGTGTGTGAATATGTGTGCATTACTTTAGGAAACAGAACAGCTATGATTGGTAGGCTTTTATTGTAAAAAAAAACAACAACGAAGAAATTGAGTATAAATGGGGACCAATTGAAAGGTATTTCTAATAAAAATATAAACTCAGAGCAGCATAAGGGTTATTATGACATGACTGTTGTACTGTGCCGTTGTTGTCGGCTTCAGGTAAGTTCACTCCCCTTAAAGATTTTGTTACTTAGCCATTATTACTGACCAGTGTTGGGGTAGTTACTCAAAAGACATTAATGGATTACACATTACTAGTTACTTTAGTTAAAGTAATGCCTTACTTTTCTAAATTACTTACTGCTGAAAGTAATTAGTTACGCTACTAGTTACATTACTTTTGGATTACTCCATAACATCACCCGAAATGCACTATAATTTCGGGGCAGTGGTAGCTAAATCCGTAGGACTTGGCTTGGGAATGAGAGGGTTGCCGGTTCAAGTCTCTGTATGGACCAAGAACAAACTGTGGACTGGTAACTGGAGAGGTGCCAGTTCCCCTATTGGGCACTGCTGAAGTGCCCTTGACCAAGGCACCAAACCCCTAACCCAACTGCTCAAGGTGCTTCACTCTGACATCTCTCCATGTTTGTGCCTGTGTGATTATTTTGGGCCTGTGTGTAATATGTAATATATCAACATAGTGTAAAATGTAATTT
The DNA here is from genome assembly GCA_013375575.1 of Percina caprodes. Taxonomy (NCBI): domain Eukaryota; kingdom Metazoa; phylum Chordata; class Actinopteri; order Perciformes; family Percidae; genus Percina; species Percina caprodes. The sequence continues at coordinate 761,565 of JABXJD010000225.1, forward strand.
CCCCCTGGGGATCAATAAAGTATCTAAAAAAAAACGTACTTGCCAAATAACAGTGTAAGGTTAAATCTCATATATCCCGAGATCAACACAAATCCATGAGGACATACACAATATCACTCTTTTATGCTCTTTAATACCACAAAGCTGACAACAAACATCAGCCCAAATTGTCAAGAACAAGCCTACAGTACTGGCAGACTGGCAGTGCAGTACTGACTAGCTACAACATCCTATGTGTGTCGTATTCTTTTGCAGGCAACTGTAGCTTTTTCACGCTAAAAATTGCTTGGGTTAATCCAGTGGGCAGTCATACCTAAAAAGCCTTTATTGTGGCTAGTCCAGATGTCAGTGGTAGTTGACACCTACTCCAGGTAGAAATCACAATTTAATTTTTCCTGTTGGATGGCGGCCATCCACTCATCGCTACCTGTATCTTGCCCATTATGTTTTGGAAAGACAGAAATTCCACTGTTGAAACAGGCAACAAGTTTGATTTGTTTTTCTCTCCTCCCGTTATGCAGATAAGTTGGATAACAAGTAACAAAACTAACGTGATAGTTGTTTTGATTAGTAACTGTAATGTGATTACTGAAATTATCAGCTGTAATGTGATACATTACTGCGTTACAGACAAATATAATCATTGTGACGCTCTACCCCAAACACTGTTAATGACTGACGTTTATATGAGAATTTATGGTCTGTCAGTGACGGTCCTCGCAAGTACAAAAACAGTTAACATATGTCTGTATTTCCTCCAGGTGATGAACCTGCAGATGCAGCTTGACAATGTGACGTCTTTCATGGATGAACACGAGGAGAACATGCATGACCTTCACTACCATTCCAGGTAACACACATGTACTACTACACGTGAGAGGACATTGTGTTGGTGAACCATAACCTTTCATGCCTGATCCCTACCATTACATTCACCTTATCCTAAGTCAAATTCTAACTTTAACACTAAAGTCAACTCTTAAGTAATGATTAACCTTGTGGGGACCAGAATTGTTGTCTCCGATGGGAGGTGGGTCCCCACGTATGACATTGTAAACAGATGTCCCCGCAATATGATGAATATATAATGTGTTAATAAAGACACACACACACACACACACACACACACACACACACTTGACATGCAGGCATAGAAAGACCGAGTATAATCATTCAGGAAAAGTAAAAACAGACACTGTTACCATCCTCAACCGTCCGTCTTTAGGTACTATGAGAACCGGACAGGTGAGCGTTTCTCTGCATCGGATGGTCGCCTGAACTCCATCTCGATGGAGATCGACACAATCTCCTCCAGCATCAACGCCACCGTGAGCCACGTCCAGAGCATGTACAAGTACATCAACATCGAGAGCTCGTCCTGCCAGAGTCGCATGGGCAGACACGCTGAAGATCTACAGGTAGTAAACACAAAATATTTCTTTCCTCTTGCTTATGTGTCCATTGACAAATACACACAAAGAATCCAGGTGAGAGCTTTAGTCCTGCACAGTGAGAGATTATATGCTTAAATATTTTATAGGAAACCATACAGTATATTACCATACTTGAAAAGTATTTCTTTTTTAAACCTCCTCTATAGGAGCAGGGGACCTCACCATGGATAAACCTCTGTGTGTGTGCTCCTTAAATGTAGTGTAAATGTAAATGTAAGTTGTGTCTGATGACCCATGTGCAGCTGGAGCTCTAAAAAGATAGCTATAGCTAGCAAAATATCTTTGATTTGTTCGTTAAAAATGCTCATGCACCTTTTCTTGGTATTATTGACAGCGATGATATATCACTTAGCTTAAATGTTAACTGAGATGATTTGTATTTTTTGACACTTAGCCCAGTCTGCCGATTATATTTTTACTTAATTTTAGCAGATTTCTCCTTCCCTTTGTCATTCATCTACTCTGCCGGTTCTTTGTGTTCCTACGGATTTTCTCATTTTGCTTCTTATCTTTATCCTCACATCTTCCTCCTCATATGTGCAGAACCTGAACAACACAGTGTTGCTACTCCTCCACTTGGCTGACACACTGAGACAACAAAACATGTTGTTGAATGTCCGACTGGACATGGACGTCAGGAACCTGTCCATGGTGATGGAGGAGATGAAGCTTGTGGATGTTCACCATATCCAGCTCATAAAGAACTTCACTATACTAAAAGGTACAGTAGACGTTGCCAAATATGCAATGTGCACTTTATTTTTTAACTTAACCTCACCATCCTCCTTAATAGGTGCTCCTGGAGTACCAGGGCCCAAAGGGAACCGTGGTGAAACTGGCTCAAAAGGACCCATGGGACTGACTGGGAGTAAAGGGGACCAAGGCCCTATAGGAGTCCGTGGAATGGCCGGAGAGAAGGGTTCTCCTGGGCCCAAAGGAGCACCAGGTGAATCGGGCCCCAGTGGCAATAGAGGGGCAGTAGGAATCAAAGGAGCTAAAGGGTCTCTTGGCCCGCCAGGACCAGCTGGTGAGAAAGGCCAGAAAGGTGACCTTGGCCCCTCAGGTGTGGAAGGCCCCCCGGGAGCCACAGGTGTTCCAGGGATCCAGGGTCAGGCAGGATTACCAGGCATTATTGGGCTTCCAGGAGCAAGGGGGAAACCAGGGCCAGTAGGGCCAGCTGGACCACCTGGAATCCCTGGACCTCCAGGTTTGCCGTACCCCCATGTCCAAATTAACTCCCAGCACTGGACCGTGACCCCTGCTGCCTAAGAGACAGTAGAAAGATGGACAAAGACGTGGACTCAGAGGTGATTTGTCCGGTACAACGAATAATTATTGACAGATAGATGAAGGGATATCATCCATTGTGACCGGAGACGCAATCATCTCTTTCTACGGGATTATGCAAGACGATTCAGAATTTATGCACAAGTGCGACAAATCAAATTCAAGATGGCGCTTTGATAGAGGCATTGCCCTTATATTATGACATGGCCACATGAAAGGAACCAAGAGGAAGGTTGAGAAAATACAAAACAGAATTGAACTGTTGTTAAAAAGTGAGAACGAAGAAGGCCAGAAATGGACTGTGGATGGACAGAATATGAACACGGTGGAGAAAACGGCCACAACACGTGTCTCATTACTACTTTTGATGAGTGTTTCCTTGTAAATAAAAGCCAAAGAATACCAAAAGACAACAAGCTTCGTCCATATATGATGACATAGTTATGAAAGTTTACCAGAATTGAAACTTAGATGATGAGATTAAAAGAAATAAAATAACACATGCATTGTTGAAGTCTTGCCTAGTTGAATGTACTGGAAGCGATGAAAATATTTGAGGTTGTTGTCAAGCCACCAAATTCTCTTGGGGCATAATAACTAGGAGAGCAGTGAACCACAGATTTGGACTAAAGTATTGGAGTTTTCCCATCCAGACTACTCAAAGGTTTACATTCCCGTGCACAATTATATGGGCACAGAAAATGTATCTCTTTGTTTTTACATTATGTACACGTTTCATCATCCTTTTCTAGTGGTTGGCACTTTATTGGTTCTTAAAGTGTGAAAACTTTTACAGGCATTTCAGAGCGGGTACTCTGAAGACATTTTTTTCATCTTCTGGGCAAAGCTGTCCATTAATGGTAAGGGTTTAAATGAATGGCCTCTGAATTTGAGCTCTGATGACCTTTGGTTGACATTGTATGTAACGTTCGCTTCTATTGTTGCTGTAAGAGTGAAGAAAGTAACTCTCTCGTTGATTCCCGTAGACGTGATTGTGAAACCATTTTAGGAAATACACTCGAGCCCTTTCAGTTCCTTGAGAAGATGCATACCACTCTACCTTATAAAAGTGGTATTAATCTTCTTATCTAACTCATTTCAAGAAAGTATATAAGCATATTTCACAAAATGTTGAACTATTCCTTGTAGTATGAAGGCTAGGAAGGTTATGAAACTCATTTACCACATAAATGAATAACAATATTTTGTTTGAAGTAATAAACTATCAAAACACCAGACTATTAACACTTGTGATAGCAGAATAATGACTTGTACAGTAAGAGGTTTTAGGTTTTATGATGCATACATAATCTTTTATATTACATCAAAAACATCTTAGAAAAAGGGGAACGTACTATTTTTGTAAACCTGTGTGTTGTAATGAGATGCGACTGGCTTGCATCGAACTTCAATAAAGCTTTTTTAACACTCATTTTTGTAAGTGTCTTAATGTACTTCCAGAGCAGAATGCTAGTGTTGCCCTGTAAGGGGAAAATGAGCAGCCATTAATTCAAAACACATGTCAAACCCCTCCCAATAGATTTTTAAGGTTTGCTTCCACTGACTCAAAGATATTGTCTAGATTTACACTGTTGCTGTACATTAACGTAGGAAGGCCTACTCGACAAAAATGTGCCCTACAATTAACAGTGTGACGCTCATAGTCAAATTTAGTACATTTTGTATGCTTACGCAAGGCATTTATACAACCTTTAAAAATACTTTTCAGAATATTTTAATGTGCCAATCAACGAACATTAATTTTCATTAACGGTTGTATGTGGGCGTGTTGATGTTGAAAAACAGCGGATGACCTCCCTGCAGCAGGCTGCCCTGATCTCCTGCTGACTAATATTTTCACATTTCCTTTTCATTCTCAGTGCTGGAACATGACAGGCCTTGTGGGATGTTAGGAACCTGATCTCCAACAAAAACTTCCTTCAATAATCCACCCTAATCCCATATTCCTGCAGTCCCTTCAACTGCATATGAGCATGGAACATTTGCCCTGAATCCTTGGCTTTTTTTCACCTCAGAAACTTGAAGCAAAGGCGTAAAATTGCTGCTTTTTCGGATCTATGAAACAGGAAAATACATCTGATAAAAAATCCAGGATGAGATTTATAGCCTAAAGGTCTGAATATTTGAATGCTTTATTCACACGTCAGACCATTTCTCTGCTTGTGGTGAGGGAGACCTCCTGCAGACCAAATATTCCCACATGTGGAGCTGTAAATTACCAGGACTGTTGCTAAACTGTTGCACAGGGCACAGGATAACAGATACGACAGCCACAAGAGAGACACAAAGAGTAGGACTTTATAGAAAATGTGAAAAAAGGAAAGGACTTTATATTCACTAAAGCCCCAAAGACCAATGACAAGTGATTGACAACATATCAAATATATTCTTCAAATATGATTCAAATGCCCTCACTATGCATGTAGGTTACCTCTCTAGCTAAATATTAATGTAAAACTAATAGAAATGGAATTTTGTTAATGTGAAACACCTTTCATGTCATGAGATCTACATCTGCCCACGCTACTTTAGTGTGTAATTTCAACACTTTATCTCATGAATAGAAAAAAGACATTGTCATTGAGTTAATTTGCTGTTGTTTACACACCAGAACACAACATAATGACTTGGGATGTTCTGCCATCTTTGTTGTCACTCCAAACTAAAGATTTAAATTTATATTCAAGATGTGGAAACAAGACTCCAACTGAGTGCCAATGTTGCTCAGTGTCTACTGAATGAACTTATTAACTTATTATTATTGCGTCATACGGCAGAAATATTGGGTAGTGTACTTTTGTGTTTGTATCTGTTTGTATTGCATGGTTTTAGTACATGTTTTTACGTGTGTGGAGTTAATAGTTTTAACTAGCCATGTATTTTACGGCCCTTTTTGCCCTTAACTCTGACAAACTCAAATTACTAATTACTAACGGCTATTACTAATTATTTTCTTGGTTCATCAATTTTGGCACAACTCAAAGATATTCAGTATGCTGTCATAGAGGAGTAAAATAACTACAAACACAAAAACACTTTCCAAATCCCAATATTGAGGTTATAATCCTGATTCTATACTACACCTTGTCTTGATATTTCATTCCTGTCTTTTCAGTGCCTTTTCCAGCCTCAGCACCATGCAGATCATGTCAGTTCCAGCATCATGCAGTGATTCATGTTTCAGATTGTCATCCGTCATCAAACTGAGGTTCACTTGAATAACATGGGAAAAGGGGGCTGGGAACCAAGGCCTGTTTCGGTTTTCGGTTTGCTGTGTACACCACATGCTTATTTAAAAGGTACATTTGAGAAACTTAAAATTGCCAGTGGTCACTGGAGGGGGATTTTAAATAGGAGCTTAATTATTGTTTCTCTACTTACTATAATGGCTCAGCGTCTCTAATGTTCTAAAAAAAAACTCTGTCATAGTGTCATCTTTTGGGTGACTCAGAAAAGCAGCAATGTGTTTTTATTGTGGGTTTTAAAAGGGCTTAATTAACCTGAAGGTAGTATGATTACTTTTGAAACTACAGCAGCGAATGAAGTTCAGACATTAAATTCTCCAACATGGACAGAGAGAAAGACAGTGAAAGTAAAAATGAGCGTGGGCATGGTGTGCTAATGCTGTGGTGAAAAACATCAGGCCGAGCCAGCATAAACCCAAAGGCCAGATGTGCTTTCTGGAACCTCTACCAGCTCTGACTTTCCCAGGTGGAACATATTTCACTGCTTCATGTATGTGTAATTTTCCCACCCCAGAGGCTTAGCAACAGGCTGAAAGCTCTAACATCATGATTTATTTTTGGAGCCATTAATGACCGGGATGTAACACCTCTCTCCCTTTTTTCCACATGAACACTTCAATGCTGATTGGCTGTGAAGTGGATTGAGTAGCTGTGAGTAATAGTTTACACCACACAGGACCAGTGCTTTTTGCTGACTTAGTGATGTGAACTCATGCCTGCACATGGCTGACATGAGATGATGAGCGAGCATTTCATTTCACATACATTTCATTCATGTTTAGATGGTGTTTGTCACAAAAATGCCTGAATGGTTTTATTGCACCATTTACCCATACAGTCCGATTAATATAAATGGGAATCAATGGACACTGAATTTTGAACTGGACCAATATTATCATCTATATGGCTCTTTCTTCTTTCGGTTCACCACTTAAAATATCTCAACTATTTGATGGATAGTCAGGAAATTTGGTTCAGACATTCATGGGCCACAGAGGGTGAATACTACTAGATAGTGGAGATAGCAGAAGGGGAGGGGCATCCGGCTTTATTCCAGCAATTTACATACGTTACCCAGACTACCAACTATTAAACTTTGGCCTCATGATGACATCTGAGCTATCTCTGAGCAAATTCATTCCATTGATGTGCAAATGAAAAGTTCCAGAAAAAAAATAGTAAATGGACTTTGATTAAAGATTATCCAAAGTCAAAATTGAATTTCCACGCTGAGCTTTAACACAGTGTTGTCACTCTTAATACTCTCACTTAAGGAACACTATGCAACACGCAGTTTTCCAAATTGATGTGTTGTTCCATGCCAAAAGCAAACGTGTAACACGTTTCCTTTTCACAGCCTCTCGATTGATACATTTTGACCTTTCTTATTCCTTTTGTGGGCGTGTTTATTTTTAACAGTAATTGACTGCTCTGCTTACGTTTTTTTATTAGGAACAACAGCACTGGCAACTAAACCCTTCACCTCTGCAATGTTCGTACACTTGTTAACATAAGAACTTAGTCATGCAGATCAATGCCTTTTTCAGCTTTTCTCTTCTTGTCGTATGGTTTTGATTAAAATGTACAGCTTTTCATGCAGATTTATCTTGATATTTCCCTTTTAAATTGCTTGCTTTCTCTTAGCCTTCTGTCACTTTGATTCCCAGGTCACGTTGTGTAATTTTAGTCAAGATGACATTCAATCTGTAAGGTGTGGATGGTGGCACAGAAAGACATTACCTAACCTGGACCAGCACACACCCACTTACATATATGCACATAAACACACAATTTGAGACGTTAGCTAACCGTTGACTTGACAGGCCCCCAAAGAGCTCATTACGTAGACAGCTGTAAAAACACACTTGGCCTTTCACTGTGGCTCAGGTAACAATTATTCTGTGTGTATGTATGTGTGTGTGTGTGTGAGTGTTAGTGAGAAAGTGGGGATCACACCTGCTGCAATTTGTGTAGTGAATCAGCAAGTAACTGAAAATAAATAATGTCTTTGGGCCTCTGATTCAAATGTACAAATTGTGAATGTGAGGCTCAGGGTCAAGTTCGAGCTCAAGTCCAAAAGACACAATAGGGTAATTTATCATTTAGTTTGGGCAAATAAAATAAATTACGTAAAGAAGGGGGGGGGGGACTTGACTTTTTTAAAAGTCCATGAACTTACTCTGTAGTTTCCAGATATTGACATTAAAAAGTGCCTGGACAGGACTTTCCAACCCCTTGGGTCAGACAGCTAGAGACGGTATTTCTGTTAGCAGTGACTTCAGCGAGGAGGATGAGGACTCGCTCAGTGCACGGCAGCGTCTGCAGACAGACGATGGATGTACGGTCACACCCGGTTTGTGTGACTACTGAGGTACTTCACAAGCTTTCCCTTGAAGTTGGGAAAACAGGAGTCTGGTCATGGTTGTATCACGTTAGAGCAGATGTATTAAGTCTACAAATCATCACAATTTTTTTTAAAAAGGATTACTTCTCACTCTCTTTCCATTAGCCTGGACTAGTGATTGACTAGTCTATCTTAGCATAAAGTCTGAACGTTAGGGGGGAAACTTGCTCACCAGCAGCTTGGTCGTGTCAGCAGCCTAACAAGACCTCTAACGTCGGCTGTAACAGGTTTCATTTGTTAAATTGGTACTTAAACAAAAAGGTAGAAACAACACTGAATTAGGTCCTGTAGGCTAAACCTTTTTCTAGTCGCTAATTCCAGCACGAATGCTAACTCCCTCTGACACCTTTTTGCTTGTGTATGGATTAAACTCATGAGCTATGTTAATTTGTGCGTTTTGAATGTGTGAGTCCGCAGGGCGTAGTTTAGAACGTTAGAGAAAGACAGCTTTGTTTGCCCTGCTTCCAGTCTTAATTAACTTTCAGTCTTATTTAATGCTAAGCTAGGCTAATTCCTTTCTGTACTTAAGTTGCAGACATGAGTGTGGTATCATTTTTCCTGAGCTAAGTCTTTGAACGAAAGCTAAGAAGCATTTTCTCATATCATTTTTGTATACCTTTTTAATGTTTGTCCTGCATGTATTTACACTTAAGGTTTTAGGCTTCTGCGTAAAATCTACACCGTTGCTACGTGCATAGGTACGTGAAGACAAAAACCTATGGCGTAGCCTGATGTGCACCTCTCGAAAAATGTAACTACACGGTGCGACCACGCACGTTGCTCAGCTGTGGCTTTGTAGCGTTGCATTTCCTGGTTCTCCTTTTCTATAAACAACATGAAATCAAGGAAAGAGTTAACTTTTCCTGCTAAAGATTTCCCACCTTGGTTAGAAAGCACAAGGGAGACACTTTGTTTCTCTCACTAGGACTCTAGAGTCACTACTTGCTTCGAAGCCAGTCGGCGTCACTCTCTCACGTCTCCCTCACTCTACCACACACTCCCCACGCACATACACATGCCGGCTCGACGCACACACCAACGCATGCATGGAGCCTCTGCAGAACCATAAAACAGCCTTTAGCTTTAAAGAGATTGGTCAGCAATTTGATCCGCCCAAGACGCATGAAGTGACTAATGGTGCGTTCATGCCACCAGGCAATATCAGGGACCTCCCCGTGATTACGTTGTTTTTCCGACTGCCAGCGTTCACATGATGCCTGTTCTGTTATATTGCCGTTTGGCATAACAACTTGTCGCATGACTACCAGCAACTGTTGAGCGTAGCATCAGGTGTGTGAAGACATAGAGGCCACAATAACAAAGATTTGTTGCTGTTATTTCATGCAAGAATACAAACAGCACATCAACAGATGTGTGTGTTATCTGCAAGACAACGAACAGGAAAGGACACAGATAAGGGGTTATTTTTTATACATAGGTCTATTAATGAATCATTTGAAACATGTTATGTCTGTGTATGTTTCTTGGAAGAGGCGTAACTGGGAAACTTTGTTAGCAAAATCTAACCCAAGTTTTACACCTCTGACGCAGGAAGTGACGTGAAGGATGACGTTTTCACTGGGAAAAATGTTTTTCCGATGCCCATGAACGTACGGACTGTCTTACTGTAATGTGAAGTGAAGCCACAGCGAGAAGCACCAGGGCTCCCTAAACTGCAGCCACACTGTCCACAACATTGGAACCTCTGTTGTGGGACACCTCCCTGCTTTAGAGCTGCTACTTCCATCAGGTCTTTTTATTTTTTGTCTACATTTCACTGGCTAAATGTCTGTTTTAGGCGTTATTATGGATCCCATGTAACTTCTAGGCAAGTCCCGCCCTAAGAAGCAGCTTGATTGGTTGGGGTTAGGCATTGACCTTGAGTGGTTAAGGTTAAGATAGCTGATTGGTCAAGGGATAGGACCTGAACAAATCGGGTTATGTTACCTTACGTAAGCATGGATGCCTGGCCAATAGTAGTGTGTAAATGCTATTGAAGGGCGGGTGGGCGGGTCTTGCCTAGAAGTTGCGTGGGTTCCATAATAACGCCTGTTTTACTGACTCCTCTGTACATATGGAATACACTGTATATGTATGCATCCGGGTTGAAAGATAGTGTCAATATGATAAAAAAACATAAATGCACAAAATAACCTCATACATAATAGGCGTGAAAATACAGACTTGCAATTTTCCCATCACACACCTGTTTACCTTGAGAATCGGCCCAGCTCCTAATGCACTCACTGAGGCTGTTTTCCTTCACTAGAGGAAAAATGACTTGGCTGAGAGCTTCCTCCAGACACTCTGAAGTTATTTCAAAAAGTAACTCAACATTTCATACAGAGACTAAATTAAAGTATTATATGTTTGTTTGCTTTGCATGGCAGCAGGGGAAAAATGAGGTCTTGTATTATTGTAACCATGTGTTTGGAGTGAAGCTGCAGCCCAATGAGGAAGATTAGACTGCAGTCACCAGCTGGAGAACACTGGCTGATTTGTGTTCCTTCATTTTATTTTCAGAACATTGATCCAACGTGTCCTATATTGGGTCCAGAAACTGTTGTGTGAACTGGTTCAGTTTTTAAATGCTTATTTTATTGAGGCTAATTCCAATAAAATGCTGCATCCCAGTTGAAGCCTTGCGAGAAACCGTAATGATTATTGCCTAGGAAGCATAGATTTTTATTTTATTTATTAACAATTTGTTGTATTTATTTTATATACAACAGAAAAATAATAATTCTAGACAGATTATTGTAATAAACACAGCTTTGTTATTTTTGTTTTGCCTATTTCTACCGACATGAAACTAAACAGTTGAAACTTTCAAATAAGTTTAAGGATGTTGTTTGTTAGTGTTTCAGTGTAAGTGCTCTTTGGATTTAGTCATTAAGGTGGAAATTTGTCATCTGAACTCCTCTTTTGCAATCTGAGATGTTTTGTAAATGAACTACATTTGCCATCTTTGTTCTCCGGCTTTGCCAAACAATCAATTTGAATGTAATAGCTATAAGCTCCGGGTCCTGGTTATCGTCATTGCAATTTAGCAGCAACGTGATGGTGGCTTTTTCTCTCATTGCTTTTTCTTGTTCGGAAAACAGTGTGTACAAGTCAGCGCCCATATGGCAGACAGCTGTGGTAACCGAGAAGATGAGCTGCAACAGTTTCTCAACATTAAAAAACAGTAATTTGGTTATTGAAATAAAAACATATTTCTCTTCTACTTTACAATTCTCTATAAAGCTTCATCATCTCAGTCCCAAAATACTTCTAACAGTTTCATCGATGAATGGTCAAAAGCAATTTTTAACAATAGTTTAACCACACATCTGGGATTGTAGAAAAAATACAATTGTATGTCACCATCTCACTCCACATTTCAGTAATAAAACTGTCCCTGGTGGTCAATTATGTTTGCGTTACCACAGATAATCAGTTCAATAAGTTGTTTTGTTATGGCAAACACAAGAGACCTCTTTATCCAGCTGATGCAGGATAACAGTCCTGTCCGATGGGGATCTAAGGCTTATGGCCATTTATGCTCTCGTCAAAGCCACCAAACTCCTTTGACAAAAACAGTAATTTTACCTCACAGAACATGGGAGTTGCTGTCTGGTGACTACAATACATAAACAGCTTCAGTTACCCGTCCTAAAGAGCTGTTTAATGGAAAGTTTAAGCTGTTAAAAATATTCTAAATATAGGGTATACTTAAACTGATATTTATTGTTTTAGGTGGGCCTCTTTTTTAGGTGGCTAAAAAACGTTTAGCTGCTGTTAACTTCCTTGAAGTCGGGTACTTAAAACTATTGGATCTGCCCAGAGCCACTCTGGATCTGCCATAACCAATCACTAACGTTTGGTCATGACGTTGGCTTAGCATTGCTAGCGTTAGCCTTAGCCAACTCCTTCACTACTAAAGGAGTGAGTTGGAAAATCAAACTTTTCCCTAACCCCGTGGAGCGGAGGGCAACAACGTCATGGCCACCAACAAAACTCAGCAAAGATTGTTCTTGCTCGGGCTTTAACTTTTGGATATTCAGCAGTGTTGCCACAAAGGGCCGAATGGCTTCGCTCGCATCTTTCTCCACCGCCATTATGGAACTACAACTCAAACTAGTGCAGAACCTCAACATCATCGTTCTCAGCCACCCCCTCTGTTTGCTGATTAGACCGGTAAAAATTTGACAGGAGAAAACCGGCGAACGTACCGAAAACCTAAGCGTAGTACTGAAGGAAAATGAAAATTGAGCAGAAGTACCTGGAGGGTGGAGCCAGGCTACAATATTCCTGCCTTATTCTCCAAACTGGGTGCGTGCTGACCACCATCTACGGTAGGTAATAGCTCGTACAACCCCACTTCAATAGATCCAAACTATCCCTTTGAGGCCCACAACATTTTTGGTTTTGTTTTCTATTTTTTTAAGGTTTATAATAATTAAAACATGGTGTGTTTCTTTACAAACTGCACCCCAACACATGACCCTGTACAGACACACAGTCAGACCCTTGGTTAACCCTCATCCAGCGTTTTTTGGGCGGAGCTGCAGTATAAAGTCCTCTGCTCATTTCCCTCCATGTGTTTAGAATAACAGAAGTGCAGCTGCTCAGATCACTTAACTCTGCTCTCCCCTTCTCTCTCTGTTTTATTTAAAGTGAAGCAGGGCCTCGTTCATTCAGCACAGCAGCTCTGTCAGAGGAGGGATGTTGGCCATTACAAACTGAAGTAACCTCTTCCCTGTGTTATGTAACTAGGCTCCATACCCTGCCACACATCTGGGTTCTTCCATACTGTATTTCTGCCCTCACAACACACATTAAACATTAGCAGAGATGATGTGCATGAAATTAGTTGGTTTTCTGGGTTTCATTTGCAGATGTAGGGAACAAAAAAAGGCAGGAAAACAAATCGATGTGTGATTAATAACATCACTCATAATAATTGGATGTAATGACTCTTGGTGACAGATTCACGGCATGTCCGTCTTTGCAAAGAACACTTCTGATAGTTTTAGTTCCTGACCAACAACATGTATATTCTACACTTGCATAAGAAGAAAAAATAACCTAAAAGTCTGAATTTGCTGTCCAAAAAACACAAATTTTCTTAACAATTTGAATCTGTTTAAGCAGTTTGACTTGTAATTCATTACAGACAGCTTTGGAGGAAAGAACCAGAGGTAAAAAGTTAAAACCATATATATGAATTTGAAGTATGAAAATATGAAGCCTGCTTGTATGGAGTCATAGGAATGCCATAAAAAAGAAATCTGTTATATAATAAGAAATAAATGTGGAAATAAGTAAATACAAAAAATAATAAAATACTAAATTATAATTATAAGCTATTTCAATTGTTTACATTTATTATATACATTTATTCAAATTAATATCTGCATATATTTATATTGCTTTTCTGAGGTTTCTTCCATTTGTGTGTGTGTATATACATATATATATATATATATATATATATATATATATATATATATATATATATATATATATATATATACATATACTGTTTGTTAATAATGTATGTTGGAACCAGTTATGCTTACTATGTGTTGGTATATATGTACTGCACAGTTTAAATGTAGTAAGGGAAAATTTGAATAATGAAATGTGACTAATAGGATTTGTTTTATGTTAACAAATACATTTCAACACGGACATTTAGTTCATATATTTATATTATATTATTCAGAATATGACGGATCTGTTAATGTGACTAGGCCTTAAATGTTCTAATAGCAGTTGTACGACTGTGGGTTTGTGGGAGTCAGGGGTCCCTGGAGCAATCAGAGATAATTATGGGATGTTTATAATGTTGCTGCCTGAAACACATGTAAACATGAACGCACACGCAACCACTAACCCACCTACCCAACACATTCTTCAGTCGTTCACTCATGTAAACAGAAAAATTTAAAACAAGATTTATTTTTGAGTATTTATGCCTAAATCTTCTAAGTTTGTAAGAGCTCAAAGTATTCGTATCCAGAAGAAGAAAATCTACTGTACAGAAAGACTAATGGTGTCCCAAACTGAGCATTTCCTGCTGGTAATTATTTTTATATTGCATCCCAATCCCATCTTCCCTCTTTAAATTTAAACAGCTTCTTCTCGCTGTCACAACATACCTCCCCCCTTCGAGGCCTCAGCAGACCTGGCTCTTATTAACATTTGGAAACAGTTCAGATATTTGTATCTGTGAATCATCAAGAGAGCGCACGGTTGCCCTGGAGCCTGCTGAAAAGTCACGAGTAGAACGGCTGACACTTCCTCTACTCAAACTAATGCTCAGAGAGGATTAAATAAAACATTTTTTGGCCCCTGCCTGACCCACAGAGGCTTTATTACGCTGTCAAGAATATGTAGTAAATGAGTGCTCATGTGTCACACCTGTCATGTCAGAGGTACACAATAATAACAAGATCATGTATCCACATATAAGGAAGCAGAAGGAGGCAATATTTTTGAGGTTCAAACTTTGTTTGAGGTGGATCTGTTGAGTTCCTATTCTTATCTATTTCTATTCTTATGTTATTTTAACAATATAACTTTTTTCCAATAAAATAGATTTACTACTTTCCCTCTCTCGATTGGGCATTCAAGTATTGCAGCCAAATCCAGTTTGCAAGAGGAAACAACAATGTTTTTGTGTAATATTTTTCATGTCACCCATGGTCTCATTTCTTTCCATACTTCCATAATGTCAATGCATTGGATTTAATACAACAATGAGTGGAGTAAATGGGGGGTCAGAGCTCTTTTACATCCAGCACTTTTACAGTATATAACCACAAAATTATAATAATGTCATGCAAAACTCACGCACAAACAAGCTTGCACAGCAGGAGCACACATGTTGAAAATAAAAAAAAATGATCTCACAGGCACAACATCACCTGGTATGTATGAGCTGCAGGTTCCTAATAAATCTGATCATAAATTTGTGCAAAAGTAATTAGGACTAAATGTGGCAGATGCCACTGAACCGGTATAGCTACCGCAATCAATGAAACAGCAATACATATTTTTTAAATACATTTTTAAATAATTAGTTTTTGGGGGGGCATTTCTGCCTTTAATCACCAGGACAGCATGAAGAAAAAGAGAAGCTGAAAGACATGCAGGAAACCTGCTACACGTTGGATTCAAACCCACCTCTGCGTCAAGGAATACACCTCTTTATATGGGACATGCTCTACCAACTGAGCTACCCGGGCACCCAAAACTGTAATTTTTCAGAGGATGGTCTATGCTGTTTTATTGGAAACATGGTAGATGGTTTAATTTTGTTTCATCAGTTTGACTAATCTATTAGATGCTCCCTTAACTCAATACCAAGGTGCTGGATGAGATAATGCTGGTAATATTCCATAAATTCCATTCCATATTGTTCTATTTTTCAGGTATTGTACGCTATTTTGGGTTTATACTAGAAGATGTTTACATGCTTTAATGTTTAAAAACACATTATGCTTCTCACATTGTCTTAATATATCTGTATTCACCCTCTGTCTGAAACACTGCGTCCCCCCCCTCCGGAAACAAACATGGGCATGGAAAATTTGGAAAACTCATATTTGCTGGGCTGTTTACAAGGAATTAAAGTAATTGTTATTGTTGCCAGGTAACAGAGCTTTAATCCATCTTGGTGTTGATGACATAATTTGGAAAACTGGACATGTTGACCTTTGAAACCAACGAGGGTTGACCTTTTGGACCCTTCGGGGGTGACTGGTTTGCACACAAGGTGAAGCATGTCTGTATGCAAGAACACACACACACTCACACACACACACACACACACACACACACACACACACACACACACACACACAGACAAAATATACCATTTGTGTGTTAACCATTTTGTGTGTTAACACAATGAGAAACAGCGACATGGTTTACTACACTTGCCTGTCCACACACGTCGATGGCATGGTGTGTTTAGGTGTGTGTGTGTGGTCCTCTTCTAGCATTTTTCAACCAGCAGCAGATGTTAGGGTGACCACCACGGGGGTGGTGGACGCTATTTCCATGTTTTCAGTGTGTGTGTGTGTGTGTGTGTGTGTGTGTGTGTGTGTGTGTGTGTGTGAACGCTACAAGGGTGGTAAAGGTTATTGTGACTGGAAACCTAGCAGATAAAACAACATGGTTAACTGAGACCACCTCAGACCTCACTAACTCTTCCCTAAACAAACACACACACACACACACACACACACACACACACACACACACACACACACAAAAACTGACCACTTGGCACCACAGTTATTTTTTTTTAAATGGTTCCCTATCCTACGAGCCCTCTCATTTGCTGTAGGTGGAGGATGGACTATGGAGAGGTTTACAACATATTTCCTACACAGGAACACACACACACACACACACACACACACACACACACACACACACACACACACACACACACACACATCAAAGACAGTGCTGGGGCTACCAGTTTTACTGTCATTGATAAAACCAACGGACACAAAGTTAAAATAACATTTAATTTCTACATTACAATATATTAGGAAGCACTCAAAAGGAAAATTGCTCAAAATAAAAATCAATTAAATAAAATAAGCATTCAAACAAGGTCAAGGAAAGAGGACTATATTTCCACTATAGTCAAGCCAACGCCCTGCACCACAGAATGAAACCTTTCTTTCTCGCTTGTTCAGGTGAAAGTCCTCACTAATACACTATTTCTGGCATCCTGGATTAAAGGTTTTCCATTGGAGAGCGGCCATTATGGTAGACCAGACAGTGACCTCTGGCTGTGACCACTGTGAGGTTTTAGAGACCAATACTGAAGTTTTCATCATTTATCTACTATCATATGTCAACATAGTAATAATAATATCATTGCAGCAGCTGTTATGATTATAAATGGTAAAAGTAGTGAGAAAAATGGAACAGCAATACTAGTCAGAATAAAAGCAGTAATATTGGTAGTATTTATAGTAGCAGTATGGGAGTGCACTTTATTCAGCCTGTAAGATTTTTCCCAGCATGCTTTGAAACAGGTGATAAGTACAACAGGGGGCAGCTGGACCATCTGGGCAATAACTAATTCTTCTAAAATTTTTTGGAGTTTACAGCTTTAGGATGAATCTACTAACTCATTTCTGACTTGCTCCAGTGCAAGTGCTTGGGAAACGCAAATGTTAAAGGGAAGAATAATATCCTCCTTTTGCAGCAGAAAAATACTAGAAATGAGGAATGGGCCGACTGACTTTGGGGTCCAGTAAAAAACTGAACAACACATACACATATTGAAGACATGAATTATGGGAACTGTGGGTGTTTGGCAGGACATCTCGTCATTTCCCGACATAAATGTGAAATTAAAGGTCAGTGACAGCGTTGGACCTGCTCCCTGCAGGGGAAGTCTGTCCTAATTTGTTCTGCCAGACCACTCTGCCTCTCCCAGTGTCACCACCAACACTTTTAATGTGGCTGATTGGGCCGACCCTTTGCCCTTTTGCAGTGTCTCTTGACAGTATTTTTTTTATCCTGTCATTTTAGAAGCTGTCATTCCTCTTCTGTACTGCAGGAGTCACTCAGCTGCACACCTGCTCCAAATTCCCTCATCAGCTCCCATGTATATTTACTTTGAGCAATTGTTCCCACAGCCTTTTGTCCCCTTGTTCCTGGCTTGTGCTGACCCATGGACTGACATTTTGGACTTCTTCCACTGCTTGCTTTTTGCCGATCCCTACTTTCAACAATAACACAGTAAACTTTTACCTTACTTGTTTTGTCTACATATCATGCATTTAGTTGATTTTAAAAGACCGTTAAAATTAATTTTCCAATGAGCAATGGTGGAAGAAGTTCTCAGGTTTTTTTACTTTTACTAGGTAAAAGTAGCAATACCACAGTGTAGGAATACTGTTGGTAAAAGTCCTGCATTCAAAATCTGAAATCAAAGTACAAAAGTATAGGCATCAAGATACTTAAAGTACCAAAAATAAGAGTAGACTGTAGAATGGCTAATTTATTATAAAATTGGAGTATAACTGATGCATTTATGTGCACAACATTTTACTTACTTTACATTCTGCTGGGTAGCTTCTGAACATCCCAATGGGATCAATAAAGTCACAGTTTTAACATAGTTTTTTGGTTGATTATATTTTGTACTATTGATCTAAATCTGAAATGTAACCACCAACTAAATAACATTCTAAATGAAACTCATTCATATTTCCAGAACTGATGATGGAAGCAGCTAACAAGTGAGCCAACACACTTTGTTCTCAATGCTGATGGAGGAGCTCTCTCATTTGACTAACTTAATCAAGCTTGTGTCTGCAGGTAACAGACATGTATGCAAGGTAAGACAACAAACTAGACAGGTCACGTCTAGTTTCATTTTATTCAACCTTTAACCATTTTTGTTAAACAGCTGGGTACTGTAGTTTATGGCCCACATTAGTCAAACTGGATAGTGTATTGTATATTTCAAATACTGACTAAATGGACTTCCAACAGGTTCGGACCACTTATTCAACATCATTGAGGACTGAGACCGTTTGTCTTCTTCAAACTGTGCTGGAAATACAGGTTTCTTTGTGAATACCAATGATTACATACTTCATTAACATTGGCCATTTATCAACATAATATTGGGTTTAACCATCTGTTAGTTTAAACAGTATGCTGTTGCAGCCAATTCTCATTTTTGAGATAATGAAAGTTTACTCCTATCACTCAATATGCTGCAAGTGCAGCTGTTTTTGGCATTGGTCGATCACCAGGTCCAAAGAATGTAAACTGGCCCAAAATGTCTCCTGGAAGTTTGTTCCAGTGTTACTGTCCTCTGTCATCCTGCTGGAGATCCAGCCTGGCAGAGTAGAGAAATGGGAGAGGATGAAACGACTGTTGAACTGAGGACGTCTGCAGCGACAACTTCTTGTGACCTGCAAAAGTCAAATTAACTACATATTTCAACTATCATACTCTATAGGCCTATTGCAAGCAATTAGTAATGTATGTTACAATAAAAATAAGCAGATACATGAGAATAATCGTTGGCTGCATGCTGAGCTCCAGTGTTGTGCTAGTTACTGTAAGATGGTAATTAGTTAGTTACTAGTTACCTCATTTAAAAGCAGGCTAACTAAATTTAAAAACTAATGGGTTCCTGCTTCTTTCAAATATAGCCTACCAAATGGTTTTGACAGACCAAACATTTTACCCCTGTCTGATCCTCCTAGTGTTTTCTCTTACTCTTTCTTGTCATAGCAGACATTGTCGTCCTGATAACCTAATAATACAATTTAAGGTTTAGCCTCATGTCTACACCACACTTTTTTTTTAAAGGAATTTAAAGCTAGAGAAATGTCTAAATACAGTGTGATATCAAAGATTACTGTACAAAAAACTACATATACATCCACATATAAACTGTAATATCTACAGGAACAATTATATAGTTTTGCAGCTTTAATGACCTGAAATGCTATTCTTGTAATTAATTGTGGTAAGACTTTGTTCATAAAGTCACAGTGTGAAAGGGAGTGCTTCTGTTATGATTTATTTTCCATACGGGCAAGCCTTCAGAAAGCTTCTAATTAGCTGGTGGATTCCACTGTTTGTCAGTGACAAAAAACCTACAAAGCAAACTCCAGACGCCAGTTTTAACTTCCACAACAAGCAGAGAAAAACATTCCTATTTTATGACATTTTACAACAAAGGAACCTTTTCCACAGCCAGACTATTTGTTTAAAGCACTGCAAAGCATTCCAGTGCATCTCATAACATGACAACTTGGGTCTTAAGGTGGAAATATATAAATAGACACTTGAATCAAAGTCTCTTTTATTACTGCTGTGTAGTTTATAGATAGAATTTCTGCACCACCTTGTGTTGAAAGAGCAGACTTTAAAAAAAGATGGCTGAACTGAAACAGATTCTTTCACATTCTGTATAACTGCACGCACATCTTGTGTCCATATCTTGTAATACTCAGATTTATACTGGAATTTTGGGTTTCTACTAGAACATGTTTACATGCATTAATGTAAAAAACAAACAAACAAAAAAAACACATTTTTATCATAATGTCTGTCTGAATGTACTTGTATTCACCCTCTGTCTGAAACACTCCGTTTTAGGGCCTGTCTTTTAAGACCCCCTCCCGTAAAGGATAGGATTAGAAACAGAATTTTGACAGCCTAATCAAATTACTTCATATTATAAGCCTATAACACTGATGCAACACTTTTAATTTGCTAAATGTTTTGATTACATTACTGTAGGATAAACACAGCTTCACATGAAACATAGGGATAATTTCCTTATTTATTTTGGTTGTTCCGCAGTAGATGTTCAGCCTGCAAAAACAAAACATTAAATATTAACTGCTGCCTCAATTCCCTCATATTTAACAAAGAGGCACCTATGCTAAGTATAGAAAATCGTCTGTATAAATACCAAAAAGTCGACGGGGTCCTCTGGTTTGATCTTGGAGCACTCTAACATGGCCTCAGTGAGCGAAGGCATCACATTCTTCATGAGATAGTTCCTCAGAGGAAGAGAGTGAGCTTCCAGCAGATCATACTCCTGTCTCTTCACCTCGGACAAATTCTTTTGCTAATGGAAAAACAAAATAATTGAATGGACTCTTAGTCATTGTTTTCTATCAGAGTACCCAATGTGGCATGATAATAGATCACTACCATCTGTGTCTAATACAACACTTACCCACTCCTCGTACTGAGCAGCCATCTCGGCCAGTGCAGCTTCATTCCTGCGTTTCTTCTCCGCTGCCTCTGCAGCCACTTTCTGCTTCCTCTCCTCCTCTTTCTTCTTGTCCTCCTCTTCCTGCTCCTCTTGACTCAGGCCATAGTTCTTCGGAATCCCCACTATCTCAGTGATCTTCTTGATAACATCTGTGTACTCTGAATCATCTGTGGTGACATCTGGAGGGGATAACACGACAACTACTGTTAAGTGAACTGTCATGTTAAAGCACCCATATTATGCTCATTTTCAGGTTCATAATTGTATTTTGAGGTTGTACCAGAATAGGTTTACATGGTTTCATTTTCAAAAAAACTATTTTTGTTGTATTGCACATTGCTGCAGATCCTCTTTTCTCCCTGTGTGTCTGGGTCTCTGTTTTAGCTACAGAGTGAGACATATCACTTCTATACTATCTTTGTTGGGAGACGCACAGTAGCTAGGTAAGATCCCATCAGCTAGCTACTATTTCTCCAACTTTGGTCAGTCCAAGGCAGGATTAGGACTTCTTCTAAATGAGGGCCACTTGTGGAATACCTGCAGAACAGGGACAGGAAGTTTTTTGGTGAACTAGTGTCTGTTGTAGCAGTGTTTTGCCATTAAGAATGAGCTAGCATGCTATGGTTAGCCGCCTTGTCTTGGCTAGTGACGTAGAAAGCCGTGCAGACAGCTCACCCGGAGACTGAAGGCAGAGGACATTCAGAAACCGGATCTCACTCAAAACAAGCATGGATGTTTGTTTTTTCCAACATTTTTCCAATATGGGCACTTTAATATACAGTACCAGTCAAAAGCTTGGACACTTGAACTCTTGAACGGAAAAGGGTGTACAACTTTTGACTGTTACTATATATTTTCAAACATATTTTAGTACAAAAAAACTGCAGTGACACTAAGTAACCCTTAGGGGTCGCAGCCCCCCTGTTAAAGATCTCTGGCCTCAGACATGATCACATTAATCATAGTTGCATCGTATAAAGTGTGACACACACCGGCACAAATGTGCTTCTAATAATGGCCAAACTCTTACCTTTTCTGATATTTTATTTTCTACATCTGAGGTCATTTTAAATAACCGTTTGTGGCCTAATATGAGCTATGTGTCTTTGAAATACCAATGTGTTCTGGGTGAATCTCAAGCTCATTGAAGTAGTCCAGCAGGGTTTCCTCAGCGGTACTGAGTTGTCTGTATCTTGTCAGTCGAGGGACAAATTCCTCCTGGGTGTAGTGCATTTTCTCTGCCACACTCTGTGGAAGTCCCCGAGCTCTGTTCATCAAAAAATCATCTGTAGCATTGAGGACAAAAACATGCTCTGCAAAACATGAAACAAGTAGAATAAGAAAGGGCTTCAGCCAGGATGTTTTTGCATTATTACAGGTATATGTTTGGCAAATTCTTGGACTAGGATTATTTTACACATGATTCCTAGAATCAC
This sequence comes from Percina caprodes, assembly GCA_013375575.1. Taxonomy (NCBI): domain Eukaryota; kingdom Metazoa; phylum Chordata; class Actinopteri; order Perciformes; family Percidae; genus Percina; species Percina caprodes. The sequence continues at coordinate 784,184 of JABXJD010000225.1, forward strand.
TTTCAGTGCGTGCTGTGCTGTAAGAATTGAATGACCTGTCATCAACAACCTGGAGTGATGTTCTTGTTGTACAAAGGTTTTTCGGGCATCAAATCCTGGTTATCCATAACCTCATCTGAAATACAAAAGCACCACATCCACATTAGTGTAATCAACATTAACAAACTTAATTAATTTAATGCATGGAATGAAACTTACCAGAGAAAATCAGCTTTGCTTGCTCATAAGTCTTGATGAAGCCATCAAGAACAAATCCTTGGTTTGTGCATGGCTTTGAATTTAGCTTTTTTTGCAAAAGGTCAAAAACTAGATGGTCAGCCAGTCGACCTAATGGACCAACACAGTCTTTTAAAACCTAAAGTGAGGAACTAAAAGACTTTATATGCAGCGTCAACCCTTCAATAATCCAACCCCAAATACACCAAACACAAAGGTCTTGATATTATGACCGATTAAACCACAACTGCCCTTCCCAGATTGTTAGGACAACTTATGCCAAGGTTAAATGAAAACTAAGAACTTAAATCTTTCAAAATGTATTAAAAGCCAAAGTTAACACACCGTGTGCTTCCCATTACACTGACCTAAACATCAGAGCTGTTTCTGGACAGGTTGTGGAGCAATAACATGTCTCTACCTCACTTTTATCATCTTATGGCATCATGATCAACATTATCATGATTATTACTACATCACAAGTAGTGTGGAGTAATCAAAGGCTGCTGTAGTCAAACATCCAAGCCACAACTTAAAATGTCAATAAAGCAGAAGATTTATAGGTTCCCTAACTGACCTCCATTCATTTCACTTCTTGTGTTAAAGAGTTCCAATTCTTTCTGTGCAGCTGCCACTTTCTCTTCACTGACATGCTCAGGGTTCCCTTCATTAACTATCCCCACCTGTATCATATGACAAGAAACATGACAAAACAACTATGAGTATTTGTAATAAAAACTAAAATTACAAAAAACTAAACTTCCACAAGAGGGCAGTGAGAGAGTAAAAAAATGGTGGAGTCTGGCAGGCAAATGCAATCCTTTCATTTGTTCCACTGACCAGTTGTGCGATCTTTTCCTCAATGACTTCTTTGATCTTGATGTGGTGTATTTGGTAATGACTGCAGAGCTTCTCTGCAACAGTGGTTTTACCCACAGCTGGCGGTCCAATCAGGCACACTCTGATTGGCTAAGGATAAAAAATGGTGGAAAGGAAATCATAGCAGCATTTATCTGGTACCAAAAAAGCTTTCATATTAAAATCACATTTATGTACATGTATTAGATATATTTCTTTTTCCATTTGGACTCTTCATTTTTGTTTACCTTGCTTTTTTTGTTGTTGCTTTTTTTCATTATTATTATTAATATCACTGGGTGGATTGTACAGATATTTATATAAAAACAACAAAAACATTGCAATAATATGAGAATTGTACTGGACCATAATGCACTGTAAATTAAGGGAAGGAGTTGCGAAAGTATCAACAACAAAAATATTTTTCCTATCTGTATACAATAAAACAATGAGTACTTTTGCATTGTCTTCCCCTTTAGAGTTGCTGAACAAGTTTCCCAGTGTATCAAAGGCTCCCTCAATTAATATTTAATATCAATTGAGTGTTAAAATTAAATAGTTTTAAATGCTCACAAGTAGCTGCCTGGTGTCTCTGTATTCTTCCACAATACTCGCCATGTTTTCAACCATCCCAGCTTCAGACTTCCAGCGGAGACTGAAGGAGTCTTTTATGATGAAAGCATCCAGGCGGAGGTTGATATTTAGGTACTCCAATTCCTCTGGCTGAATTGAGAGAGGACACATCATATAAACACGGTATGTTTTAGATTAAATATTTCCTGGAAAAATATTCAATTATGTGCCATGTAGAGCGGACAACATTTTCATCCAAGCATCTAGACCCGCTAAAGCTAGAAACAACTCTGATATGAATGTATGTGTGCGTTGTGTCTTTACCCAGTTGTAAAATGTAAATTTGTGACAGTTACCAACTCTCACTTAAAGTCAAAAGACACAAAACTGTGAGTCTTGAGCCAGCGATTTCATCCTAGATCATAGAATAATTGTGTCAGATAGAAGATACTTCTTCAAGGGGTAAAGCCTAATCCTCCATTTGCAATAATTGTGACCAGATTTGAATTTATTGAAAATAAAAAAAGCAAATGACATACTGTACCTTAAAAGCTTTCATGGAGATGGCATCCTGCTCTGATAATTTGTCAATTTCTCCTGGCCCAAGTGTAGCGCTTATCATCTGAAAGGTTAAGAGTCAGTAAATAATTTTAAAAATAATTTGCCTCCATTTTGTTTTGTAATTTTGTCTTTGCAGCCCACAGTAGTTCAGAATAGAGGGATATGAACACATGGAGAGGGAGAGAAGACATGTAAAAAGGTCCCCATCTGGATTCAATTCAGTCTTGGGTCACCAGACAGACCCACAGTATGTTTTACAAAAATCCCTTATCAATTTTCTTAAATGTGTTGCTGAATCCATGTTTATAATAAGGTTACCTTTACAATGTCCTCTAAAGTGTTTTTGGAGTCATCGACAGCAAGAAAGTACTTTGACTTTGGCTTGAGTTCAATGATGTTTTGGATCACTCTGAAACAGGAAAACAAGTCAGCCCTGCTGTAATTATCTCAAAAACTAAATGACGGCATGTACGTAAGAGTACGTTAAATTAAACCACCCTCCAAGGTCGTTAACGTGAATCATGGGGATGTGATTTGTGCCCTGTCCAAAGAGAGGAACTTTTGGAAACTGCATCAACCAAGCCACCTGTTTCAAAATACAAAAAACATTTCACAGTAGATGAGATTGCAAATCACACATGCCGTGTACACACAGACAGACAGTATAGAGATCACATTAAAATCTACCTTGAAAAAGTAGTGAAAGAGATTCTCTCCCTTTCCGTACTGAACACCGGAACCTACAACATATCCAGTAAGCTTGTTCTTTTTCTGTAAGATTAGAAAATCACACAGAATCCATAGGGTTTAAAAGGAATTTTTCCAGTTTGTATTTTCATAGTTAAATTTATTTTTCCCATTGCTAAAGTTGGGACAAAAATAATTACATTGTGTAACTGTTACTATGCTGTTGGAATATTTTTGAGTATGTTGAACCTTTCATCCCAATAATGTACTTACAGCTCTACCCAGTTTGAGCACAAGTTTCTCAAGATTATTGTGGTTTTTGAAACTGGGATGCGGCCTTTTTCTTCTGAACTCTTCCTCTGTTAGCATAACATCTGTTTCTTCCTGAACAGAGACATTTTAATCACATCGGTTGTGTTAAATATTCACAGAACAAGTTTGCCTATGTTTTATCCTACAGGCTTACCAGATTCTGTGGCTTGGTCATGGCCCAGGTCATCACGCTTGAGACTAAAATGAATATTTTCCGAGACTTGAAGTTCTCCATCTGGTCATGAAGGGCTATTTGTAAGGGGGGGGAGTACAATTATTATATAGAAAAAGAATTATACTTAATCAAGTCCGTTGAATAGTAAACCTACTTAATCCCTTGTTAATTACCTGTGATTGCCCATGTTGCTTCTTCAATCTGCTGTTGTGTAGCATTTTCTGAGATGTTGTACACCACTACGTTACACTCCAGCAGGTGCCCAAGAAGCTCGTCTCGAGTTGGTGACTACAAAAGATCATATACCCAATTACACACAAATCTGTAGTTTGCATTGTCCAGAAATAGACATAATTTATAGAAAGTTGTTATAGTCCTTGCGTACACTTGTAGCAGGTCAAAATAGAAAAGCCTGACTCACCGTGTACTGTTCAAGCAGAAAACTTTGTTTTTCATCTTTAGTGGAAGGACACACAGTTCCCACTAGTTGGAAAGCAGGTTCCCCTCGAGGGGAGGTCTCATCTGCTTCGTCTTCTTCAGACGGCTCTACGGCTACGCATGTCGATAAAAACTGTTAAGTAGGTCAAAAAAATCCTGTTAAACCAGTGATCGAATGACAAGCCATTTTAAATTAGCAATGCAGCTACTTAACTCTATCTAACGTTAACGTTAGCCAACGTTACCTTAGCGATGTGTTTGGACGAATATCTGTCGACGTCGTTGACAAAAATACGTTTCGGACGAGTTCGTTTATTTGTATCTCCCATTTTAAAGGCGATAATTTTCGGTTGCTTAGCTTTTTGTAGAAAATATTAACTTAATAACAAAAAATATCTATGTTAAAGCGTTCACTAACGTAGCAGTCTACCTAGTTATAACCATAGACAGTGAAAGAAGTTTATATATATATATATATATATATATTGGTTACAGGCAGAGTGATAGAGAAAGACAATGGCAATGGTTATAGGTTATAGCCTAACTGTTGATTTCTGGTTCCGTTGCTATGGACTCATTCCGGTTGCTACGGTTCAGCCAATGAAATGCTACGCTGAACGTGATACGTTACGCGCATACCGTTGCAGAGTAAAGATCTAACGTGAAAATGTATTTGTGTATTGTCTTTTCTTTTGTTCCTGTTTTGTAATGTATTATTATATGTATCTGTGTGTAACGCTGTACATTAACGTTGATAAAATAAAGAATTGAAGAAAAAACTAAATAGTCAACTAAATATTGCACATTGTAACATTTTAGTTGCCCATCTATGCCTTATGGGGTAATATTATTTTCTCCATGCTGTTGTTGCATTGATGTAAAGCCAAAAGAGAGGAGATTGGTGTTACTGTCTTGCCATGTTGCAGTTGATACTATAGCCTATGACATAGCAGACAGCATTACATATGTGTTATTTGACCTTATTGCACCATTAAACTAGTGACTAAAGTTGTCAAACAAAAAGTAGTGGAGTAGAAGTATAAAGTTGCATAACATGGAAACACTCAAGTAAAGTACCTCAAAATTGTACTTAGATACATTACTCAGTTAGATTCCACACTTTTGTCACTATTCCTGCATGCGTGCACACACACACACACACACACACACACACACACACACACACACACACACACACACACACACACACACACACACAAACACAGACAGACACACCTGTGGGCCTTTATAGTCTATCATGGACAATGGGGCGCTGACATGGAAACTTTTAAAGCGCCCCATTTATTTATAGAGCTGACTTTATCTGGGAGCCTGCTGGCAGTGTTGAATGGTGTCTGCTCTGCACAGGTCTCAACACTCAGTAAAACACACCCTGTCATTTATTCAAAGCACAGTGATGCTGAAGGGAACTGCTTCATGGATGATTGGTTGTTTATCACTGTGTACAGTAAACCTCTAAATTTGAATTAACCAGTCCTTTTTTAAATCATTGTGCTCCATACAGCCAAACTCCTGTAATTTCTGAAACAACATGGGATTCTGAGTCGTGTATTCCAAACAAGACAAGTCAAGGAATTTGAGAAGTCAGAGTGTATGTGGGAAATGTATCAAAATGCAGCACAACTTAACTTTGGTGATAAAAAAACATATATTTCTCTTATGAATTAGTATAAATCAAAAACAGAGCTAAAAGAGAGTGAATATTGGCCAGAAACGCAACTTGAAATTAATGATAATGTTGCTCCATACCTGCTGGATGTGTAAATAAGAAACTATTTGCTAACTTGCCATATATATTTTTTAGGTGATGCCAACATTTGGGGGGAAAGTCATGAAAACAGAATGTTTCTGCTGTCACATTTCAAATATCTTCTTTCAGTATAATGATTTACAATTACAAAATAGCTGCTGATGTGTTTGTAGCGACGTCAGCCAGCATGCAATTTGTCAAAGGCTTTGGAGCCATCAGCCATTCAGCCAGGCATGTGGCACATTACGATGACGGCTGTTGGTGCCAAAGACAACACTGCATGTTCATTGTCACAGAGTCTATTTCTGAAAGTTACTCCTCTGAAGTCATGTTTTGGTACAGTAATTGTAATCCTCTGGCGTCATGGAAGTGTGTAAAACATGGCAATCAAGGTATCAGTAGTTTTAAACTTATTAAAACAATTCTATCTAATCTATTTACTGTATAGTCTGGAAATGGTGACAAATTGAGACTGTGTGTGAAAGAACAGTAACTTAACTGAAAGTAATCAGCTTGATTTCAGGAAATTTTACTATTTTGACCACATGAACACATGTGGAAGAGTTTCTTTTTATTCCTATACTAAAAAAGCCTCATTTCTGATATGTTTGTAAAAAAAGTTAGACTCAATGGTCTTTCAAAAACAGATAACTCAACTCTATGTCACTATGTGCGATCTTTGCAGGAATTGTAGCATTAAATGCACCATGCTTAATTCCCCTTAATTTTCCCTGGCCATTGCTGCTAAAATATGCATTGTAGAATTCTCAATGGTAAACAAACCACTGTCGAACTACAGGACCTGACAATTAAAAGCAATTGTTACTAACAGCTGCTGAAGTGTGTGTGTGTGTGTGTGTGTGTGTGTGTGTGTGTGTGTGTGTGTGTGTGTGTGTGTGTGTGTGTGTGTGCGTGCGTGCGTGTGTGTGTGTGTGTGTGTGTGAGGAGGTGGGGGGTGAAGTGCAGAGGGGGCAGCTGTCAAGACAGGCAAACCGTGTGCTTCCTACATGCCCTTATAAGGATGAATGTCCCTCAAACCATGACCCATTTAAGACCGATCTGCTTCATCCCTAAAGTCCTGGTGATAAAGATAGGACTGTGCCAAAAAGTGCTTCTTTGACTTGAAGGGAGCTGTTGACAAAACACAGCAACAGTTTCCTCCAAAAACTGGATGAAACAGCTGTTTCTGACTCCTGCTCTCTGCTCAACAATGTGCAGCAGATCCATTTACTGAACAAGATAGTTAAATGAGTTGTTGAAACATGTATTGTTTGGTTGGTGTGAATCTTATCAACTCATTCAGAATCATGAAACTTTTATTGTTGTCATTTCTGTGTTATTCACCAGGGAATGAAAACAATTTTGTTTGTGAAACTTCTGATTTGGGATTTGTAGCCTGTAGAAATTGTTGTCAGTACATAAACTTACTCAAATACTGTACATAAGTACAATTTTGAGGTATTTTTCTTGATTATTTCCATTTCATATACTTTATACTTTAACTCCATTACAATTTCAAGAAAGATAGTGTGCATGTATTTAACACCTGGTTACAATACATTTTTAAATGTATTTTTATAGTGTGTTATTGTTAATAAATTGAATTGTTAATAAATTGAATGTTTTTTTCCACCACTGACTGATGTTGCAGACCATAAGAGGGCTCTAAAGGACAGTGTTTATTCACTATCTCTGCTGCTGTAAAAGAAAAAAAGAAGACTTTACTGTGGCCAGAAGAGCAATACTGAGTTATAACATTAATCCATGTGTCAGGATTGTCACATGCCTTTATATTTTAGAGCTGTAATCCCAAATTTTGCAGTATTTCTCTTTCTTAGGAAAGATCATGGTAATGTCATCGCTACAGAGCGTACACAAAGCTTTCAGGTATGCAATAATATGCAAATCCTCTGTTAACTTCACTATAAGTTACCCAAAGTTACAGTCATGGTATATCTATATTGTGATGGTATATTGTCAACTTATGTGTAATATTATTGTCTTTCATTTTTCTTTTCAAAAACAGACCAAAGACAGCCTTTTTTTATATCTACTTCAACCTTCTCGATTGTGAGAGATTTGCTGATTTCTTCATTCAATGGGAAAGTGAACTGAATGTCAAAACTTTTGAACATTATGTACGTTGAGTTTTACATGATCTTCTTTACAAGGCATAAAACACTTTGCAGACTTCAATTCACCCTAAACTGTATGAATAGTTATTAGTTGGCAAAGTGTATGAAATGGATAAGTAGGTTAGTAACATCTCACTTTGAGGTGCATTACAGCACATGGCTACGAATGGAATATTTCAAAGTGTTAGGGGGTATTTACATTCTTATTGCACGATAGGTCTCCGGCATGGGGACGTATGGGGGAAGTGCGAGGTGACAAATAAGGAGCCTGAGCTCTGTCTGTGGCGACATGCAGCCTCTGGTACCTGTTACACTCCATTTCCCTAAAAGGAGACACTGGAGCCAATCAGAGTTCAGAACCAGTGCTCGTCGCACCATGCACAGGCCTTCCCAGGGATCTGTCGTCTGCTGGAGGTCTGGGCCCTGGCCTCAACTCCCACCCTCCTCTTACAATATTGCCTCTCAGCTGTCTGGCATGTTTTTGCCCCCTCCTTCTGCACACACATGCTTTGACACTGGCAAACTGTCACAGGCAGGTTCCCCTTAGACGGCTCCTTTACCAGCTTGCTAATACAAGATCTCAGATTACAATCGCACCCCCCAATTACCCACTTTCCCAGTGCCCTGCATGAGCTTAGTCATATTAACACATCCTTAGGGACCTGAAGGAAGCTCCACAAAGTACAAGTGTGAAAAAGATGCTGCTATGTTTAATCTTGTTAATGATATTGCAGTTAAGGGATTTTATTGTCCCGATCTCCCTGTCACATTAATTTAAAAGGCTTAAAGAAGTAATTTGACACCTAAAATACAATTTAGATGCAACATATGAAAAAACATATATATATAGTAGTCTCAAATGTATATGTTGTGATTTAAGGATATCTTAGAGCTCCTTAATAACATTATCAAACAGTTATGTAACTATTTGTCCAGTCAAGCCTTCATGAAACTTCCCACTAATCCGCACTACTGTCCATTGCCTTTCCTCTCCAAGGCATCTCTCCTGTTTGATGGAGTCCCTGACACAGGATCCACTTTACTGAACCATTTTGCTAAGCAGCACTTAATTTGGGCTTGTGTGAACTCCTGAGCCCGCCCACCGGCCCCCCAGCTTCAGGATGGTGGGACATATTTAAGGACCCTCTTGCAGCCTTGGCCCTTTGTCCCAGTGGAAACTCCAGTCTTGTGGTTACAACTTGGTGAGTCACTTTGCAGTCTTCTTTCATTTCAGTCGTTGTTGGTTTTTTGGACCGTAGGGATCAGGTAGGATGAGCAGTTGCTGCTGCTGTGGGACATTTTACGGCCACAACATGGATATTTTTTTTGTTTATAGTGGTTTGGTTTCTGAGATCAGAGCTGATGTGTTGTTTAGGTGCAGATGAGGGCTAAACATAAGAGAAAGGAAAGCTGAAAGAAAGAAAAAAAAAGGGTAATTGGAAAAGTACAGTGTTGCTAAATATGGACAGATCATCCAGATTTACAAACAGTGACCTGCACTCTGCAGACCATATTAAAGACTCTGAGGGATGCAGGGATGGGATGCTTGCTATGGTGTGGCAGCCATGAAGCTCTAAATCCAACTCAGAGACAATCTAAGAAACCTATTATATTCAATCAATATTGATATACTTTTTAATTAAACAGAGTATTTTAATTTGACTGTTTAAATATCAAAATGAACAATCCAGTGTGTTACATAAAATGTATTTTCATGAAAGAGAAAAAACCCTCTGAAGCAGTATATAGTATTGTGGGAAACTAAAAATTCTAAATAATCAAAGTTGGGTCTGCCTGTTTTGGCCAGGACATTCTTCAAAAATAGATTATTAATCTAATGGAGGCTTTTCTGGTCAAATGAAAATGAAAAGCAGTAAAGTCATTTTCCTGCATCAATAGTAGCTATTTACATAAAAACTGGTTGGTACACTATGGAAACCCTAGAATAAAAATGACATCTTAAATTATTTTGCACATGACTTATTTTTTCTATACGTTTTCTAAAATCTTTTCTAAAAAGTGAAATACCTTGAAATGACACAATTATGTTTAGCTGCAAGTATAGTGTCAATAATGTTAAATTAATGTTAAGTTGAGGAGATTCTTGTACTTGTGCTCTGGTCAGAAGAATAACCTAACTTATAGCCTCAATGAATGGCATTGATTTTGCAAAAGTTTATATAAAATTCAACTTTATTGGTCTGGTGGACAAGAGTCCAGAGGACAACCTCAGAGGAGGAATGTAAGAGTTAACAGATAAGATAGATGTTTGATTTTCCAGAGATGCTCAGTGGTAATTTCCTAATTGTCTCATTTAGAGTTTTGTCAAAGCACAAATTGTCCTTGTTCATAAGTCTCATTCATACTGAGAATGCAACAACAGCCATTTAACTTGAACTTACTGTACAGATTTTGATTTGAATGAGGAGCAGGAAGCCTGAATGGGGGGGGGGGATGGGATGCAGGATGCACTTGAGATGCAGGCTGTGTTCAGAGATCCTGGAAAGATCAGAACACATGGTCTGGCTCCAAACAGAGGAGAGCACTATGTGGCGACAGCTGAGAGGCCAGGCCACCTCCTGCCACTTGTCAAAAGACACACCGCCTCAGCTGTTAACTGGCCCTAGAACAATGATGAGACACAGAGTACAAGTTGGGGGGGCAAAGGAGGGTGACAGGAGTCTCGAGGCTTTAAATAGACCTGTGAGTGTGTGTGTGTGTGTGTGTGTGTGGGGGGCTTTGATACTAGAGAGAGGAGATTGGAGCACTTAGAGGTGTCTTCATACTAAACATAGTGCTACAGTGTTTCTCAGGATTGCATTGTTTTGTTTTTTTCATGTTAAATAAGAATTAAATCTAAATATTACACTTGATATGGGTAAATTTCCTGCAAATATTCCCCTTGATTAACTGAAACTTTGTTAAGAACCTTTAAGAGAGTGAATAATGTTCAGTGTTTTGATGTAAACGTTATGTTGATGTTGGTGTTTCCATCCTCTGTCTTGTACAGAAGACCAGCCCAGAATAGACCAAACATGTGTGACGACGACGAGACCACTGCCCTGGTGTGCGACAACGGCTCTGGCCTGGTCAAGGCTGGGTTTGCTGGTGATGACGCTCCCCGTGCTGTCTTCCCATCCATTGTTGGACGCCCCCGTCACCAGGTAGGAATTCTGAAAGACCTACAAGCTGCTAAAATGTTATGTATTTTTTTAGCTTCATCACAGACTGTCTGTATGGGTCTGTGATTCTGAGATGTGTTTTCTTTGCGTTCTCAGGGTGTGATGGTGGGTATGGGTCAGAAGGACAGCTATGTGGGAGACGAGGCCCAGAGCAAGAGGGGTATCCTGACTCTGAAGTACCCCATCGAGCATGGCATTATCACCAACTGGGACGACATGGAGAAGGTGAAGAAAAACAGCCATATCTTAATATCTTTTATTTATTATTGTAGCCTAGTCAGTTTACTGTTATCCCTGACATAGCCTTTACTGTTCTGGTTTCACAGATCTGGCACCATACCTTCTACAATGAGCTTCGTGTGGCCCCAGAGGAGCACCCCACCCTGCTTACTGAGGCCCCCCTCAACCCCAAGGCCAACAGGGAGAAGATGACCCAGATCATGTTTGAGACCTTCAACGTCCCTGCCATGTATGTGGCTATTCAGGCTGTGCTGTCCCTGTATGCCTCTGGTCGTACCACTGGTGAGTCTCTACCATGACCTCCATAACTGTGCAACATCGCAGGTCAATAAAATACACACACTTCTGTGGCCAGGTTAGCTCAGTTGGTGGAGTGGACGCACATGTGTCGCTCCTCAAGGCAGCAACCTCTACTCTGCAGCCCTTTGCTGCACGTTCAGCCCTTTCATATCTTCTGCTGTCCTATGAAAATAAAGGCCTAAAAAATAATCTTAAACAAAATATACACACACTTCATGTGCTGTGTTCTGACAAACTGCTGCTTTTTGTGGACAGGTATTGTGCTGGACTCCGGTGATGGTGTGACCCACAACGTGCCCATCTATGAGGGTTATGCTCTGCCCCACGCCATCATGCGTCTGGATCTGGCCGGTCGCGACCTGACTGACTACCTGATGAAGATCCTGACTGAGCGTGGCTACTCGTTTGTCACCACTGGTAAGAAAAGCACCAGCAGTTAACTGGAAACACAAATTCATTGACTTATAAGATTAAGAAAGGGATTTCTGGATGTGCATGTACACTAGGGCATATATCTTTATTTAAAGCAAGACTATGTAACATAGCAACATGGCAGCAAGTGACAATTACAGGCAGTGGTGGCAGAAATAGACTATAAAAGTCCTGCATTCTTCATTTTACATAGTATAAATGAAGAAGTCTTGTCAGCAAACATACTAGTACTCTTTAAAACCTAGGCCCTCAAATTTGAGGGCAAGATAGTTAGCTTTTATTTTCTTTAGACATTGATATCGCTATTGATATCGATATTGAAAGAATGCATTATTCCATAATTTAAAAGTTTCAGTCTTACTTTAACATTTAGGCTAATGTTTTCTAATGTAACTGGTCATACCAAGTATGGCATGGAAGCATGAATTCCAGTGTATTGCTCATGAATTATACGTTTTATGTGTAAGCGAAAGGTGTTATTTTTTCTTTCAGAAAGCTGTTGGTAGATTATACATCATTGTGATTAATGAACTAAACTGTGATTGATTTTCTCCCTCCAGCTGAGCGTGAGATCGTGCGTGACATCAAGGAGAAGCTGTGCTATGTTGCTCTGGACTTCGAGAATGAGATGGCCACTGCCGCCTCCTCCTCCTCTCTAGAGAAGAGCTACGAGCTGCCCGACGGTCAGGTCATCACCATTGGCAACGAGCGTTTCCGCTGCCCGGAGACCCTGTTCCAGCCCTCTTTCATTGGTGAGTCACAACAGCTGATCACCAACACTCAGCAGCTGTGAACACCACACAGTCTGCAAGTCAAGTTATAGCTGATCATGTTTCATATGTACAGTGAATGCGAGTTTACGTCACCATGCAGCAAAAGGGAAATTTTTTCTTTTTCAAATGAATAATAGTATTTAAAAAAAATGAAATTCCACAAAAAATAATGTAGCACTATTGCATTTTTGATATTTCAGGAACCTCTTTAATAATTCCTTTTAAAACACATTTTTTATGGTAACACTTTCTCCTCTCGCCTACCCAGGTATGGAGTCTGCTGGAATCCATGAGACTGCATACAACAGCATCATGAAGTGCGACATTGACATCCGTAAGGACCTGTACGCCAACAACGTGCTATCTGGTGGAACCACCATGTACCCAGGTATTGCTGACCGTATGCAGAAGGAGATCACCGCCCTGGCCCCAAGCACAATGAAGATCAAGGTGAGCCTCATCGACCAGCACTGACTGGTTCACTCAGGTTGACAGGAAGTGTCTGAAGCTCAGTATGTTGTTAAATGCTCTCGTACCAACCTGTATCTCTTCTCCTCCCTGTAGATCATCGCTCCCCCTGAGAGGAAATACTCCGTCTGGATCGGCGGCTCCATCCTGGCCTCCCTGTCCACCTTCCAGCAGATGTGGATCAGCAAGCAGGAGTACGATGAGGCTGGTCCCTCCATCGTCCACAGGAAGTGCTTCTAAATTTCCAAACCAGCACCAAAAAACCAAACCAACCATCTACACCAGCTTTCCATCCATATCTTTATTTCTACTGTGTCTTTTGCTGTATATACATGTTCTGTTTTAATAAAAATAGTTGATTTTAACAGTAACAGTCTGGAGTGTTGGAGTCTCAATATCCATGTAGTGAGCATGTCCGTGACCATGTAAGATGGCAATATGCCTGTTGATCCAGCTCCTAAATGCTTTTAAAATGTGTGATTTCACTTTTAATAGATGATCTTTCACTTTTCCACTTAAGAAACTGTTGTAATTTCCCTTCCCTGTTTACCATCAATTAAATAATTTAGATCTGTTTGCAGATTATTCTATGCCCATAGTGCATAGTGGGAAATGACAGTTTTCCCCAGACCTGTCTAAACCCAGGGTACATCCATACACTACTGGTGAAAAGTTTGGGGTCACTTAAAAATGTCCATACCACTCCATTATAGATAGAATACCAGCTGATCTGAGTGGGTGGCTGATCTTTAATGCAATATCTACATGCCCATTATCAGCAACCATTCATCCAAAGTTCTAAAGGCACATTCTGTTTACTAATCTGATATCATTTTTAAAAAATACTGAGAAAACATTGGAGAAACCTTTTGCAATTACAGTGTGCAAGCACATAATGTAATCTGAAAACTGCTGCCTTGGTTAAAAAAACAATGCAACTGATCTCAGCTGGTATTCTATAGTCTATAATGGAGTCCAATGGAAATTTTTAAGAACCCCAAACATTTGACCAGTACCATACATGTGTACTGCATGCATGTTTAGATTAATCCATTCTGGGAATTGTTTTATAAAAGCCCAAATTTGGAACATGGAAAATACCTTTGTGGATGGAAGGCTACAATAAAAAAAAATATATTTTATGGACTTAGGGGGCCTGGTGTGGCTGCTCTTTATGAGTGTGTCACAGCTGAACATCTTACTTTTGCTCTGAGGTTTTGATTGGGAATAGAATTACCATGACCAATACTTTACTACAAAAGTTAAAGTCAATTTTAGTTTTAAGTTAAAATACCATGTCTCCCACCTTCCCCATGTGCCCTGAACGCAACACTTTCCTTTCATTCCTCCTCACCTGTGCCACAGGTGATATGAATGAGCATTATAAAGCCATCCTCCTTCATTCACCAGTGATTTTACCAAGTGAGTAAAGGATTGCAGTGTTTCAGTGTAAGGCTGCTGAACTGTATCATTTTTACCAAATCTCAGTGAAATTTAAATCATGAAGGTTACAGACCGTTATGTGATTCGGTTTCACCTTCAAGTTATTCATGGGATAACTGTGAAAAGTTATGAGAAGAAAAAGCAGAGACTGTTCATCGGTGGTACAAAGATCTTTGGTGTTCCTCTGGAGATTTTACCCAGGCAATACATTCCTGTGTTTGGACTAGTACCCTGGTGAGCAGTAGTGATTAGAAAGTTTCTGATGTTAAACAGTGACAACAGGTCAGAGATGAGTCCTTTATTTGATCATGTTTTGTCTCAGCTTTTTGGTGGATGCATGTTCATTTCTTCTGGAGCGTGCTGGGACTGTAGGCTTGTTCAGAAAACCAGGCTCTCTTCCTCGCATTAAGACCCTCAGGGTGAGCTTGTAACCTATTGACCTTTTTTTTACTGGAGCAATGTTGCCATCTGGTGGTTTGAGCACACTGGTTCTGTATCTAATCTGATGTTGCAATGCGTCACCCTGTTGCCCTCCTTGTGTCTGTTTCAGGCCAAGCTGAATAGAGGAGAGGTGTGTCTGTCCACAGCCCTCTCCTACGATGTTGCAACGCTCATCAAACAGTTTTGCAGGGAGCTGCCAGAGCCTTTGTTCCCCTCTGAGCTCCATGCAGCACTGCTGAACGCCCAGTCGCTGTCCAACCTGCAGGACAGAACTTCAGCCCTTCAGCTGCTGTCTTGTTTGCTACCTGCCAGAAACTCCTCCTG
Source organism: Percina caprodes (assembly GCA_013375575.1). Taxonomy (NCBI): domain Eukaryota; kingdom Metazoa; phylum Chordata; class Actinopteri; order Perciformes; family Percidae; genus Percina; species Percina caprodes. Next base: position 799,513 of record JABXJD010000225.1, read on the forward strand.
TCTGCATTACCTGTTTGACTTCCTCTCTGCAGTCTCCCAGAGGTTTGAGAGAAAAATAATGTGGGGATAGATTGTCTTTTAAAAGTGTATAGGGAATAAAATATCCTGTTATTTCACAAGGGGGAAAAATCCAAAGAAAATGGGAAAAGAGTCAATTTGGTGTGACAATACATTTTTGATTTGTCATCCCTGTAATTGTCTGGTTTTTTTTTTTTTTTTTTTTTAAATCATGAAACCCCTTGGAGGGTAAGTTTTGGCACCAGGTTGGGAAGTTGTGTACAATGAAATGATAGAAGGATAAATGTCTTAAAATGATGCTTTTTTTTTTTTTTTTTTAAGTATCAGTTTAATGAGGATTTTTGTTCTTCACACAGGATTCCTCACATTTTTAATACCAATTTTAATTTCTCTAAATGTAATGCACTGCTGTCAGATGCACCGAAAACTTGATGACCAGCTCCAACCTCGCTATAGTCTTCGCTCCGTGTCTTTTACCGCCTCCCAACAAGGCAGAGATGTCTGAAGGGAGACTTGAACTCAGAGTTCTCGTCCTACGCACTTTCATTGAAAAGCCTCACTTATTCGGTAATCAACCAAATCATTCCGTCTTGACACTTGTTTAGTTAAGGCTATATATTCAACAACTGGATGTCTGCAACGTTCACTTGCTTTAGGTGTGATTCCTAGAGCTGCAATGGATGGTATGGAGTTTCTGATGAATTTCCATCTTAAAGATACAAAGAGAGGACACAGAAAAAGACAAGGTTTTGAAGGTAAAACGTATAAAGCATTAGAAAAATGGAATAGTGCCACTAGCTTTGTCTCACCTGACAACCTTCTTTCCTTTTAATTTGCTCAAACACTTGCAGTGATACGGTCTGGGAAGACAATGCCCTGGGTTCAAGCGAGGTCGACGGTCAGGCCTCCGGCCTCTGACCAGAGCCAAGAGATCACCTCAGGAGACAGACCATCACTCAGGAGAAGCATCGGCCTCGCCACTTTCCCCAATGTCCTGCTGTTTAGGACCTGTATGCCTCATGCAGGTAAACACAAGATGAAGAAACAGGCTGTAACAGATCTAAAATTACCCATTTTTGCACAGAGCGTGATGTTACCTTTTGTCCATAGAACACGTTTTCAGTCCTGCAACAACTTTTTTGGACAGTGACAGCACCGTTGGCAAAGATGCATGCAAGACGCCGCACGAGAGACTAAAAAGGTAAATTATAAAAGCATCTAATTACCTAATTGGCAATGTTGAACCAATTAAGTAATTGGAGAAGGGAAATAAGATATTTAATACATGTTGAGAATGTGGTTTCTACTAAATGTGAAATTTTGTACTGTTAAAAATCAAATACTACTGCTGTCAGTTAAACGTGTTAACGCAGATTATTTAATCATGAGATTAATGTTCTTTTTGGACTAGAAAACTTTGTAGTTTTCTTCATATGCTGTTACAACAGTTGGTAACGTTTAGAAATAGTACGCCACACCGGATCTAGCTAGTCCGGAAACAGAACAGGTACACATTTGTTTGGGCTTGTGAATCGGCCAAAGAGTAGTAACGTTACGTTTTGAGTGGATGGCGAGCGTGAGACGCCAACATGGATGACAATAAGATTCTGAATGGAAGGTTTACTCTTTAAGAGTTGCCAAATGGCTCCATTGATCAGATCAAAGCGATCTGTGGGTTTTGTCGTTGGGAACTGATCTATCATTGCAGCACATCCAGTCTGAAATACCACTTGATGGCCAAGCACACAGCTGATGCCAATTCTCCGCCCCCTTGTCAAAGTATTTTTCACCCTTTTTTTGGACAGTGTTACATTGTGTGAGATTTGCTCCAAGTGAGAATGTTGTGTGAACACTACAGTAGGCTAAATGCCAATGGTGTTTTCAATTTAATAAATAAAATAAATTTGCACAATGCAAGCCAATCCATTTTTCCATGTTAAGAGCAATAAAATGAGAAATAATGGGACAAAAAGAAATTAAGGAACACTTAAAACAGATAAATGTGCAATTAATTGCAAGTTGACTATGAAATGTGATTAATTGCGATTAAATATTTTAATCGTTTGACAGCACAAAAAAAATTACTTACAGTTGCAAAAACCATATTGAACTGTACTTGTTTTAGGGATTCTGAAACTATGGTTGACCCTTTTTCAGTGGCTTCATCTTAAGAACTGCAACCTCCCCTAATCTAAAACATGTAAAACTGATCTTTTGGTGTGTTTTCAGAGATCTGCGGCTGGGTCTTTTCCCGAGGTTCACCAGAGGACAAGATGCACACGGCTCTCCTGTGCTCACTGGTGTTGGGAGACTACAGCTCACACCTGGGAGAAAACGCTTTTCATTGTAAACGTTTAATTATTTAAGTTGTCAGTTACTGCGACATTTAAGGTTATGTCTAAGTTTTATATTTATAAGGTGCTTTAGTGTCTTAAATCAGTTCTTAAGTTATGTTTTTAACAACATTTTAATGAATTTATGTATTTGACTTTATTTCACACAAAGACTACATTCACCAAACTTAATATCAAGTGAATAAATGTGTTTTTTATTATAATCTCTTTACTTGCACATGTACGTGGATGGATGGATATATGAGTTTAAAAAAAAAGTTGAAGAAAATAAAAATGGCCATGAAAAGATGAATATAAATTAATACAAGTTGGATAAGCCAGAAAAAAACCTAGTTTATAGCTTGATTCTCTTACTTTAGCCTAATGTCACAACAATGCATGCTGATGAATCATTTATCACACTAACCACCCAAACAGATGGTTGCAGAATTGTATTAAAAATTACTTCTTTTTTTAATTATATTATAATACCAGCTGCAGAGACTTTCCTTGTCCCTACTCACAGTTCAGCGTTTTAGTGGGCCCGTAATGTAACAGCGGGCCCATAATGTAACAGCCAATGAGAAGAGAGGATTTGGTAGCTTAGCAACTGCATCTGAACCCTGAAGTGAGGCGAATCGCATCTTGCAAGGTTGCGTAATGGGTACTTCTGCAGACAGTAGAAATAGGCCTTGTTTTTGTTCCCCTTCAAAATAAACGAGAAAATGAGCCGGGTAAACGAAAAACGTTTATAGGTCTATTTAAGAACAAAGCATTTTAATCCAAATGTATGCTAAATCGGCTTGATAAGACTTCATCTCAGCGGAAATTGGCGAAAAACATTTTGAAATCACTTATTTCATCGTGTTTGTGAAGCAAGCTTTTATTCTGGAGACCAGAAAAACACGATTTTCTTGCCAGCTTGATAGAGGTCTCGCGCAGTACGCAGGTCCAACCATCGGCAACAACACGGTAAGAACGGATACAAACTCCTGTTTTGGTCATTTGTGATATCTAGCAATAAAAGTATAGCTTAGCCTACATGTATTTAGAATGAATGCCATTAAATAGTTTGTATTATAATGGATGGTGTTGAATCTGTTTAATAGACATATAGGCTATTTATAGACTATTTCATCGGCCTTATTGGCTCTGTTTTCAGAGTGGCGCACCTTCCATTTACAATGTAGGCTAAGGCTAGCGTTGTAAGCTACGTTTTATCAACAACATAACATGAAAGCATCACACTTTTGGCTTTAACTAGCTAATTAACCTATCATGTCACGTGTCTTACAGAAAATGCAGCTGTTTGCACATGATTACTGTTCATCTTTCAAACCGTATGCTAATGGTTTTTCTTCGGCAGATGACAGAAATGGGCTCGGCGGTCCGGTTATCGTTGCTTGGCTTCCTCCTGTGTCTGCATGTCGGCAGGGCTCCAGCCCGCAGCCCCCGCACGGCGGACCAGGTGTCCGAGGCCGACATCCAGCGGCTCCTGCACGGCGTCATGGAGCAGCTGGGCATCGCTCGGCCCAGGGTGGAGTATCCCGCACATCAGGCCACGAACATCGTCGGGCCTCAGAGCATACAAGGTATGTTGGCTGCTTTTTACAGTGCTTTTTGTTAGTGGTGAAACCAAGAAAAATGGCCTATTCTATAGCAAAAATAAGGGAGACGTGGACAGTAGGCCTAGATGGGGTGCTTGTCAAACATGAGGCTGTAGCTTAAAATAACGTTGGACTACTATACAGTATTTGTCCTATATTGTCTGTCTTAAGTATTTTAGTTTTGTCCCTTTTTTTTCTTTCTCCTTTCCTTCATTTAGCTCAAACAACCCAAACACTAGGCAAGCCTAGTATAATAAAACACTAACAATGGATACAGACAACCCATTGCTTTGTGTTTGATTGTTGAGCCATGATTGATTTTCTAACATGAAATTGATACAAAATTACATCACTTTTGACTTAATATATTCTTTGTCTTACAGTATAATCTGCCTTAATTTTACCATTTTCCTTATTTTGTTTTGAAGTTAGTGTCAGGAGAGCCATGTGCACATATAATCAAATGATATAGTGTGTGTGTGTGTGTGTGTGTGTGTGTGTGTGTTTTATCCGACTAACAGTACAAAACTAAAATATTCAATTCACTATCACACACAAGAAAACATCTAATCCTCAGGTTTGACAAGCTGAAACCAGAGAAATGTTTTAGCTTTCCTGCTTTAAAAATGACTGGAACAATTAATCGATCATCAAAATAGTTGCAGATTAATTCATTTGAGACTGATTCAAATGCGTAATACAAGTGATCTCATTGATCATTTCTTAGGGGTTATATGCAGACAAAGATGCTATAGATACATCAATGTCTGTACTTGTATTTAAAGCTTTGGGATTGCTGCTGTTTTTGTAGTGGTTGTAATGCGTGTTGATCTCCATAAGGTGGTGCTCACGAGGGGTTGCAGCACCTCGGCCCTTTTGGCAACATCCCCAACATTGTGGCCGAGCTGACCGGCGACAACGTTCCCAAAGACTTCAGTGAAGATCATGGGTACCCAGACCCTCCAAACCCCTGTCCCCTGGGAAAGACCGGTAGAAAATCTAGTTGATGATTAACATACTAATGTCTCAGGACAAACTTTAGGGCAAATGTTGCTGTTAATACTACAGTACTGATTCTTTCTGTTTATTGTATTAATTTGCTGTTTTTGGACATTCATTTCTGTATCTCATCACGCCCACAGCAGCAGACGGCTGTTTGGAAAATGCTCCGGACACAGCAGAGTTCAGCAGAGAGTTTCAAAAACACCAGCACCTGTTTGACCCAGAGCACGACTACCCGGCCCTGGCGAAGTGGGTGAGTACAGAGTAGGACTGTAACTGATTTTTTTTCCCTCATAGATCAATCAAATGGTGAAATGTGCTCCTTAGTTCCCAGAGTTTCGGATTGCTCATTTAGTCCAAAGATAGTCAAATTAATAGATAACCTCAAATATTGATGAGAAAAGTCATTATCAGGAAAAATACCATGCAGAAATGCCTCATTACCACAGAGTTCACCAGTTTTTCACCTGCAATTTAAGTATGCCTGCTTTTCCATTAACTTTAAACAAAATATCAGGTGTACAATGTGCACACATTTTTAGTCAATAGAATGTTTACACAATTGTACAAATTTGACAATTTTTTGACATTTTTAGGGGAAGCTGGGCTTCCCTTACAGTCTTAAAGAAATCTCCTCTGGTGCACATGTGGATGTGAACCAGGTGAAACATACTCAGAGGTTGGGTACATGTTATTCCTTTTTATATTAATTTGGGACGTGCTTTTGTTCAAAGCAACTTGCATACATTCCTTTAGAAATAAGAGCTACATGTCACCAAAGATTGGAAGTGTAACCCTCAAACTAAGACTGTGTTCTGACATTTACAAGATCAAACAAAACTTGTTTATTCATTCCTATATCTTGGTCTGGAGTGAAGAAAATGCGTCTAAGTGTCTGTATTCCTTGAAGATATTCAGGAAATTTGTTGACTGTAAGTTGGGAACAAAGGGACTGGCTGTAAAACAACGGATATATGATTTTAACGTCTGTTTCCTTTCAGAACAAGGAGCTTTTGTACCAAAAACTGAAGGGAGGACCAAAAAGAAGAAAAAGGGTATCGTGTTGTCTTCTTCCTTTTTGTATTGTCTGAGAAACCACATCAACCACACTGAACTCTGTCCCTGAAGGGAGCGATGTACTCTTAAACTCACGGCTTTAAATGTCAAGTGATATTTTTTGCTACAAGCTAAGAATCTCACTCTGAAGTTTTTATGTTTACAGTGTGTACAGTAATATTTCACTGCCTCTCTGCAGAGTGTCAATCCATATCTAATGGGCCAGCGGCTGGACAATGTGGTCGCTAAAAAATCTGTTCCTCACTTCTCTGAGGAAGAGGAGGAAGAGGCACCGATCGTCTCTGCTGCCAGCAAGTCCACCACCTAAACCTTCAACACACTGATACAAATTTGTAACACTATTTAAGCATTTTGGTTAATAAGCTTTGGATTTGTGACTTCACTGCAAGTGCTGTGAAATAAGGAATAGCAGCTTTAAAATAGTTGTTTTTTGTTTCTTTTTTTTTTTGTGTATTGTAATCCAGGGCTGTAGTGAACACCACTTTTGTCAAGTCCAAGACAGGACTAGTCAAAACCGAGTCCAAAGAGGTTTGAGTCAAGACCGAGGACAGGACAGAAAAACTTTGACGTTGTCCCATAGGTTTCCGAAATTGTTGCTTTGCAGAATTTGCAGTCTGCCCTGTTTCTTAAGTGCAGTGCTGCAAAGTTCCTGGTGATTCTTATAACAAACTTTGATTATGACAGAATTGGTGGACATCTTTGTTTGTTACAGTGTGTGTTCATTCAATGAAAATGATTGGCAGTAACGTGAGCAGGGCATGCAAAGAATCTAGGGTGTGATTGGTTATCAGGTGGCCAGTGTTTCACTTTCCCTCCAATATTATAAACGTAAAGACCCCTGGACTTGGTTGAGACAAAAAGCCATATTTGGCAAGACCAGTGACTGAGACGAGTCCAAATACCAGCGAGTCCGAGACCATACAAAAACGGACTTGAGTACTACAGCCCTGTTATCATATGAATAAGCCCAGACCTTGTTACTAATTAGGCACAACATACTGTATATCTGTCTGAGAATTGGTGCAACATACACCTGCCTTTAAGATCCGAGCACTTGGTCCACAGAAACATCATTTATAGGGCTTTTTCTGACTCATGACAGAGAAAATGGAAAAACACATCAGAAAATTAAAGCTGTTTCTCAAACAAGTAGATTGGACTTTAAGATTTCTTTTGACAGCTGCTGTTTTCGAAGGTCAAGAATGAACCATCATGCTCAAAAAGCCAACTGTTATTCTGCAATTTGATTGTAAGCCAAAGATCAGTTATAGTGTTAAGTATCTAATTGGAATTGTCAAGATCTTGGCTGTTTATAAGGAGAGATGCAATTCAACTATTACCCAAAATGCTAAAATACAATGTTTTAAAATCTTGAGTGGCAGTGTAAATTATATCTACAACTGTATTATAGAGTTATATATAATAAGTTGTACAAAGATTTGTTGATTTGAAGAAATGTCGACTGAGTTATTGACTGTACAGAAATCAATTTCCACACACTAAAGTTTCTGAAGTTTGTTTTCTATGTCTTGATATAACAGTTAATCAACTCTGTCTTTAGAAGCAAAGGTTCAATACAGATCACATTCTTGGACGTTTATTGTAAACTGTAGAAGCTTTGCTTTGTTATGTAAGGGATGATTGTGAACTATATCACTGTAGCATGGCACAAATGTGTAGCTCTTATTTAGCTCTGTATCTATTGTCTTCTCCATATTGCAGTAATGAATCTGTACAGGCAGCACTGAATCGGTCATGTGTCACTTCATCTTGCCAAATGTATTTTTGTTCATGTAAAGTCAAATAAATGATGTATCTGCATTGACACATTTGGAGTTGGATTTTTTTTTTCTTTTCTTATTCCTTTTATAACAATAGTGAGATCAGGGTTTGGGGGCGTGTTCTGTTCATGCTCAAAATAGTTTAGAAACTCCCTCGGTGTGCCATTCATAAAGCCACTACAGAGGAGGAAAGACTTGGAGGAAAAACGCAACACATGCTATACACTGACTGGATAACGTTTTCTCTTGAGGAGCCTAAAGAAACCGGTAACTCACTTTAACTGCTGGTTTTTGTCAATGTGCACTCTTGTTTTTTTTTGGTGCGTAATGCGCGCGTAAAAGGCCGCTCAAATAAAGTAAAATTCTCTTTACCAATGACTGACTTTTGTGTTTTTCTCCTTCAGCTTCAATGATGAAGACCCCATCATTGCTCTTCTCTGTAGCAGTTTTGGCACTGCTGCTCTGCCCGCTTAGGAGCACAGAGGCTGCCACCTTTCAAGGCGCGTACCCTCACAAATACAACCCAAACGAATCGGATAGATGTCAACAACCCGCCCTCAGTGGACTAATTTCCCGCGGGATGGGGTCTGTAACCCCAACCGACGAAGTGCTAGAGTCCAGTCAGGAGGCGCTGCATGTCACGGAGCGTCGCTACCTGCGGCTGGACTGGTGCAAGACACAGCCGCTCAAGCAGACCATCCAAGAGGAGGGCTGCCTGAGCCGCACCATCCTCAACCGGTTTTGCTACGGACAATGCAACTCCTTTTACATCCCGAGGCACAATTACCAGGACGGAGACGCCTTTCAGTCCTGCTCGGCCTGCAAACCCAAAACCTTCAGCACCATCACTTACACCCTCTTCTGCCCGGGTCAGATACCCAGCACCAGGAAGAAACGGATCCAGCGCGTAAAGCAGTGCCGCTGCACAACAATAGATACGGATTAGACGCAAATTGACACATCCAGGTTAATAATGGCCTTCTTCCCGCTTCCATTGGAGGAAAAGTGCTGCTTTGCAAAAAAAACAAACAAAAGGAAAGCGTATTTTATTTAAAGGACACATGAGAATAAAGTGGGAATAGAAAGGTGAGGAATTTACCTGAGCTTTTTTTTTCCATCATTAATGGAGAGAATATGACACTGCAATTATTAATCCATCACGCTGTCCAAATATCTTGTCAATTATCAGTCATTGCTTCCACAAAGTCAATTTCTTTTTGTGTTAACAGATGTGGAGGATTTTAGATGCAGGGACTTCCCAGTGTTTAAGGTTTAGTTAAGTGAACTGATGATCTTAAAAAAAATCAGTATAAGTGTGAGGACACTTCTTCAAATAACTGGGATAGTTGTATTTTTTCCACTGTGTGGGATGTAAAACTAATCAGGATATAAATATGTATATTTTTTTACAATCTGCACTGCTAAAGGCCACTTCATTTTATGACTGTGTATAATATGTGCATCATGTATTGTAAATTTGCTTGTGAATAAAACAAGCTATAAAATCACATTTTCTGATCAATGATTTTATTTGAAGAAAACCAGGTTCTAGGAGGATTAAAGGAGTACAAATCATTTGCCTAGAAAGTTGAATATAAGACTATAATTACAGAGCTTAAGTTTATAATATCAAATTCTAAATATTGCACATTTATTACATTTTTCGGTAGCTAATTATATAAGTCAGTGAATAAGTTCTACATTATCAGGCAAAAGTAAAGTTGTTTTTTTAAATCTATAAAGTTCATCTTGTTTTAAGTAAAACAGTTTGGCATCATTGCCCACATCTAGTGGGATGAACACAATGGATCCGTCTTGTCTATGTTGAAGACATGTTGGCTTCTTTCTGACGCAGTCTCTCTTTCTGTTGGGAGTACATCATGATCAGTGTTATCGATCACTTCACATTCAGGGGATACAATTCAGTCAAAGCAGAATGACAGAAGAGCCTTTTTATAATATAAAGTGTTTTGTAATAAGAGCTGTCTGTTTTGGGTAATACTTTCTATGGAGACATAGAAAAAGAGCAGAGTATATGTGTCAATATGCATGTATTTATCTGCATTACATGTTCAAGTCTTGGTTTAGAAAATGTGTGTTTTTGGAGAGAAATGTCTTTGCCTCTGAATCCCTTCTTACCAGGCTGTTGGGGTTAATCTTTCTGGTTTCCACCTTCTTCTCCGCTGTGATTCTCTTCACTGACAACTGAGCCTCTTTTAATCTGCAGAAACAATGTGTCAAATTCTTTGGCATGTGAATGGAATATTAAGTTCTTTACAGTATAAATTCAATGTATGGGCCATAAAATTGGTCCAAGTGCAGGTATACGTAAACCATTTAGTGGCAGACATTTTCTAAGACAAATAAATAAATTAAGTTAAACCATAAAATAAGGTTTGTGTCAATACAAGTTGTCAAATCCAAAAAAGAAACAAGACACACTCAATACAAATCCAGCTTTTTCCATACAGTGGTGGTCCTAGAGATGCGCAGGGTTATCTGATACCTCTCATTATAGATGGTCTTGTTCTCCCTCTTCCAACTGGCCTTGAAGTCAGCACAAAACTCAAACCAGAGCATCAAGAGATGAGCGGGGGTCACCTCCTTCTCTCCCGATTTGGGCTTCAGTCCAAAGTACAGAACCAAGTCCTGAAAACTGAACAGCAAGTTAGCCGATCAAAAACACAATAAACCAAGATGATTCATTTATATGTAATTTGCTTCTCAATCAGATGGTTTCAGTTGGAAATTTAGTTTTGTTTGGTTTTTGTTTTAGCAATCACTACTGGCAGAGTTCCATAGCAGTTTAACGGTAGATGCTAGATCACACCCTACAACGCAACTGGTACCATCTGTCATTACAGACTAACTGTAATGGAGTAAAGCGGCACCTTCTACCATGAAAACAACAGAAAAGACTGCTAAACCAAAAACTGGATACCCAGCAGGAATGTATTCGGAAATTGAGGAGAAATTAATAACATCAACCACCAAAATTACAGGTTTCCCTGATGTTAGCAAGCAGCTACATGTAGCAATGTAGTGACTGTTAATGCAGCAAAATCACAGATTAAGGTTTATAAACTAAAAACTACACAAGTTCCAAGAGGAATGTGATCCAGAATAGGCAAATTGGAATTAATAACAAAGATTACAGGTTTTGACGCCTGCGCAGTCTGCTTGATATTTGTGACATGAAATTGAACCACCAAATTTCAGATAAAGGCCAGTTTGATGCACACAAGGGAAAACAATTGAATTCTCCAACCTTTTTTGGACAGTCATCAACAGATAGGAAGCTTCTGCGTGTTCTTTTTTTGCTGCAAAGAAACAGAGGAGGAAACGGTTTAGTCAAAGCCAGATTCCCCTCCAACAAACAGATTCTATTTTGAAACAATTAATACCATTTGATTTGAAAGCAAAATAGATCATTTGGCGATGTTTCACTGTCATTTTAGACCAATTTATAAAAGATTTTGTGAATAAAGACACATTAAAACTTAGTATCTTTGTTTAGTAGAATCGTGATGCTCGTCTTAAAGATCTTATAACATGTTTTATTTTACACCTACTGCATTTCAGAGCAAAAATATGTTCTTCACGTGTCCCGGATGACAAGTAAACGCTTGAAAAAATGACAGACATCCTGTCAGAAAGATACACAAAGTCCAGTCGGTCTTTAATAGTTTTACAGTGATTTCAAAAAGTACTCAGATGCCTTTACTTTTTTATATTTTGTCATGTTGCAACCTTATGCATCATTTAAGCCATCATTTAAATACATTTGCGCTCTCATCAGTCTACATTCAACATAAGAAAATGAAGAAAGTGAAGGTCTGAATACATTCTGAATGTACACCTGATACAAGGGACAAAAGATCTGACATATGCTTTTTCTGGTTGGAGCACACTCTCTTTAGTCACTTAACTTGGAAGCTTTGATGTGTCACTTTTCATCACGGGCAGAAAATGTGGTGATATTTAAAACAAGACAGGCATTTAAAATATAATGCATCTGTGCCATTTCAAATACTGGGAACAGGAAGCTTTGATACACGGGACCTCTAGTGATTCATCTTAAAATGGGTCAATATAAATATCTTACAACATTGGTTTGTTTGATGAATATTTCCCAGTTGCCAGTGTGTCTCAGGCGGGAGTCTCTCAGTCATTGCCAAATCTGTCTGATCCCTATCTGAGTGTCTAGCCTGTACTCTGTATCCATCCTATCTGCTTTAAGAACACGCACAGATACAAAAGACACTCTATAGGATGAGGGACAAAGAGATTTAGGTCAGTGACTTACTGTTAGAGACAATGGAATAGTTAAATGGGGCATACAGGGGAAATACATGGGGGGAGATTTGACAGGTCCCTAAATTAGACTATTTGCATTGTATATTTAAATTTAAAATCACTACAGCTTCAGTATCTTTGAGCATTAAAATCAGATGTTCAGAATCAAAAAAGTGAGTTACACTTACAATGAATTTGCCTTGGTGGTTTGTGCATACGCACACAAACAAACATATTGAACATCAATATGAAACAAACAATAAATACGGAAACAAATATATAGAAAATAGCTGTTTCACACAAGAAAAAAGAAAAGAGACTGACGAAGAACTACGTCTCCAAAAAGTAATCTACCTTATTGATCACAGTAAAAATAATGCTGGCCCTAAATCCAACCATAATCATGTGTCGGTGTAAACACGTTAGACACTCGAGTTTGCAGCTGCACAATAAACGACTGCAACTACTCACCGCTGAGAACAAAAGCCTCCATCTTGTCCTTAAACGGCTGCAGGTTTTTTCCAGGAGAATCAGAGCAAACCTTATGTACATCTTTTTCGCATCCTGAAAATGAAAAAGGAACAAGACAAATGTTCAGGAAAAAGGGAAGAAATTCACTTAAACTTTCTTTTTGTGTTTCCTACATTTGGTTTCAGCAAAGGCAAAGTGGAGCTGTGGAGGAAAGATCATCAATCATTCTATGCGTTAAGTTTAGCTTTCTTTGGGCACAATGCTTTTCCCTGTTGCAGCAGGGCGGCTGTGGCTCAGTGGTAGAGCGGTCGCCTGGTGGTTGGGCGCTGGTTGGTCCCTGGTCCTGCAGTCCCATGTCGAAGTGTCCTTGGGCAAGACACTGAACCTCGAGTTGCCCCCGATGCTGCGCCATCGGAGTGTAAATGTGTGTGAGTGTTTATCTGATGAGCAGGTGGCACCTTGCACAGCAGCCTAGGCCACAGTGTATGAATGCGTGTGAATGGTGAATGGTTCCTGTACTATGTAAAAGAGCTTTGAGTAGTCATTAAGACTAGAAAAGCACTATGTAAGAACAGTCCATTTACATCTAAGTTCTGTTTTGTTTGCTCCAGTGACCACAACAATGTGTTTATTTGGGAAATGGAACTCTCTTATGCTAATATTTTTTACTTCACTTGCTTTTTTTAAATGTTGCAGCTTTTATCCATAACTACACTGTGATGGATGGACAGAGAGGAGGGATTCTGGGTTGCAGCACGGTTCAGAGACTAGTTTTCAGTTAAACTAGCTCCACCTGTGTCCCAGCCAACACATTCTCACTCGGGTTGGACCAGCAGGAGGTTATCAACACAGCTTCCTCTTTAGATGTATGTCTTAGTCAGATTTACCCAGAGATGGCGACTGCAAACTCTCTCTCTCTCTCTCTCTCTCTCTCTCTCTCTCTCTCTCTCTCTCTCTCTCTCTCTCTCTCTCTCTCTCTCTCTCTCTCTCTCTCTCTCAGTCTGCGTCCAATCAGTGGATCAGAGGAGCCAGTCTGCGGAGCCAGTCATAATAGAGGCTGCAGAAGGAGCTGAGCCCCTGCACCCCCCACCCCGATCAACATCTCCCAGATAAGATTACAAAAGAATACTGTTTTCATTCTGGATTTGTGTAAACTTTGGAGGCGGGTATCTCTCTCTTCTTTCTTTCTTTTGTCTGCCTTTTGTTCGACAGAAGTTTGCTTATTCCAGACCAAAGAAGGTTATATAGACCCTCAAATAAACAGAGCCGGCTGATGAGGAGTGTGGTGCTTTCAGATGTGAGACTGAAGCAGTGATTTGGTTTCACAGTGAGAAGATTTTACGGTTTCAATGATTCATGGTTCATTTCAGTCACCTCGTAAATCATTTTTATGTCATAAAAAGGAAACCAAACCCAGGCTACAGCACAGTAGGAATCTTCACAACCCATATTTCACATTCAAATAGCATAAATGTGCCCAGACACTTGTTTCACATGTGTAAAAATAAAGAAAGTTATTTCCATATTTGGTCATGGAAATACATTTCATGTATTCAATACATTTCAATATTTCATGACAATCCATCTGATAGTTGTTATTTAGATCTGGACCATTCAACTGACAGACCTTAACTTAACATTTCCATCCATGGAGCCATGGCTTATTTATGTTATGTGTGTCTGCCAATAAATGTTGACAGCAAGAGATTATTGATGGTAAACAGGGAAGTTTCTGAAAAAATGTATTGCTGGTCAACTTTTGAATGTTTTTTTTCTAATGCTGTGTGAGCAGCAAGCCAAAATTCTACTGACGTCCACTGCATTTGGGCTGGAGGACAAAATCTCAAAACCTGGACAAATAAAGCTAAATCTGCAGGTCTAGATACATGCAAGTGAGTAAACATGTATTCTCTTGTAATTTGGATGAACCTTTACAGTGAATAAGCTCCTTTTTAACGCAATATAGTATTTGGATCATTTCCTTAAACAGTCAACATGGATGACTGAAGAAAAACTAATCTCCCTGTTGCTTTGTTGGGAAACATTTCATACCAACCAAACAGAAAACACAGGGAGAGTGAAAAACGGCGATGGAAACCAGGCATGAGGGCGGTTCAAACAGGCAGAACAAAAGGAAACCTGCGGTGGGCGATCCAGATTGCACGGCGGTTTGGGTAGACAGGCCGATAACACAAAGTTGTGTTGAAAGGTAAAGAAAGCTGTCTTTGGCACACATCTGGGGGCCACACTGGAGCCCAGGTGATACAGCCGAGCAGGTTAAGGATCTGTGCATCTCTGCAGAGGCCCATGCAAAGATGCTACAGATACTGAAGGTCTGGAGATTACATAAGTGGAAAGCTATGGTCTCCCTGCGCTGGCGACAGGGGCACAAAGGCACAACGATGGGAGATCTGATGGGCAGGAGGATTAGAAGCTGGATCTGAAAGGCGCCAGGCCTGTATCAGCAGAAAGACTCCTGCTAGTCTCTGAATACACGCACAGTGATTTCACTGTGCAGGCAAAAACACATGTACTGTATACATAGGGATACAACAATACACTCACTCACAATCGTACACATTAAGAGTAAGCATTGTCCTCAACGTGACTTTAACTGGCTGGCATGCTTAATGGCGTCATGACGGCACACTTAGACAGAGAAGAGAACAGGCTAGAAGGATAAGAAAGACCAGAGGAAATCTTTTGTTCTGGGGCGTTAGCGAACTCAAGTTTGGTAAAAGAAGCAGGCCTTTAGCCCTAAGTGTAAACAGTTACTCAATAGCTGGGGCTAGTGATGGGAAACCAGGGTGGTGAGTTGTGTGGGGGGGAGGCGTGGGGGGGATGTCTGAGGAAAAATGATGCCAGACTGGGCTGAGGTTTGGTCTGTGGGAACCTCTCGAAATCAGAGTGATAGAGTTACACAGTCTGGCTGAGGTTTTCAAACAAAAACACAACAAAATGACCACAAGACGAGACCCACGCTGAAGCTCAAAGTAAAGCTAATGTTTTGTGGATTACTATCTTATATTATGAACCGAGAGGAGGAGAAGAAGAGTATTGGCGTTCATTACTCCAGAGGGTTATTTTTGCAAGAGAGGAAGCTGGACTAGATAAAGGTTGCACTGGTGACGTTGCATACTTGTCAGATCTCGTCCGAGCTGTCTCAGGTCTCTGTTGAGGTCATCAAACTTGACCTGTGCAGCCAGGAAGACGTCCTGAGGTTCAGGAAGTGGGAAAATACTCTTGTCTGTGCCGGCGTGCTGGTGGAATACAATTAAAACACAACAATACAATCAGGAACTGGAAAGCAATGAATTGTATCTTTTGACGCAGGAAACACTAGAAATTTTAGTTTTGACACTATTTTCTCCTTTCTGGTCTACATATCCCTGCCTTTGCTGAATTATTTTCATCCCTGGTGGGGACAAAATGTATCCCCAACCCCCTTAAAAACTGAGCAATGCTACTTCACCAATAAACCATATCTTATTTACCTAAAATAAAAGTTTTAAACTAAGTAAAGCGCTGTAACGTGAACAGTCTATAGTGCGATAGAAAGATAAAATCCAAACGGCAGTTGCTGGTTGTACTTAGCCGCTACAGAGCTCGGGACGCCGGGTACCAGCGTGAGTTGTTTAGCCGCCAATAAGTGACTGAGAGCCGGCTACAGGCACCGCCAGCTGACGGCCCTTACAGGGCCATGGTGTTGGAGTTTAGCCAGAAAAAGTGAGCGTCATGGGGCGATGACAGTTAAGTTTAGGCATCAAAACAACTGGTTAATTTTAGAAAAAGACATTGCGATTTCTGAGGAATCAAACAAGCGTTTCTTGGATGAAAGTAGGATTTTCGCCACAGAGTGAACTCTGCTCTCCGGCTTGAAAACGCAGTATTTTATGTTGACACCATGTTGTGCTAATTCATTTTGAGATTATTTTCTACTGAATATTGAAGTGCATAAAGAAGTGTTTTGGCACAACTAGCCAAGTGGTACTATCCATAGTATAGGAAGGGGGGTTTAATTCTTGCCTGTTTTTTGTTGTTGTGCATGATCAACCCCCCCCATTGCTTTTTTCACAAATTGCACCTTGGATATACTGATGGTCACCTTAGAATAGTTAATAATGTGGATAATTGTTTTAACTTATACCTTATCCACATTGTGCAGGTAGTATGACACCACGTAGTCCACCAGGCTGATACGATTGTCCTGAAAAAAAAGCATGAAAACTGTATCAGTAAAAAGTAGGACCTTAGTGTGCAGGCTGGTAGATCACAGAGCCTTCATTAAAACCATTTTATAAAATGTATTACTCTATAAAGATAATTCAATGCATGATATTTCAGACTACACGACAGATTTGAGATGTGTTTAAGTGAGAAAACAAAACAAGTTTCTGTGAGTTGATTAAAAAAAAAAAAATCTTAATGAACTTAAACCTTTCTGTTATTATCATGGGGTTTGCTGGATTGCCCTTATGATGGAAAGCATGATAATGATAGGATGCGTTACTTGCTCTACTCTACAGTACATATTTTTGGGGTATTTTTAAGCCTTTATTCGACAAGACAGATGAAGACATGAAAGGGGGGAGAGAGAGGAGAACAGGTTGGAGGCGAACCCTGGCCCACTGCGTCGAGGAGTAAACCTCTATACAGGGGCGCCTGCTCTACCAACTGAGCTATCTGGGCGCCCAATATACATATTTCAATACAAAGTTCTTTTAACAACGGCCAAATCCCTGACTTCTGAGAGATAAAGTGGCCTCTAATGTAGCCACTACAGTATGCCGGTCTTACCTTGCTCTTGACATCCTTCAGTTTGGGTAGAATTTCCAGGCCAAAGCCATCGGCTTGACCTCTGGTCCTGTTGCCTCCGTTCATGTAGTTCCCCAGAGCCAACACCAGTCCCATCACCTCCGTCACACCATCGCTCTCCAGCAGAGCCTCAAAACAGGAAACACACACGGGATAAACTACAGACAGCCGGCACCATGCTCAGGATGATCCAATTGTATTCAGACAGAGCAAGAAAACACAATTCTGTTAAATTGCACCTAAAATAAAATGAACATCTTACAAATAGACAAATAGGTGCTAGAAATGATTGGTGAAATGCATGTAAACAGCAGACATCATAAACACTTATATTTTGTAAATTGGGTAGGAAAGAGAGATGATTGTAAAAAGGTATATATGTCAGTGAATTGAAATAATGTAGCAGGTGCTTTTGTTCCTACTTTACAGACAGATGAAACTGTGTTGAGCTTGTGTTGGATGGACGCGATCCCATCGTTGAAGGCCGACTGGAAGATGATGCAGCAAGCTCTGCCTGCAAAGTCTGGGATCTGAGACAGCTCATACAGGAACCTGCACAACCACATAAAAGTAAGAGGACACACACACACACACACACACACACAAAAGTGTACACACAATCAGTTACTGGTGCGGTCTCTAAATATTTCTGTTTGCAGGTAAGATACTGACTGTTCAGGTTTGTCCAGCAGTTTAACTTCCTCTTCCTCTGACGTGTCAAAGTGTTTCTTGATTCTCTCCAGTTCCTCTGGCTGCGCTCTCTGACACATTGACAATTAAATATAAATGAAGGGGTGCATAATTGTACACTTGCACTTGCAGGTAAACCGCAGTAAAGTGTGTTGTAATACCTACATTTTCATACAGTGCTTCAATCGTCTCCAGGTCCACCACAGAGTGATCCACTGCCAGGACAGCTAGAAGAGAGAATATAAAAACAAAAGCACAGATTTCAATTTAATTGAAGATACAGCAGTTAATAGGACACTATGAAAATATACAAATATACAGAAAAAAACAAAAAAAAAAGGGGAAATTGAAGAGGCCAACCGCAGAGCTTCAGTTCTCCAGAGGAACATGAACACATCCCTCTCAGTCTGCTGTGTTCTACAAACAATTTTGGGAGTTTGGGATTAGCAATGCAGATTGCTTCTCTGTAACTGTCTTGTTGACATTGTGGTGAGGGTTTCAGCCTTTAATCCTACTTTAAGTTCACCAACAGCTCATATTCAAAAATAAAATACAGGGTAACTTCATTGTGATGACGGGGTTCAAGTTAAACAAGGGTGATGTTCAGTAAGCTGCGGTTACCTGAATGTTTACAGATGAAGACTGCAGGTTCAAGTTCCCAAGACTGGATGGGAATTACCGCTAGTTTAATGATTTACTGTAATCCTCTAGTCTGTGTTCAAAATACCGATGTTTGTTTGATTTCACACACTCGATGTTAATGTGATTCTAATGATAGTCTTTCATGTTTTTTAATTTTTTATCATTAGGGAAACTCTGACTATGTATAAATATGGAAACATTTAATATAGCTTTTAAGTTAGCTAAATTAATCACAATGCAATGTGGATGAAGTTGTCAAATCCTTAACTTTAGTAAAAGTAACAATGCTACAATTAAAAAAAATACGATAAAACATGTAAAAGTAAAAGTAGCCTACAGTAAAAATGGAGTAGCTTGAGTAAAAGTATTATAAAATGTACTTTTACTAAATACGGATTTTTATACCATGGGGATGAGGAAAACATACTTTATTCAGCTGTATTTTTTTTAATAATCACAACAACAATCAAAATTGTATTTGAGCTGCTCAAGGACAAGATGTAGCCCTTTTACGTACTTCCGCTCAATTTTAAATTTTCTTTCAGTACTCAGGGCGTTTCTCAATCTGTGTTCTTGTGTTCTTGTGAAACGTCATGTTCGGTCGCCAAAGTACTGACCATAGACCGTTAATATACAGTCTATGGTACTGACCCAATGCACAAGTTAGCATTTCAATTCCCGGATGTGTTCTCGACACGCCCATTTTACTGAAGATACCTGGTCGGTATGCGATCCATCCTGCCTGCACGATCCGTTCTGTGCAATATGTTTGCGCATACGCAGATGATATCATGATGAAGGCGGATTTACGACACTGCACGATCTGTTCCCATAGACAGTTAAAGAAAGTCCGTTTTTCTTCTGAATGTAAATTTGCTATGTTAATGCTCTTATGTTTTGATTTGCTCGACCCGTGGCAAAAGTTTATTTTTTGAAATTGTTTTTTTGTTTTTCTAATGCCTTGTTTGTTTGTATATTTATATTCTGAATAAAAAAAAAAGGAAAGCTAACGTTAGTTTAGCTAACAGCTAATTCGGCTAACATTTAGCTGAGACAGCATGTAAAAGACCCTCAAAAATTAAAATAACCGTTTGAATATATAACAGCTGTTATGTCAGTTTTACTTTACTTGTGCTCATTTAAAATACAATCACTCAATACTTGTCTTTATTATTACTGTAAAGTCTTAATTTAGCTGTAGCCTGTGTTTAGTTTGAGTAACGTTAATTTTAGGCTGAATCAAGCTGTCAGCTAGCGGTTAGCCGAATCAGCTAAACTAACGTCGTTAGCTTTCCGGTGGAGGCTAACAGCAGACCGCTACTGTGGAACAGATCGGGCAATGCCGTAAATCCCTGGTAAATGTTCGTACATCATGATTATCATCTGCGCGTGCGCAGAACGGATCGTGCAGGTACTATATGGCTATGGTTTTCTCCGGCCAAATATTTGGCGGTCCAATCAGCGAACAGAGGGAGTGGCAGAGAACAATGACGTTGAGGTTCGTTAACATTCGGTGAGTTTCTACAATGGTTCGATCCGTAGTTCTGCTAATGGTGGCGGAGAAAGATGCGAGCGAAGCCATTCGCTCTGTTGTGGCAACGCTGTCGAATATCCAGACGTTAAAGTTTTGTTGGTGGCCATGATGTTGTGCCCCCCTCCCCACTGGGTTGGGGGAAAGTTTGATTTTCCAGCTCGCTCCGTTTGTGGTGAAGGAGTTGGCTAAGGCTAACGCTAATGCTAGCGATGCTAAGCCGACGTCACAACCAAATGTTAGCGATTGGTTATGGCAGAGTTGCTCTGGGCATATCCAATAGTTTTAAACTTCAACAGAGCACCCGCCTTCAAGGAAGATAACACTTGTCAATGGAAAGTGGCCAGACTCTCTGTACAAATTAAATGTACGAAAGTCTGGTAGGACCATGCCTGAAATACACATGAAGTGTATTTCCTGTTGCAGTCATTCCTAATATCAGCACCTGACAACTCTGACCCAAGCTGTTTCCTAGCAACACAACTAAAGGAATGAAGTGCTCCGTAACTCACCTTGTTGTATGTCTTTCATGTCCAGGTGGAGGCTAGATATAAGGATGCCCACGGCCTGGGAGCGCTTCCCATCCAACAGTTTAATGATCTAACACACACACAAACACACAATGTTACCATGACCACCTTTACCACTAGAAACCATTAGTGAGTAATTAGTGGAAAGTCTACTGTTAAGACATAAAGCAAAACAAACAATGGTCATAGCATGCATCACTCTAATTTGTAACATGAGGACTGAACAAATGGGATAATCTTTTATGTATTTTATTTTGTTGTGTTCTATTTTTCATTTTCTCTTAAATGTTTAACACATTCTTATCTCTTATGTTTTGTACTCTACTTTTGTGTTTCAGAGGTGATATACAAATAAAACTGTAGCAATAGTGTCCTAAGGCTTACAAATGTAATCCAGGTGAGGACTTTCAGCCAATCATAAATTCAGGATTTGGGAAGAAATGATTGCACATTAACAGTGGAAAATCATGCCTTTAATTTAAAGAGAATAAATAAATCACAATTGTGTGTTGAATATAAAATGCTTTATTTGACATATAAAGATAAAAAAAACTATCTGCAACCTATGATTAAAAAAAAAAAGCTTTGTTTTCATAATTGTGTCTCAATCTAGATTTATAATGCTCTTTTTTGAATGTTCTGCCATCTGTAGACTTGATGGCCTCAACTCCCTCTAGTGGACATGCAACATAAAGCAAATAATCCCAGAAATTAGTGTTATGCAAGTGTGCATAATTCATTTTGCATGTTACCTTCCTGGCTTTGGCTTTCTTCTGGTAAGCCTCTGACAGCGGCTTCTTCTTGGTCTGTTTGGTGGTTTTGGCAAAAAGCTCCTCAAACTCGCTGGCATTTATTATATTTGGTTCCTCTAAAATGTTCCACAGTGTCTTGTTACTAAGGGAGAGAGGGCATTATGTTTAATCAGCATATGTGTTAATCTACTAGATTTTTTTAAAGATTAGAGTTGCGCTGCATCAAACAATTATCCTCATTATATTGTTGATTACTTGATAATGGTTGAATGTACAAAATGTCCAAAATAAATGTGAAAAAATGGCCATCACTATTCATTAATATCAAAAAGTTACGCACTAAAGCTGTAAGATCATCTTGTGTATGTTCTTATTAAACATGAACCTACTTCTTGTCCTGGATCTGGATTCTGGTCCAGTAAAGAGGCTTCATGGGTCGGGAAGGCTCCACTGTCGGTTTCCTGGGAGGTACTTCAACACTGAAACCCCCAACTGGAGGGGGAGGAGGTGGAAGGGGAGCTAAGCCTGACAAGGATGGAGAAGGAGGAGGTGGAAGGGGCATAAGGCCTGGCATGGATGGAGGAGGAGGTGGAGGAGGTGGAGGAGGTATAAAGCCAGGTATGGATGGAGGAGGAGGTGGAGGTGGTATAAAGCCAGGAACGGATGGAAGAGGTGGCGGTGGAGGGCTATTTGACAGCCGCATGTCGTTTAGGGGGAAAGACAAACAAGGCGGAGGGGGAGGAGGAGGCAGTCTGTCTGTGTTGGTGGTCTGAGAAGGAGCGGGTGGTTGTTCTGATGGAGGTTGCATGGTTCCAGGTGGAGGAAGAGTTTGGGATGGAGGGTCATGAGATGGGGAAGATAAAGTGTTGTCTCTTTGCCCGGCCAGGCTGAGGCTGATAGAAGCCAGGTCCAGCTTTTTGGGGGTCACCTTCTGCTGCTGAGGGCTTGTGTAGGCTCTCCCCGCACCTTCTCCATCCTCAGGAGTCTTTACAAATGTCTCCCGGTCGGTCTGGATGCAGACTGTGCGGAAAGATTTGTTTAAAAAGTCGTCTCCCGTTGATACAGCGACATCTTTGCATTCCCCACGTTGGCGAGACCCAAACTGGGAAAGTTCAGCCTGCAGCTCGGCCAGAGTGAGCTCCAGACGGGCGACATTGTCCTTGTTCTCCACCCTCAGTCTGGAGAGTTCCTGACCAAAGTCCTCCTGAAAATAATACTGTATTAGTTAAAGGTCCCATGACATGGTGCTCTTTGGATGCTTTTATATAGACCTTAGTGGTCCCCTAATACTGTATCTGAAGTCTGTAGTTATTGAGGAGGAGGGGGGAAAGGTGGAGGCTGTGGGTGTGGCCTTGACCAACTGCCACTTTGCTTGTTTGAAAGCCATGATATCTCTTGCTTTCTCATGGGTGGGCCAAATTCTCGGGGTGGGCAAAGTAGAGAAAGGGGGGGTAACCTTGCCGCTTATGACATCATAAGGCGCAAGATTCCAGATCAGCTCATCTGAGCTTTCATTTTCTTAAAGACAGAGCAGAATACCCAGGGCTCTGTTTACACCTATCGCCATTTCTAGCCACTGGGGGACCATAAGTAGGTTGGGGGAATGCATATTAATGTTAAAGGGAAATGTTCACGCCATGGGACTTTTAAGACTCTGCCCCTCTTTGAGCCTCTTGTGTATCATCATTACAGTCACAGAACCAAGCATATGTTTTTTATTCTTTGAGGAGTCTGGGAATACCTTCTAGGTTTCTAAAAGACCACAAGTTGTGACATTCAGACTCTAATGTATTGATAATTAATACATGACATGCAAAAACTGGAGCTAGTTAGACTTGACATCAATGAGGATGATAGTAGCAAGTGTTCTTAAAGGAACTGTTCAGCATTTTAGTACATAAATGATTTGCTTTCTAACCAAGAACTCTTGGCAAGAAAACAAATAAGCGTATACTAAAATGTCAAACGAATCCTTCATGTATATCAATTTGGCTGCAACACCTCACTGTATCCTTACTGACCTGTAACTTTTCCACCTCCTCTTTACATTCTCTCTTCAGTTGCAGGAGAGCAGCCTGGTGCTCTGAGAGGAAGCAGAGCAGAAGAACATTTTACAACAGCTTACAGTACAACAGTTCCTTCTTGTACCACAAACATATGTTCATTATTACAGCTGTGGGGCCCGAGAGCGCTTTCTTAATCACACAATAGATACATTAGGGATGTGGCTGTTCACAAGCTGAAGACAAACAAATTACAAACTATGACAAATGTGACTGATTCGGCATGACAAATCAAATTCATGTTTTACCGCTGCAGGAGGCTAAGGGGTGTTTGGATATTCTAACATTACCAAACCTGACCAGATGATGGCAGTAGAGCTTCAAATGTAAGAAAAACATCCAGACTCTGGCACACAGCTCACTGGCACCTTGGACAACTATTTAATCAATCATTTATCTGCTAATGGATGTTGTATGCTTGCTTGTTGAATGGTCATTTAGAAAGTGTATGTACTGTCCTGAAAATATTTACAGGAAGTGTATTTGTGGGTGTATACACATTTAACACATAGTTTTATCTCTGCTAAAACAACCTTTGATAATCCTACTGACTGACCACTTTATTAGGTACACCTGTACAATCTTATCCAATCCAATACAACAGCTCAGCCATGATGTTACTTTTATGATGTGTTCAGTTTTTGTTGACACTGTCGTCGTTGGAGTCATTTTTGTTTTTGTTTTGTGTAGATATTCAAAAGAATATTGCAACTTTGTGGTATCCTCTGTAGGCCATAGCAAGTTATAGGACTACAATTCCCACAGTGCTCCAGCCAATTAATAAAGGCGAGATGAGGGGAATTTGAAGCTTAAGATGGCGACAACAAGACCCCTGTTCTCAACCATTTAAAGTTTAACATATTAAGTTTGCTTATCATTTTATTTGAGAGATTTGGTCCTGATTATTGTAAAGGCCTATTTTCTTTGTTTTGAATGTGTGTTGGATCAACTTTGTTTAATTTGGATTAGCCAGATGCTATACATCAAGCCAGCCTTACAAACCAACTAAGTCAACACCATTGTCAGTAAAGCAAGCAAATAATAAATAGTTTGAAAGATAACCGTAACACCAGATCTTGCTTCGTAGTACAGGCCTCTGTTTTTGAAACGTTTATATCTACAAGTCGTCTTAAGGGGCTTTTAGAAAACAAGTAAAAGGAAGCCAAAGAGAGATATATTTTTAATTTGATATGCTTTAGCAATGCAATCTTAGTGATGGTGTTCTACTGGACTGGAATCTTCTCATTGGAATTTAAAAACAATCCTTGTTTCATTATTACTATAATAATTAGCTCAAAGGCCCCACAGGCTGTGTCACATGTAACCCCAGTGTGCAGTCCAGTTAATCCCTACACATGCTGAAGGTGCTGGCGTCTTACAGACCGGTCTGCTGTGGACACACACAGGGTGGAGTTGTGTTTACCAAAGCTGTAAAGCTTGATATCACAAAGCAAACACTTCTACTCCCTTTCAAATTATCTTACATGTAGAACATAGTGTTTAACATAATGCATCTTTGTGGATTTTTATTTTCAGCGGCAGACATATTACCTCTGTTTGTGGTCTTACAGACACAGCACTTCCCCTCTCACATTCTAAATAATATGAGTTGATTTGTATTTCTTTACTTACCCAAAGCATAAGAAATGGCACTCGGTAGAATAACACAATTATCTTTTCTGTAAATGACTTCTGGAAATATGAAGGAATATCATGCCATATGTCCTTGCTTAGTGTAGTAAACACTACGTTATGCTCATTTCTGTATTTTGTCATTTTCAACGCAGGTGCAAGCTCAGTTTGTGACAAAGGGAAAAAAATACTTTTCAATATACTGGATTTGAAGGCTAGAAGAAAAGTAAACACATTTGAACACATTTGTACAGATACAGAAGAGTCTGTGTGAGCCAAAACAATAAAGTTGAAAAAGACACAGTTTTTATGACAAAAATATGAATGTGTATAGATTTAAGTACCTGCTTCTGTGTACTTGAGCCCAACCTTTTCCTCTTTAAGTGGTGGCCAGACGGCTTGTAGACGACCAGGAGTTCTTTCCTCTCCCTCTCCTGAGGTAGATGCTTCAGACTAGAAGGAAAAAGAGTTTGACAAATTTATAACATAATCGATTATAAAAAGAGCTTTTTTACACACAGGTCAGTATTCCAATTTAAGGCACGGGTTAAGCTAATTGACGCTTGATTCATACACAATTCGTACTTTGCCATCAGGTGAGTCTTTCTTCTCTGGCGTCTTTTTGGAGGATCTCTCAAAAAGCGCTCTTAGCACATCTTTATCTGCTCTTATCTTCTTCCTCATGGCCTCCAGGGCCACCTTCTCTGCTGGGTCCTTCTTCAAAGGCTTTGGGGTGAAAAAAGCTTTGAAGGCATCGAATGCAGCCTCTGCACTGGACAGAGAAGGTTTCGTGGACTCGAATAAAACCTCTGCATCTTCCTTGGTTTCGAGGTCTTTCCTCTCATCCTCTTGACCTTCTTCAATCTCATTCTCATCCTGGTCTCCCTCAGCCTCCATTTCCTCCCTCTCCTCTTTCTCATCTCCTCTCTTTTCCGTGTTCAGTAAATTGGAGATCTGGTCCAGGAAGCTCCTCTGAACTTTAACATCCCCTTGCCTCTCAGGGTAGATTTCCCTTGTTGCTCCTTGAGATGAAGGTTTGATCTGGGCTACGGTGTCATGCTCGGGCCCGACCACCCCCTTTCTCAGGACCCTCAGGCCGCTGAATAGGGCTGGGAGCGGCTTGTCGGTGGGGGAGCCTGGGGTGAAGGTGGCTCTGGTGAAGGTGGCTCCAGGTGGAGGGCTGTTACCTGCAGAAGTTATACAAATATTTGAAGTGTCTTTTGGGCTGGAGGGATGGTGAGGTTGGGCGGAGAAGTCTGGAAATGTATCTCTTTTCTCTTCTTCGCTGTCCTCTTCTGCACCTGCCCTCTCTTCTTCATTGTCATCTGTAAAGCAGAAAGGGCCACCGGCCTGCTCCACCGTTTCCTCAACTGCAAGTCCTGTCCGAGGCGATGTTATCACTACATGTTTGGTTTTAGATTGACTTTTGGCAGATTCCTCAGGGTCAAAACCCACATCCAAACTGGAAATACTTGTGACATCTTCCCTGAAGCAAACCTTTTATGGTCTTTTGTTCCTCTCTGGTTGTCTTCTTCAGTGTCATCCTTCTTGAGACTGACTGGTGCAACACAATCCCAACCTGTATTTGGTTGTGGAGATTCCTCCAAGGCACATTCATCCAGCGAGTTCTCCAATATGTGACAACCCTCTTCGCTGGAGCTGTTATCTTTGTCACAGTGTCCGTGTGGCATCTTATTTTGGTCTTGATTTGTTGCAGAGCTCTGTTTCTCTAAGCCATTTTCAGCGTTCACAGCTATGCTTTGCTGCTCTGTCAGGTTGACATTATTCCTCTCCTCCTCTATCATGTCTGAGTCACTTCCTGCTTCTCTCCTATTTATATGTCCAACTGAGTTAGAGGTCAACTTCTCCCCTTCATTAGGTAATATAACATGTGATAAAGAGTCTCTACTGTTCTCCACAGCATCTTCAAAAGTCATATCTCCATTTTTCTTTACATTAAAACTCTGTGATCGCTCCTTGTCTTCTTGCATTATGTCCTCATTCTCCTCCTCTGAGAGAGTCCTGAAAAACTTCAGGATGACTTTTTGCTCCTCCATCGCTCATCAGTCACTCACAAAAGTAAGTGGTGACGTTATAATGTTTTCCCCACAACGTCAACATTGTGGTTACCATTTAAACTGTTCATATGTGGAGTAAAGTGCAACATAGTGCTATCTAATGCCGGATAAGAAGGTCCAGTTGGTTTTCAGGCATCTGTATGGCATGCAGTACTTTGTGTAACTATTCTTGGATCATGCAACTTCCAGTTACTATACTATAATAATGCAAGAAATGGTAAAAGTCAAAGTCATTGCTCCTTAAATTCCGACCTGTTTCTGCTCCAGTTTGTTGAAAAGAAATATATTTATCCTTTCACCGCTACAACAGCTCCTTCATGTCTCACCAAAGAACTACATTTTCAAACCTAAAACTGGAAGCAGCTCTTAGTCACCAAAATGCAAATGAAAAGTTTCCAAGCCCCGGCACCATGGCTCTGCCGGCTGGGCTGACTCAGCTCAACCACAATTAAAATTCGGCTCCAAGTCCTGTTTGTAGCTTCCAAGTTCTGCCTTCTTTTTCCTCTGGCTCCTCTATGCTTGCTGTTATAATTTGCAGAGCACCATATTGGACGTCACACTGCAGATTGTCAGTGTAATTAGAAGCAGATGTTGACTTCAGCCACCGTTTCTGACAGATCCGTGAGTCGTAAAGCAAAAAAGAATCCACCCAGAACAGATGGAGGGACACCACACCCAGAGGTAAAGGAGGGTAAATAAGACTGCCAGGGATCACTTGTTAAACAGTATGGTCTGTAAATCCACAGTTTCTCTCCTGCAGGTACTGAGCAACACATGGCTAATGTGGGCGTCTTAGTGGGTCCCACCCCACCTACACTGTACTGCTAATCAGCTCACATTAAATCTATATACACTGTGGAGAGACATTGAAAAATAAAAGTACTTAGTTTAGTTATTGGCTTAAAATTAGTTTTAATGTTTATATTGTTAATGCTTTTCAAAGGAAGTTACACAATGAAGTTGGTGACAGATTATACAAAACAAGGGAAGTGTTGATAATAAAAAGTGAATAAAGAAATATTTTTAAATGAACCAACAATCAAACAAACCAACAAAAGTAAAAACATTCTCAAAACAAGGACATACATTGTTTCACAGTCAAGCTGATCAATACAAAATAAGGAAGAATTTGATTGTAAAAAGTAAAACGATGCATACGTATAAGTTGTTAAAACAAGATAAGTGTTATTAAATTAAGAACAGCATGTTGAAGAAATTAATACAAAATGTGCATAAAATGTAGAGAAAAAAAAGAAATATAATAAATAATGAATGGTGAACTGATAAAAGTTTAATGAATGAAACTCAAATAATAAAATGTAAATAAAAGGCCCACAGATAATTAAAACATAAGATGGAAAAATTTTACCACATATGATCAAACACACACATCACAAAAAACAAAATACAATATTGTAAAAGTGTATTTACCGACATAAAAAGGTAACATTAAAAGTATATCACAATGAAAAACAGGGATGCAGAAAATTAAGAACATTTTAATAAGTGCACAAACACAGGCACGTAATGGTCAAAGAATACAAAAAGTACATGAGGGAGAGTCTTTTTCTACTGTTATTTATGTATTTCTGAATATAAAAAAGTCTGAAATCCATAAATGAGACGGTAAAGCCTCCTCTTTCACCAGTTTGTGTTTGATTTACTCTTAGTTCTCAAGTCCCTCCCCCCGTTTGCTGTTGTTACATTATCACAGCCAGCAGCAGGTGAGCGACATTTTTACTCTACGTCATTACACTGTGTAACTTTCTCTTTCTCTGAGATGTATCTGAAACCTTCAGCGGCAGGTCTACACTTAATTATACCAATACTGATGAAGTGCTTTTTGCATTCCCGAGGAAGGGCCACTGTGGCCTTTATGTAACAGGAATGAATCCAGATAATCCCATGAAAATTAGAGCGCATATACACAACACTGCTGAACATACTGGACTGTTCAGCAGCAGACATACAGTGTGTGCCTCATGTACAGTAGATCACCAGAACACAATGTAGTGTAACTAAAAATTCCTTAATCATTATTTACTGAATAGTTATAATAATAATAATTTCTGTTGATGATGTAAAGTTCAGAGTAGCTTCAAACTGGATACGGTACCTAAATCTTTTTACTTTAATTTCTGGTGAGCAAGTTAACATTAAATGAATATAAAAAGTGATAGAATACGAATAATTAATGTAAAATAAAACACGGCTGATAATAGTAAAATAAATAAGATAATTAAATGAGAACGCTTAGCAAAAGAAAAATAAACTCCCATAAATAAAGTAAAAAATATTAAAATCAATACCCATATTTGCAGCATGCTCATACACTCTACACCAAACAATGCAGATTATCAAAAGGTCTCTATTCTCTTCTACTGTGTTCTTATTGTTTCTCTTCTAAATAACTGATTTTTTTTAACCCTCATGTTGTCCTTGGGTCATGTTGACTTGTTTTCAGTTAATTCTTTTTTTCCTCACAAAAAATGGGCCCTCGAAATAAGCGCTAAAAATGTCAACATTCAAAATATTAAAAAAATTGGAAAATACACCAAAAACATAAAAAAGCACCCACAACATTGAAAAAGTGACAAAAATGTGGGAAAAAAGCGAGTTTTTTTTCATGGTTGACGGGAAGACACAACACAAGGGTTAAGATGAAAACTCCTGGTATTTTGTCTCAAGTGCACGCTCTACCAATCAGCACTTAGGTCTCTGAGGCTATAAATAACAACAAAGTGAACAAAGATATGTAATTTGTGTCATGTTTTTAATTCTACACACGTGCACACGGGAGAGTTAAGAGCTTTAAACCCCAGTAAAGTACGATTTCATGCTAATACAGATAACATTGCTTATACAATGCACCTACAGAGTCACATTAAATCCCTTCTGTTATGTAACCACAAGGAACTCTTTGTCACACAAACACACACTGGTACGAGGCTGTTTGTTGAACCTGGGTCTGGAACTAGACTCTCTCACTGTGGTGTGAAAATGCAAGTCACTGTCATGATGATGCAGCATTATTCACATGAACATTTTCTTTCTAGTGTTAAGAGAATATTTTCATTGAAATTAAGATGGAAAGCATCACAAAGAATCATCTGAGTAAAGCCCAAACCCACAAAAACAAGAATGCAACATGTTTCTTCGTTCAAACATGGTGTGCTTTTCAAAAGTGTGTGCTGCCGAAGCAGGTAAAGGGTTAGGTACTGGCTCAAGATTAGTTTGGCACACCATCATTAGCCAATAATCTGGGAGCTGACATTTTAATCAAACACTACAGCAGCTAATTTAAGTGATTATGTCTTTGTAACTGGCTAAAATGCTGTCATTTGCTCAGATGAGAAAACTGCAGATATTTAGTTTGTGATAGTAAAAACTCTCCGTCTAGACAGCAAAACACAGATCCAGTCTCTAAAGCTACTCACCTGAAACTCGGGTTGGATGGGCGTTGATGTCGGTGTATCAATGATGTCATCTTCCAGGGCAGTGATGCGCAGGAAGTCAATGTGTTTCGGTCTGGAGGGATGAAAAAGTGACCTGCAGAAGGAGAGAGACTCCTCGACCTCCTGCTGCCAGATGTTCTCCTGTCTCTGCAGCGCCTCATCTGGAGGAAAATGAGTCAAATTAGGATTCGAGCAGAAGCCTTATTGCTAGGGATTCTTAAACTGCAAGTAAAGGTGGCATACTTCTGTTTTGTTTTTCCTTGTCATGAAGATCTGTTTCTTTAAAAAAAACAAAAAAACGGTATCAGTTCTGATTTGGAGAGAGTGCCAAATTAATCAACACAGAGATCTCTGACTGATTCTCAAGCCCTGCAGAGTAAAACTTGTATATTAAGCTATAGTGTCACCAAGAGGATGTAAGATAGAACTTCAGTTAAATAGCAACAACTCTCTCTGTTAAAGTTTTGCATTTCAAAACATTGCTTCACCTTACAATAGTTGTCACCCATGTCCAATGACTACTTCATTGTCCTCTACAGCATTGGGTCATTGTCAAAGGTTGATATATATATATATATATATATATATATATATATATATATATATATATATATATATATATATTGTGCCTAATAAAGACATGACTGATCAACTACCAACACCTGTTGACACCTGTTTTTGTATGTGCTGACGTCTATAGTGTGTAGAGTCTGAGTAGTGAAGTGTCTTAAGTATACAAAATTCTTTAATTTCAAAATTCTCAATTGCTCATGTGTTTTCAGCAATGCCGAATGAGTCTGTGTTTATTCCTGCAATTATTTTTTTTTTAATTTTTTGAAATATGTACAGTAACTATATATCTTATGCAAAGCAAGTAAAAACACACATGTCCTAATCAAAAAAAAGAAATATAAAAAAAGCTGCTCCCAATAAATGCATACACCATGCACATACATTAGCTGTGTATAGAAATTTTTAAAATTGTGTTTTATTACTGTAAGTATTACCAACCCTGTGTTGTATATTGGATGGATTATTGATGTATGGTGTGCATGCTTGACAGCCACTGATCCCAGGCCAAACATGCTAATTGAAAAACTATTGGAGTACACACTGCAGATTTACAACAATGGATTTATTATTGCACAAACCTATTCGTAAAAAATCATTTGGATACATATTTAAGTAAATGTATGTGTTTTCTGTTGAACATTCCTCTTCCTAGGAGTTAGGAGGAGGAATTAGGGGTTTAATTCCTACTCTGGCCTAGCTAAAAATGTACTGATGGTCCTGTATGGCAACTGTAGCTAATACCAGGTGTGATCAAAGGATCTAAAGGAGGAGAGGACTGTTTTCTTTCACTTTCTGCATCCAGATTTTCCCCATTTATTGCCGAGCTGGTCACATTGAGACCATCTTGTGGGTACAGAGAGGAAGCTTTTCTACAGTAAATCCATCAGTATCATTTCAGATAAGAGCGCAGAGATGCCAGTTGTGTGACGTTCAGCGGACACATAACCGTCCTCAAAGCCAGATTAAACAGTTTATGGAAATTCTTATGTGCTCAATTTGACCATGATGAAAAGAACAAAGGATTTTGAGATTAAAACCCTCAGAAGGCTCTGCTTGTCTTTCCTCTTGCTCTAATCCTCATCCTCTAAAGATGTTATTTCACAAAGCTCAGAGTATTAATCCTATTTGGACAGCCGGGCGTCCTGCTGCACAGCCCGGTCAGGCTCTCATTTCCTTAAAAAGTGAGGAAGGGACATCCAACTACATACTGATCTAGCTGCTAGACTTGAGCAATCATTTCAATGAGTTAGAGTTTTATTCATTAACATATACTTTTCTCTTTATTTCCCCTGAAGGAGCTTTAATGCTTAAATAATTTTATTCAACACTGTTTCTGCATTGACAGTATATTGAATATAAGCTCCTTGCTCTTCACTGAAACTAAATGATGTATTCCAACCCAAGACTCCACCATTTTATCTTATGAAATAGCAAACAATCTAGATGCCTTGTGCATCATTTTTCAAACAGTTTTATACGATAAAATACAAATATTCTCCAACATTATATCACAAAATCCACATTATTATGTTTCTTTGCATCTATATACAAGACACATAGACACACACACACACACACACACACACTTGCTGCTCTTTCTTTAGAAACTCTGGCTACAAGGCTATATCCACATCAGGTGCTCAGTAGTACTTCATGCCTGAGCAACACACACACACACACACACACACACACACACACACACGTGTGTGATGGTATGTCAAAACCAGCAAGGGGTTATTATTTACAGGCTACCACACATCCTTAAGGTCTGCTTCAGCAGCTGTGGTGAGAGAGAGAGAGAGAGAGAGAGAGAGAGAGAGAGAGAGAGAGTGTGCATGCATGTGTGTGAGGATGAGACCAGACACCACCAGACTAAATTCAGAGCATTACAATCAGAACGTCTTAGTCAAAGTTAAATCAGCCTTCAGGACTCTGCATGCACCACCTTTTAGAGCTGTCTGCTCTTCCTCTCCTGCTCACTAACCAACCACTAAATCAAGGTCATGCTGTTATGCACATACATCCCTTTTAGCTGCAAACAAAGGTATTTTGTCCTCTTCAATCTACCGTACGCTAACGCTAAATAAAACACATTGTGATTCACATAAATAAGCTAGAGCAAAAACAGCTATGAAATCCTAATGCATCAGAATAACCTATAAATTGGGAAGGAGGGGGGTTGCTATGCTTTTCTGCTGCAATTCCTTAAGAAGATTATATATTTTCACTGACAACTATCAAAAACTATGGATAGAGTATTGTCAATTGTCTATTATTGTAAACTGTATTGAATTCCATCTGCTGATGAAGATTGTGCTCTAGAGTAAGTGGACTAACTACTAAGTGGACCTTGTTGTTCCCAAAAGGCAAGACTGACCTTTTAACTTTAGCTTCAATTACTAATTTTGTTCATTTTTGCTTACATTTAATTACATATACATGACTTGTCTGTTGTAATAGCATAATTAGCATTATTACCTGAAGAAAGTAGATGGTCTTGACTGTCCTCTGTCTCACTGGTTTGACTGTACGTCTGATTCTGTTCACTCTTCCTGCTATTCTTCTCATCATTTCCTGTCCCTGAAACTGTGGTGGCGGAGATGACTTTTTCCTGCTGCTCGGTCAGGCTCAGAGGCAGAGAGCACTGGCTGGACAGACTGGATGTAAATAGTGGCGATAGGATGGGAGACATGCCTTCGAAGCTGCTAGATGTTCTTGGAGAGACATCCAGGATTGCAGACAGAGACAGTGAGGGTGAAAGAGAGGATGATGACGACTTATTTGGCACAGTAGAGGTGAAGTGGTAAGAATATGACAGTAGATTCAGAGGCCTTTTTGTCGTTCCTACAAGGTTTGGCTCGTAAAAAGTTTTCTTGGCCTCTGTGAAGGGTTCACTCTCTGATTTTGCTCCTTCCATCTTCAGGACCTGACGCAGACTTTGACTCAGAGCTTCACCCAGAGCTTGAAGTTCCTCAGTAAGCTGAAGCCCGTCTTCATTGCACCCCTTCTCCTGGGTCTCCCCAAAGCATCCATCTGAGATAAACTGAGGTTCATCTTTCCCGTCACTGCCTTCATTGATCCAGTCCGAACTGGTGAGACTCACCCGACGTATGATCCCTTCCACTTCTTCGATCTTGCCCATTACTCGCCATGCTGCTGCCTTCTTCCCCATCTCCTCATACCTCCATTGAGAGGACTTCTCTTCTACACTTTCTGCCTTCTCTTCCTCATCTGTGTCTCTTGCTACCTGGGTGATCTGGGTGTTTTGAGAATTGCTGTTACTGTCTTCTGTCTTCCCAATGGGAGATATACACGTTAAGTACAAATCATTGTCATATTCAGAGAGGTCTGTGTCAGAGTCAGGGAGAGCACATTCTTTCTTCACAGATAAATCCTTTCTCTTTTTGCTGGAAGATCTATGAACATTTGCAGACGGAGCATCAGGCAGCTTCACTCTCCATGCTGGCTTTAGCTTCTTTGAACTTCTGTTCCTCTCCTCCAACGCTGAAACTCTTTCTTTCCCCATAACTTTCTTTCTCCGGGCTGCAGGAGTGCAGACGATCGACCCGTTTTCCTCGAAATCCCACTTTTCAAAGGTAGGAGAACTCGTTTTCCGGAGGTTTGTCAGCCTCCTTGCCTTCGGAGGTGCCTGTGGAGTCCCGGCTGTCATCCTAGAGTTATGTTGAAGGCCTCCGGTGTAAACAAGCCCATCCACTCTTCTCCTCCTCTTCGAGGGATCTGCAGTCTGGGGGATGTCGGTAAAGCATCGCAACACCCTGCATAACCATGAGGGTTAGGGTTAATCTTTGTGCCCTGTTGGTTTCCCATACTCATCGAAGTCTGGCACTCCAAACACAACGGGAACAACTCTGTCAACCAGAACTCAGAGGAGTCATCCAACACTTTAAGGGTTTCTTTCAAGTTTGAAAGGCCGAACTTGTCTGCTTGACCCTGCTTTACTGTTTCAGCCAGACCCTCCTCCTTGTAGTTGGAGGTTACTCCTCCATGGTGCTTCAGAGGGGCTTTAAAGGGGGAAGCTGGGCCCTTGCAGTGGGAGAGGGATGGACTCACATAGCTCCTCTCGCTGATCGGGATGTAGAGGTTTAAGGTAGCACGAGTGCTCTCCATGATGTTATTTGATTGTCACATTAAAAGCAGGAGATAATTCATTTACAGCATGAATGTATTCTTTGTTAGACCAACGGAAAACATGAATCCTGACACAGAAAGACAAAGATTTATTTTATTATTTGTTTTAATGAGGTAAATGTGTATGTGTTTACATGTAGATAGTTAATTTGTCATAAGAAATAAAGCAAAATGAAATGTTTCTCAGGGTTCAAGACAACACCAAACTATAAAAAACAGATTGTATGGGTGCACAAGAGTAGAAACCTCAGTGCAAAAACAAAATCAGTTACCAACTTATAAAATACTATTTCAAACATTCTGTGGTTGAAGCTTCTCTGGTGTAGATATTTGCTAGTTCTCTTAGATATTAAACTACATTTTAGGGGGGGCTGTTGGTTGGTCAAAAACAAGACATTTGAATATGTCATCTTAGACTTTGGGAAAATATGAGGCTTTCTAATTATTATTATTACCAGACATATGCACTAAATGATTAATCAAGAAAATAATAAGCAGATTAATCACTGATGAAAATGATCATTAGATGCAGCACTAAGACATCACAAATAGACCCACAGTATACAGGTTAGGTCAAAGAGAATATGCATGTGAAACAAATATATAAAAGGTAATATACACACATACGTATATAACAGTTGTAACATGTTATTATTCACTTACTTTTATTTGTTGAATCTCGGTGCAGCAGCAGGTTAACTCTTCTGTTGCAGTGACACTAAGGTGACAGAAGTGCAAATTTTAACGTCTCCTATTGGCTCCTCAGATAAGACTCACTACCATTAATGCTCTGATGACTGGACTGAGGTGGAGCATTCAGACAAACAGACGCTATAGGCTCAGTGAGGATTTTTCTCCTAATCAATCTAATCTTCTTGACATCTATCTACTGGATCGACACAGTAAACCAATTAGCTGTGTTAGTATTTGTGTGATACCTTTTTTGCAATGACTTTTCTTCTATCTTGATAATGTGACAAAGACCTTTGTGCACACCTAAGAAGTAGAAGAGAATAACAACATTGTATGTAAATGTAACAACACTTAATTACAAACTACTCAATTACAAGTAAAGTCCTGCATTCTAAATCTTCCTTAAGTAGAAATAAGTATCAACAGCAAAATAAAATACACACAATGCATACATTATAGTGTCAAAAGTAAAAGTAGGCCTACAATATTTCCCACTGAAATGTTGTCAACTCAAAGTATAGAATACTTAATATAAAAGTAATGGAAAATGGAAACACATGTGTCTCAAAATTACTTCAGTGCAGCACTTAAGTAGCCTAAATGGTCTCATTCAGACTTAAAAGTGGTCTATAATCTCTTACCTGAGACATAGAATGTCATATATGCCCTCCTGCCACACTGACCGTGGACTCTATCTAGGTCAACTGTGCACCATGCTGAGCTGCACACTGGTCAGTGCGCACCAGGCTAATCTGATCTACTGGCCAGCTGCCTTTGATGGATTACAGTTCTTTAAAGAAAGAAAACAGCTGTTATTTTCACTAAAACCACAACGACAACACCTTTACAGATAGTTGGCATAATTATATGTTGGGTTATTAAAAAAAAAAAAGTCTAACAAATATGTAAATGTAGTTTATATTAGTACATGATTGATTGCTTAAAAAGTATGGTGCACAAACCTGTTGATGCATTCACATAAAACTAGACCGGCCTTCAGGTCATACATCATACAGTTTACTGACTTACAACAGCAGCAGCCATTAACTGAAGAACACAGTGAAGTTGAGAAAAATGGGTTTTAGGTTTACCAAAGTGTGTAACAACCGTATAAAAAAAAAATCAATTTGATGCCTTCACTGGCAAAAAATAAATTGTCAGATAAACTCAAAAACTATTCTGTGTTTGGACAACCCAAAGGGCATCTAATATATATGTGTGTGCGTGCGTGTGTGTGTGTGTGTGTGAACATACTCAATAAATACAATGTTAGAGAATAAAAATAGATTTTTCCTTAACTTGCAGGGTGCAGTTACTGTGGTGTGGTTTTTACTTGTTTATAATAGCAAAATGTACTACATGTTGTTTTTATAGAAACAGATCCATTTCTATGGCATGGTATATTTTTCATATGGTAAAACAGATATTTAAAAGAGGCAGATTCTGGGTTTAGTTACATTTCGGCTTTGTAGTGCAGTACACAGTTAGACTTTAAGTTCACTACATGATCACTAGATGTCAGCAATGTCTTGGCAGGAAACCTGTTCTGGGACTCCAGATTTTCTTGTCTCCTGATTAGTGATTGTGACCATGTGAAGTGCACATATAGACACCCTACTGATGTTAATGTGCCATTGATGACATTAAAGGTAGATGAAATCAAGCAAATTTAGATGGATGGGGTTTTTGTGTTACAAACTGCACACTGTGACATTTATTATTTCAAAGCTCTAAAGTGAGTGAAATATCTTAAGACGACGATCTTTACCCAATCCTAATGTTGTGAGATTTGAATTGGAAACAATAACTCATTGAAAAGCTGCCTTTATTTCATTTAAAAATGAGAAACAACGTGGTTCATATCTTACTAACATCATTGTTAAATCTAACATGTTTATTGAATCAAGTCAGAATGAATAAGTCAGTGTGGACAGGCAGGTGTAATGTCCCTGGTTCTCAACAACACAGTGCTTTAACAGAGCCACTGGTATTTCTTCCTGCTAGTTTCAAATGACACATACAGCTGCAGCCTAAATGATGATGACCACATTAAACTTTTCTATAGTGCAATAAAAACACACATTGAGCCAGCTTAAACATAGACATGATCTAAAAACACCCGAGTCTGAGTTTATCACTTATCTTTATCACTTATTTCTATCAAATGAATAAGCAAAAAATGTAAGTAGCCTAAGTAAGTAAGCAAGCTGGCAACAAATGAGGACAAAGTAAGGTGCATAAATATAAATAGGGACATATGCAATTTAGCAAGACAGTATGAGTGTGCTTAATCAGCAACCAACAGGCAAGTTGTGATCTATTTCTGTAAACTAAAATTACATGTGATGTCCGCAGACTTTTGACACAAGTGTGATGTGTCAGCTGTATGAAGGGGTGAGGGAGGGTGAGGTGGCCATTCATAACTTTACATTCAGCCCCCATTCAAGTAGCTGTACCCTCTGACCACCATGCGTCATTGGCAGACAGCGAGCCCCTGGGTGCTGACTAAAAGGACTTCCATCTCAAACATTTCAAAAGTATTTGAGCCCAGAGCATCACCAACACCAGCAGAGCATCACCACCACCACCACCACCGATCCGTCCTTTGATGCTCCTGCTCCGTCAGCCCGCACTGCTGCTGCTGGCATCGGGGCGCAGGGGAGGAGGGGGAGGAAGAGTAGGGAGAGAGGGGGGTAGGTAGGTGGGAGAGGAGAGGAGAGGGGGAGGAGGGAGTGGGGGGTGGGGGGCTCGGCCGAGCTGCCCTATATGGCTGTGGATGAGCTGTATGCTAATATCGGCTTGAGAGGCACAGCATCGCGTTTCTGCCGGCAGTCAGTGGTGGCTTCCAGAGTCTGAGCAGGCTCTTTCACAGCCATGGCTGACGGCGGAGAAGGGGAAGACGAGATCCAGTTCTTGAGAACTGTAAGTAAAGATAATTTCATGGGTGCGTGCTGAGCCGTTTCATAACGTGCACTTCAGTTTCCTTTCGCCAATTAACGCCTTCAAAGGCGACGGACAGCACGTCAATTAAGTAAATCACCGATCCAAGTGGGATTATTGTGGAAGTTTTGGATAGAAAATGCATCGTCAGTGGTTCATTTTGACTTATGCACGAATGATGATATATATATATTTTTTTGTTGGGGGGGTGGGGGGGGGGATGCCGCAGGTTGCACCCCGCGGCCACGGCGCACCTGTCGACAGGACTCTAGATGTGGGGAATCTCAATGAGGCTCCCGTCTGCTGTTGCCCCTTTCTTATTTTCCACCCTTCATTGCTTTCTGATCGGTGTTGTTGTTCTCGAGAATGCATTGTGTTAAAACATGTATTTTCTTCTATTTTTGATTTTCTTACTTTTTATGGATGCATTCTCCTCCCAGGGGAGAAGAGTTTCCATAAGTTGTTCTCACACGCAAGCCACCTCCTGCTGATTACTATTTTAGTTGTTTGACGCAGATTGCTTACGTTGTCTCTATGTGGTTATGCACAGCAGTTATCCTTGTAAATGATATGACAGCTTGTATGTTGGTGTGGTGGAAATATCTGTCGCGCACGTATTCTTCTCTAGCCTCATGCAGATTTGTGACCCAGGTGTTGCATGGAGAGTAATGATTCTCATTTATTCTAGCGTGCCCAGCTATTATAGTCTACCGTTTCTGGTTTCATACTATATCATTGTGCATTTATTTTGTTGGCCTTATCCTTGTGTTGAGTTTAACTCTGCACATTAATTGTAGTATACATTTTGTAAAAGTGTAGGTTTGAATTGTCAGATATCCTGTTATTGGTATAATGTGTAGTGTTATTGAAAACCTTGAACCTTATCCAGGACCCCTCATGTATCTGGGCCCCCACATTCAATCGCCATGGATTTATAAAACACAACTTTCTCTATGTCATAGCAGTTAGTTTTTACTTTGTTGAAAAAAGAGGTTGTTCATCACCAATTGAAATTCTCAGTGGAGTGCTTAACCCAAAATCAAATAGGCATGTTCCCAAAAAGTGAGGAAAAGGTATACATCTCAAGTTCCCAAATTTGTTTTTACTTTATTTTTGGTTGGAATCGGTTGCTGTCTAAATAGGCTAATACATTTATCAAGATTTTGTATTAAAAGGAATTTACCGTTGGTTTTCCATGTTTTAGCCAATTTACTAATCAGTACATTTACATCACAAGTAACCACTCCGCAAACAATGCTGCTGTGATTTAGTAATGTGGATTAACAGTATTTTGCTCAGGCAACCATTGGCTTCAGTTCATTTCTGTATGATATGAAAAACCTAGCCTATCAGTCCACTCTTGGAACTTGCTTGAGTTGTGTAATCACTTCACAGTTAACATCCAGTTGCATTGTTGCAGTGAGGTCATGCATTGCAGACTTATTATATACTTAAACTGTATTAATAACTGTATTACATTAACATGGACAGAAAAAAATTGGTTAACTGTAATGGGCTACATGGTCTCGCTTTGCCAGACCCTCCTCCAAAGCATGTTGAAGGAGGGTCTGGCTGCTCCACATAGCATTTGGGGATTGGAGGAAATCGTGCTCTGGTTTATTGGCATTTCTTTAAACCAGTCAGAATCGTCATGGGCGGTGCTAAACTCCGCACAGAGCCGCTGCAAAATAGTCACGCAAAAGAAAACTCAGATTGGACAGAGAGTCTAGCTAGATATCTCAGTCTGAGGTGCAGTCAACAACAGTCCTCATTAGTCCACCGAATTTAAAATTCCAACACAAAGAAAGTGAAAGGATACGGAAAATACATGCATCTGGCGGAATTTCCTACGGCAAATAAGTGGAAAGTGAAGAAAATAGACTATGGGCTACATAACTCAAGCCATTAAAGGAACTAAAACATGCAAACATGGTGGTGTGGTCCTTTTTAAGTGACGTTCTATTTGTTGTGGTTTTAAATTGGATGTCAATTTGGCTGAAACATTGCACTCAAATCTCTAATGGCTTTGAGATGTTGATATACATGGTATATTATTATTCTATATGTAATCCCTGTGAAGGCTTGGCTGGTTGTTAGTGACAGGCAGGACCCTGCAGTTAACAGTTCCTATTTGTGATGCCCGTTATATGCTGACCCATGCCTGTCAGATCTACTGTCACAATGGCATCCCGGTTATCTGATGACAACAGTGGTTTGAGAAGTGGGGTTCCCTTGAGCTCCACATAGCCTTGTTATCAAACCTTAGTGGTGTGAGAAGCATGACCTCACAGGAAGCCCTAAAAAAAGCGCTAATTGAAATGCAATACAAATACAATCTGTTGAACATTATGGTATACACCTTTTTACAAATGGCATGTCTTTTGCTCAATTGATTGCATTTATAGCGTTGTTTTTCTTTCAGTTTTGGAAGTCCTCCAAGTCAGATGTTTATCTAAAAAATAAAATTGTAAAGTCTTCTTCGATTGGACATGGCTGTCAGGTGTTGATAGAAGTCCAGACATTGTGATTTAATTTCAGCACAGACGTCAGCCAATCTCACCTTGCTGTTGATGTGTAACATTGGGAAAGCTGGCAGCAATGAGAGCTTCTCTGTCTAAGGAAACTGAGGAAAATGTTCCACCTCTGCAGTACCATCTGTAACTTTACAGACCCTGAAGCCGATAATGGAGATACTAAAGTTTAAATAATGACAAAACGACTCACAGTGCATTGAAATCCTTTGCTTACTGATTAGGAATTACTTTTCTTGGACAGTTCTCAGAGATACATATTTTAATGAAAAATGTCATACTTCAGTGCACACACGGAAATGATAACAAAATAGTATTTACTTTGGTGGTTTGGTGGTTACCTTAAAGCTTTAGTGCATACATTTTTGATATTACTAAATGTCCATTACATTCAAGCCATTGCCAGATAAGTTGCTACAAAGCTTATTAAGACTATCAGCTCCACTCAACTCTCTTTGGATTTCTCAGTGTGGCTATGTTCAGAAGATTGTGGCATCCGGTTTCCTGTGCAGAAGCTCAAGTGAAGATAACTACCTCTTCTAAAGATTCCATCATGTTTTGTCAATCATCTGTGTCCTCCTTGGCTTCTAGCAACTGTGTGGAGGATGGGTGGGGACGGTGCACGATCACCGAAGGCTTGTATCATGTGGACGCACCAACAGTTTTGTTTTAATTACTTAGAATTCCTCATGAGGGAGACAGAAATTACACACTATAGCTTTAAGAAAATAATCTGTATTCAGCTTTGGCTTGTACTTCAAACATTGTTTGGGCTTTAATTTATGCGAGAAATGTTCTCAGTCTGCTAACTCCAGTATTATGAGAATACTCAATGATAATTGCAGTGGCATCAGATAATAATGTGCAGTCACTTGTGTTATTAGTTGTATCGCTACCTATTGTTTGTGTTGCTGTACGGAACAACGACATTATATTAAACAAAGAAATATTACCTTCTTCACTTAAATGACACTAGAGTACATTGTCACAGTCAGGTGATATTAACGTTTTATTGAAAATTGTAAAAATGTAGTTGAGCTACATAAAACTGGCCACTCTGTCAGATTTCCATAGCTTTTTTTAATTAAGAAGCAGGACTAGGTGCTATATAAATACTGTGAAAG
Source organism: Percina caprodes (assembly GCA_013375575.1). Lineage (NCBI taxonomy): Eukaryota > Metazoa > Chordata > Actinopteri > Perciformes > Percidae > Percina > Percina caprodes. Next base: position 842,296 of record JABXJD010000225.1, read on the forward strand.
TACCAAAACACTCAATTCACAGAGAAATGCACACAGCCTGTCATCAGAAACGCTGCATTTAAAGGAGTCGTTAGGACTTCTGTACGGTTGGGATGTCACAAATCTACTATATATATTGATAGATAGTGCAGCTACAGTCATTCCTCGTGGAAATAAGGGTGCAAAAACTCATTTTGCACCAAAGTTCTTAATAAAATTTGAAAATGCTTGGTACTTTGTCATGTATTTAAATAACACAGGAGTATACCAAAAAAGGCTTTACCATGTGGTTATTTCATATAGACTATTTATGAAATTACCAGAAAACATGCCTTATACTGTATATTGTTATCGAGATGTGAAATGACCTATCAGGATAGAAGATTCTGGCGATATCTCCCACCCCTAATATATTTTTAAAGTTTTAGTTAGCTAGAAAGCTTCTGTTTTTGTTTACTTCTGTCTGAAATTAGGAGACCCCTTAGTTCTATACACTGCCGATAATGATATTATTAGGTTATCGTCAAACTGCATATGTGTGCTGTGTGACAATGGAAGGCTTGGCAGGAGCAGCTACAGTTACTAAGTGGGGCTAAACTAAAGGTCATTCAAGGTTTTTTTCTGAACTTTTTTTTAGAAATATGAGGTTCAATTTTAACTTATTTTTCCAGGTGAGCTACTGTTCCTTCTTTATTAAAACCAGGTGATCGAGGCTTGCAGTCCACCACAAGCTCCTCTGGGCTTATTTGGAGTTTATGTTCTGGAAGCCTTTTGCATACCAGGGCGAATACTCTGGGGGTTTAAATTTAGCCTTTTTAAAGATGATGCTTCCACAGCACATACAGCTCTGCTCCCCTGGCACTAAACCACACCAGGGGAAGAGCTTGAGTCAGGACAGCACAAGACCAGTAACTCTTTAACACCATGTTTATAGGGATGAAGTAGCATTTAGAAATCAAATGCTTGATACCACACGGTAATATACAGCAAAGTGATGGACAGTGTCAATGGGCTTTCAAGTTGAACACAGCAAGTGTCTACAAATCTACAAATGTATGAATGTGGTGCAACTTGGTAGATTTCTGGTGTGCTAGGCACGTTGCGTTAGTTGAAAATCTTTGTTTAAGGGTTTACTACTGAAGGGTAGCCTACGTCCAATTATTGTGTAATGCATGCAGGTGGCCGGAGAAGATTGGAGTTTAGGTTTTGGATCATAAGAATGAAGAGTGTGAGTTGATGTTCTGATAAAATATTGTGATGACGGCAGGATTTGGTTGAGTTTCTCTGACAAAATTGGTTGTCAAAGTATGCATGACAAGAGTGGAGTCCAGTGTCAAAATGAGGAGGGGAAAATACAAACCTTACTGGAGACCTATCTTAATATTACCACAACGATATTCCAAATAAGTTAAAATAGTTTCTATGGCAATATGTTTTTACCTAGGTAATTTTTTTGGTTCAGTTTGTTTGTCTGTCTGTCAGCAGGATTACAGAAAATATATGTAAAACTTGGTGGAAGGGTTTAGCATGGGCCAATGAAATGTTTGGAGCGGATCTGAATCACAGGCCAGATAATAATACTAATAATACTAATAATAATAATACTAATAATACTAATAATACTACTAATAATAATTATTATTAGTATTATTATTAATAATTACCTTTTCAGGACACAAATGTAATGTCCATAGTGCAATAAAAAGTACATTTACAAAAATATACCAATTAATATATAGTACAGTTCATATAAATTAATAAAAAGGTCAACAACCTTCACCTGTGATATACAAACAGGAGTACCAGTGTCTCCACAGTCTAGATGTATACCTGACAGAGCTCAAATCAATGTGGGCTAAAGCTTGTATAATATTGTTATCTGAGACTGACATTCTACACATATTAATAAATAAGATTTCTTATTAAGGCTGAACAGGTAGGCACACCAACACTAACACACATTTGGCTAGCACTACAACATCTTGGTTGTATTAGAAGCAGGATACACACACTATCTTTCCCTTTCATTAACAATGCAAGATCTGCCGTTTGGCGTTGGCAGAGGTCCGCCCTTTTTGAAATTATTTTCTTCAATTTCTTTCTGCAGATGTGAGGTAATTGATTGTATGGAAGCAGTGTGTGATCAAATATGACACTGAGTTGAAACTGGTTAACTCAAACACAAGTATGAAAAATAAAACCAAAGGGGGCTTTATGATTTGCAAATGATAATCTACAGCATCTCTGTAGATGATCATGTGCATAGTTATGTTAATAGCATATGCTAAAAATGCACAATACCTTACCCTGTAAATGTAGGGGACAAGTGAACAGTGCGTTTGATTTTTAAGTTTGAACCATATTTTATTTTTTTGTTGTTGCCTAAATTAGTTTTATTAGTTTAGTTTCCACCGGATACTATTTTTATGAAAAAAACACATTGTTGAAATAAAACCACCTTAACATATCATAGCTTTTGATCATATCACTCCTTTCATCAGCAGGACAGAGTTGTCATGGAAGTTTATATGTGTAGGTTTACATGAGGATTTATCATCCACATTGACTTTAACTTTAAAGTGAATTATTTCCCCTGAAAACAGCAACTGATGAAACAATCTCACTTTAAAAGGTCCTACAGTAGCTGTTCTGGGGCTTTTTTATTAAATCCCAAGATTCAATAATGTTAACGTTAAGTTTTTGGTGAAAATGTTCAGTATGAACAGATTACAAAATAAAATTGTTTAATATCAATAAGTCTAAGGATAAGCTATACTTAAAAAAAAAGTGAGCTTATGGCTTCTCCTCATTGTTGGAAATTGAGCCCAGATACCTCAACTGTGCTGCACAACCTGGAATAATGGAAAGTAAGAAGCGTAATTTCTCTGTGCAAAGAAAATCTATACCGTCCCAAAGTCATCATTCCCGCACAGTAGCATTTACTATATTGCACTAGTTGCAGCCCTTGCAAAGTTTGCCTGTTCAATGAGAGCTGGAAAGTGAGACGAAGAGAGATGCACCTCAGGTGAACCTCCCTCAGATTGGTTTAAATCGAATAGGAAGGACTGTCTCTGTATGGATGGAGCAGGCTGCGATGGCAAGGTACAGTGTGTTCTTTGGCAGCTCCGGCTGAAGAATAGCTAGCCTGTTGCCATCCCTAACCAATAGTAACTCTCCTTCATGCTTTTAATGTGGTGATGGTGCACTGGATATGACGCATTCCTTTGGTGTGGGAGACCCAGGTTTGATTTCCACTGTGATACATCAACCAATGTGTAAGCAAGCCATTTAACCCCTAGTTGCTCCAGAGGTGTGTGACCTCTGACATAGTATATATAGCACTTGTAAGTTGCTTTGGATAAAAGCATCAGCTAAATGACATGTAATGTAATGTACTGTGTAAATGAGATGTGAGGGTTTGACTGGGGACAGCTCTGTTTAGTAAAATAACAGACTTATTGATCACTTAAAGCAACACCAAAGATTCTTTTGTAACTTAAAATAATGTTTCCAAAATTGTTTCAGTGGTTCAGCAACTTGTAACAGGGTGAACGGTAGTTCTGCGTTCACTTTGTGGCCCTCTATCGCTTATAACCGCACTTTGCAAGTTTGCCAGATTGGGTAGCAGATCTGTAGTTCCAATGAGACAATTTGGCTTCCAACCTGTAGGGGGACCGAAGAAGAAAAGTATTTTGGTGTTGCTCTTGTTTCAGAAGAAGATTAAGAACATTGCTCATTAACAGCAAAAATAATCTATTGGCTTGTAATGTTAAGGGTATACTTAGGGTGCCTACTATTACATTATGTTTCTACTTCTTCTAAAATGGAACAAATTTAAGTTAGCTAACATTATATAATCAAAATCAATACCTTGTTTTGAATATTGGCTCTAAATGTACTTACTCTACAATGTCATTCCATACTGTGCGCACCACGATTCACACCATTATCCAAAATACAAATTCATTTGACTCTGGTATTTCAGTTTCAGTAGGAACAACAGTGTAGAATGTTGTTGTGGTGGTCCAGGCTGAGTTAGCAGTTGAATTTAAGAGCAGCAGCCTGAGTGGATTCTCAACCCAAATAATTACCTTCATTAATCAACAGAGGACTGGAAAAGGTGCAGACAGTGAGCCTCTTTAAGTGTCTTCTACTGTAGGTCACTGGGTCCATTTTCATTAAACACCTACAAGCTTGTTGTCAGCTCTGTGGCCGTAATGGTTTTCTTCCATGAACCAGTTATTTTTAGCCTTTTACAATGCCACCTTTAAACATCCCTGAAAACTTATTTTTCTTAACCAACCTCTTACTGTATCAAATGGGTTTGAAGTGGACGGGGCTCAATTGGAAAAAAGGCGATGTCACATCCACATTAGAATCAGAATCTGATGGCAGTTGGTGGTTTAGTCACAAATCCACACAGCCCTAAAAAAGCAGATCTGAATCCTACCTATTAAAAAAAAAAAACTTTGACAGTTGCTTATTTAGTCATGAATATTTAGTGTTACGAAAACCAGTTGTGAACACAATATTGACGTATCATCAAGTCGAAATGGTCAACTTGTTAGCAAACAGGTGCTTATTAACACATCCAGCAGTTACTGAGCAACATTAGCATTCAATTGGAGTCGTGTTTGTGTCCACCTGATAAATGTAATATTAGTATATCCACTCTCTCTTAGCTCTGCCTCTGGTCTCCACCAGATAGGGCAATATCTGTCTCTTTTGCAGCTAAATGCTCCACTATGTTCACTAGGGGTGGGGAAAAATCAATCGCAACATTTTCTGTGCAACACTGTATCGATACACAGAAGTCAATTATCGATTTATTATTATATATGTGTTGGTCATTTTGTCTGCTTGACAATCCTGTTTTGCAGCAATAAAATTAATGTGAGATGAACGAACAAAGAAATGTATCTTTTTAGATAAAACAGATGTGGACAAAGTTTCCTTTTGGGGACATCATTTGAAATTGGGAATAAATAACAAAAAAAGTAAAATTGCAATATATTGCAGAATATTGCAAATTGCAATTATATTGTATTGACATAAGTATCGTGATGATATTGTATCGTGAGGCAACTGGTGATTCCCACACCTAATGTTCACCAGCTAGTCATAACTTTGTCCTTTGTTTGGTGCTAGTGGACATTGGGCTTTTAGAGCTTTTTTACTGAAGCCGCCTGCTGTGGTAAGAAAACGATGCAATACGATTCAAGATTTTTAATTGCCATTTGTGCACACCAAACAGTCCAATCACATAGAAAATCTTGTGCAGGCTTTTTGAGTCAAGTAAAAAAAACAATAAGGGCAAAGAATAGCACACTGGCTAAAGTAGAAAAAGATAATACAAGGTAAATGAAATTAAATAAAATAAGGAAAAAATGCAGACACTATACAAACTACACAATACTAGTACTAATGAATACTAGTGTAAACAAGGAGCTTGTAAACATACTATATGAAAAAGATAAAAAATAGACTGTTAGAGAATGAATAAATATAAACAGGTTAAAACACTTTCCTAAGGGTAGTGTGTCTGTGACAACTTTGGGGGATATTGCATTTGTCAAGAGAATAAGTATTGCAGACAGAGAAACCGTCATGAGAAAGAGCGGTCACAGTCAACCACAACATTCAAGTTGTGGGCCGGACGGCTAAGCAATAGGCTGAAACTGTGACGTGGTTTTCACATTGTCATTTGAAACATAGTTTTCATAAGAGTATTGATTATAGGTGCTTTAAGATTTAAGTCAGCTGAGCATGAAAGTTCTTTTACAGAAAGCCTAGCAACACAGTCACTGAAGAGCTCTGCTGGTGCAGTTGGGTGCTAGCCTTTGCTTAAGGGCACTACAAAGTAATGGTAAGGGGGGGGGCTCAAGCACTCAATCACTTTATAACCCAATCGCTGCTTAGAGATAATCCATTGTTTATATTACTGATGCCAATTTAGTTTTCTGACAAGACGGGATTTAAGGATAGTTTCACTTTCAGAAAACATGATTCTGTGTCACTTTGCTAATAAGTCACTCATATCTAGTTTTTTTCGGTAAGCCCACCAACATCTTAGAAACACCATTTTCTATTTGCTGGGTGCATTCAACCATGACAGCCGCTGTCTGGAGACGACATCTTGTAGCTTGATGGAGCTGAAAAAAAGTTTCCAGCCCTTGTAAGAGAGGGAGGTTTAACTTGTCACAGACTGCCGCTGATGTATTCTGAAACACTTTAATGCTCATTGAATGTATATCTCGTCACGTCCCCTTATTGACCCATAGCTATCTAGTCTGTCTGAGGAATGAAAGTCTGACCTCTGTGAAAAAAAGTACTCGCCTTTTCATGTTGCTGAGACTTTTGTCGCATGAGAGCTCAAATCATCTAAAGTTTGCATCAAATTTGACACTCAGGATGGAGAGTAAAAAGAACTGCCAGCCTGGGTCATCAGCTGAGAGCTTAGGCGGGGAAAAGAAGGCTTAAGATTGCTTCATGTGAATGTTTTCACTTTACCTGATCTGCACTTCTTTTTCACCTCAAAGCCAGACAAACACTCCTCTATCTACCTCTTCACACCCCCTTTCATCTCGTCTGTGTCCGCTATGTCTCATCAGACAGGATGATGGACTTTAGAGAGGCTACAGCTTCGTCCCTGACCAGAGGGCCCCCATTTCTCAATGCTTATGCTGAGGTGGACACCTCGGCCTTGCATGCGTGGGGGTGGGGGGGGGCTCTATTATTTAAAGGAATATTCGTACAGACTTAGCCAAGAAAATCCAATTTGTTATAGGAACACCATATAAATCTCAGACTCTGTGATCCATGGCAGTGTGCTGCGGGGCAAAACCTGCTTGACTGCGGAAACTTATTCAATTTTTTAATACAGCGCTCAAATGTGCAGTGCATAATTCATTTTGTTGATGTCGTCTCAGACATTTACACACACTTATATGTAAAACAACACACATTCTGCATGTGCCTATGTCTCCACATCTTCAGTGACGAATCTCTTTGTGTAAATCCTGAGGTCAGAAAGAATATGTAGTCTTTTGGTAAGAGCAATATCCTGATTTTGGCATCTCTGAACAAGACTGCTTATGTCCTCTGTTCTAATGTTTCTCTATCTGAGAGGTCCATAATGTGTCTCATCTGCATTCAGGAAAAGCACACGTCATTATTAAGTATATGAGTGCTATGTAAAGCTGTTAATATGAAATGAATGGTCTAGATCTTGACATTTTCCTGCTAGCACACACTTTGGCTCCACATTGACTCCCTTCTGTTTGTACTCTGGAGCTGAATGGCTGTTTGGTTAAGAGGTGCAATCTCCTTCATTGTAACATTTTATGAATCAGTTGCAAATGACAAAAAGCAGTCTGGCTTTTGGAGAAAATGTCTGAAAATGCAGCACACTCCCAATAGAACTGCTACTGCTGCTTAAACACAGAAGTGAGTAGATGTACTATTGTTATGCATCAGAGTGCCGTGAAAGGACAATAGGCTTGTTCGAGATTAGCCAGGTCTGCGCAGAATTGATAACCAGCAGTCGCCGCCTGTTGCATGTCGGTTAGAGTGTTGTCTGAGTTGATCCCGACTTGCTCTGACGTCATGCACACGTGGGCAACGATAATCTTACGAGGTCAAGGCAGCCACAGGTTTGAAAAGCGCAGTTGCTTTTCACCCAGGTGAACCCAGAGCATGCTGGAAAACGCCGGCCTCTCAGCTGATTTAACAGCTGATTGGTTCAGAATCGACTCAAAATGACATTTTTTTAATGTTTTTGAATCGGAGGGATTTTAATAGCTATTTTTCTGATTTAAGGCTCACTCTGTACAGAACACATGTTGTGTGGCTGATAGTTAGATTTAGAAGTCAGAAAGACTAAATCTGTTCTGATTACGGATCATCTACAGTCTGTTGTTTATTAACATCAGCAACAGATTGCATGTAGAGAATTTTGACATCTACTCGGTCTTAATAAAAACAACTGGAGACTGTGTACAAGCTTACATATGGGTCTGATGTGAGTGTTTCTTTACTTCCTGTTCAGCATGAAGGCTACAGGAATCGGCTGGAAACTGTCAGAGTTTACCGCAGCTTTTTGTCACCGCCCCCGGCTGCTGCTGCCTGCTCTTGTCCACTTTACAGGCGAGGCGCAGTTCATCTTGAACGCGCCTATTATCTCTCTTTCTTTCCCTACTCTTACTCCATCTTCATTTGTCTGTCTCCTTCTCCAAAGACATAAATATTTGAGCCAAATTAATTGCTAACTTGCTACGTTTTTTCTCCCAGCATTCCACATCTACCAACACTGATCTTACTCCCTAATCATTGACTAGGGACGTGTAGGCTTTTATTTTAAATGCCTTACATTAGACTTACCTTCACATAAATAGTAATTACTTTTTGTCCAGAAAAAACCTATAAGGTCACCTGTCTCCATGGCATTTATTAATGTATATATAAACTGAACCCTGCAATTTCTTGATCGACTAACTGGAACAAATACCTTTTATGACATTTACAAAGATTTGGAAGTTACCTCCTCCAAAGCGTGCTGGAAGAGAGTCTGGCTACTCCACATAGCATTCGGCATGGGAGGAAAAAATGCTCTGTGTATTGGCATTTCTTTAAACCAATCAGAATGGTCTTGGGCGGTGCCGCTGCAAAATAGGCTCAAAAGGAACTTGTTTTGGTGGAACATGTTCATTTAAAAGGTATTTTAGTCGTGCAACAGGAAACTCTGATTTGACAGATGGATTTACCCTGCAGAGATCTGAGGAGCAGTTAACCATATTCCTCAGAAATCCACCGGAGTTTAAAATGCCAACACAAAGTAAGCCCAAGGCAACGGCTATCCGGCCTAAATGAGTGAAATCAGGCAGATGTTAAAGCGGCAACAGAGCAATTCCGGAAGTGGAATGTCAAGGATATAGATTACATGAATGTTGACTCAATGTCCACTGTCTGTCACTCGAAGATAAGGAGTACTATCATTAAGGTTGAAATGGATTTGAGATCTATTAAACCACTTAATGAATCCTGCAGTCAAATAGCTTGTATTGTGGGTAGTTGTAGCTAGGAGTGATGAGCAAGCGGAGTCCGAGATGACATTGATAAGAAGGGATATTTATTTTTAACCCCAAGTAAGGGCAACGAGGCAAAATAGAACACTTTCACAAAATAAAAGAAATTGACGTGAGAGTCAAAAAGATCACATTATAAAAAACATACACTCCTATTGACCTCTAGACAAGTAATTACTGAGGACATCCAACGGACTTACGCCCTACTCCCCCAGGTTTTCCTCATGCTCTCTGTCACGAGCAAAAGTAACTGCCAGACTATATAGGCCTGAAGCCCCGCCCCTCAAATTGGAACATACCAACTCTACAATGCAGGGATGGCTCAGGTGACTAGACAGTTTAAAAGCTCCAAACAGCCAAAAAAGAATATATCTATCAAACTAGACATTTACACATATATATACAATTCACATTAACAATTTGAGGAATGGCTAAGTTAACAGATGATTTGAATATTGTGATCATCAACAGAACATATGAACTTAATAAATAAACATATATACAGGCAACATTTAAGGTTTGTCTTTGAGGGCTAAAATAGGTAGCGCACAGCTACCGTGATGGCACCATGCGCTCCGTCACAGCTTGGTAGACCTGATTGGTTAGTCTTGTACGTACCTTGTTTTAAAACAGATTTGTACATAATTGGACCATTTGTTTTACCTAAGAGATAATTGAGCTGATCCTAATTATGGAGCCAGTCAGATACCATCACCACATTTACCCAGCCTATAAATAGAGAATTGTTGCATCCAGGGCTTTGAACCGATTTTTTTCCCCAATCGGTTCGTTCCGAACAGAAACGGAATTATAACGTTTCTGGTTATGAGATCCACCAATAAATTGACGTTCCCGAACCGGTTAGAACAAAAAAATACTGTTCCCGGAACGGTTAATTTAGTTCCTGTTTAATGCTATAGAATTATGTCACATCTTTCTCATCCAGCTTAAACCAAATGTAATAATATTACAACCATTATTAAATAATAATTATATTATTATAGATTACATCATCATTGCCTGTCGCTTGCAGGTCGGACAATAGTTGCACTGCTTTTTGCATGTTGGCACCGTTGTCCGCAGTGATCGAGTACACCTGCTTCAGACTGATTTTATACTCTTCCAACACCTCCTGTACCACAGAAGATATATAGGAGGCCGTATGTCTTTCGCACAGTTCTCGAACAGCCAACGCCGTAACACAATGTTTTCTCCTTCTGCATATTGCACATTAATCCCCAAAACAGAGCGATCCCTGCAAGTGGCACTGTCGATTTTCAGCAGGATAAGCCTGCCACTAAGCTCGTCTATCAGTTTTCTCCTTTCGCTGTCAGCGAGTGTTGTGACCCTCTCACGAATGTTGGCTGAATTAATTGCGAAACCATTTCCAATTGCTTATTGTAGTGGGTCAATTATTTTTCTAAAGCCAGTGTCTTCCATTAAGGAAAATGGTCTGCCGTTCACTGTGACCAGCTCCAAACACGCATCTACGAGGGCCTCCGATGTAATGGGTACATGGAGCAATTTTGGCTTCTTCACAGAAACCTCATCTAAAGTTCTTTGACTTGTGCCAGGTCTTTTTTGTGTGGTAGCAGTAGAATTCGAAGACTTATTGAACAGGTCCGGGTGACGCCTTTGGATATGCCTCTGCAAGTTCCCCCGCTATTTCGGCTCCACATCCCTCAACTTTGCACTTCGATTTGTTTGTTGCTGGGTCAAAGGAAAAATGTTGGCGATTTGGATTCTCTGTATGTCTTCCCATCTACACAAACAGAAAAGGTGCCACAAATGAGAAAGATAATCTGTTTAGTGTGTTACCAAGAATAGCTAGCTATCTGTGCATTAGGCAAACAGAGGTGTTGGCGCCATTTAGCCAAATGTTCGCTAGTCCATCATTAACGTGGATTCGACAAATATAGCTATTGATATTGTGTTTGGAATGAACGTTTTAATTAACGATGGGTCGTAATTTACCTCTTATTTAAGATGTGGAGTGGAGACACTGCTCTCTCTAGCCTGGGTGTTACGCTCTCTCTCCATTCAGTCAGACTCAGCGAATGTCTGATGTGATGTCACACAGGAAGTGAACCTCAGCCGTCATGGTAACGTGCGCAGGAAAATAATTACTTTTTTTTTTTTAGTTAATTAGGCAACGGAAACTTTGAGGAACGAAATAAAACCGGTATTAACCGGTTACCATTATTTTTAAATAAGTGTTCCTGTTCCAGAACATAAAAAATAATAACGTTTCCGGTTTCGTTTCTGTTCCCTGTAAAATACAAAAAGTTCCCGGTTTTCGTTTTCGTTCCTTGAACCGGTTCAAAGCCCTGGTTGCATCCCTGTTTTTGTTTGAGATGTCTGAAGTCGCTGCAGGTGTAAACAGTGTAGCCAACTGTATTGACCAACTGATCTGATTAAATAGATGGAATAGCGACAGACTGGGGCAAAACCGGCTGGAGTATCGCTTTCCCATGAACCAGATACACAGTGTCTCTTTGGCTGTAGAAAATATGACTGTCAAGCTAAAACGTCAAATTGCTAAAAAGCAATTTGTTTCAGTCCTCCTCCATCTCTCCCCCTCTTGTTTACATATTTATCTTTTTAAGTCCTATTTTTCCCCGTCACTGCACTTTGTCTTGTTCTCTGCTGCCTTCAATCATTTTTTTATACTCACTATTTCTCCCATTTCCTACGGCTCTAGGAAGTTTAACATTTTTTAACATAGCCAGAAACTAGCATTTGAATCTCACTTAAAATACGGTGCTCATATTGGCACCAATGTCAGCCTTTATCTGGCTTATCAGGTTGTAGTTTTCACACATCTACACTGTATCTGCTTTTCTCTCCCTGGTGTGAGCTAAGCTTTACTAAAAACATGTAGCTCAACCTGCACTTAGCACCCTGCATGACATTTACGAGAAACACGACTCCTGAGCAGTCAGAGCAATTCAGGCAGACTACACAGTGAGACAGTGTGAACAAGGAGACCAAACGTGCTGGAATTTGTTTAATTCCCTTCAGTGTTTAACCCCCAATCTGCCTTTTTCCTGTGCCTGTTGATCTCCACTGAGCATGTGCAAAGCATGCGTGTCAAAATAGCAGAGCTGAGGGATTGAACAGATTCACATTTTCTCAAGTTCACATTGGTGGCAGCAGCAGGGTGAGTTGTGGGAGTTTATTTGGCACGCCAGAGCATCTGTAGCTCTCGGGTTTCGGCTGGTGGATGCATCGGGCGACACACACACACACACACACACAGATACACCTGTCGCTGTCTGTGAAGGAAACACTGGCTGCTTAGTGAACGAAGAAGAAGAAAAATAATAGAGCAAGTGAAGGGTGGGAAACATTTAGGGTCTGTTGAAGACAAATGCCAGTGGTCGTTCAACCAAAGCTCTAAACCAGAGTGACACTCTTTTGTTTAATCGGGTGAGAGAATTGTCGGACCTGCAGGATCTAAAGGGATATCAAGGGGTAGTGATGAGGGGTGGGGTCGGGTTGGAAGAGGGCAGGGTCAAATTCCCGCTCTACACTTGAAGCTGGGTAAAGCAGCCACCCAACCTCCTCCTGCTACAGGCCAGTGCCCTATACATAGTACTGATGCTGCTCTTTAGCTGTTTAGCAGATGGTCACTCTGTTGCTGCTGCGAGGATCACTTTGCCTGGCTTGGGATCAAGTCAGGGGTACAGAGAGAGACAGAAAGCGTCTTAAAGTGTATCGGCTGTGGGTACACACACATGGTTATTTCATTAGTTGTTGAGATTGGATCATAGCAATTAGATTTTAACGAGAGAACGGCACTATGTACAGTATCCTTTCTTGGCATTAAGCCCTCCCATACACACTGGTTATGTACAGTATGTTGGCATTATCATCCATTCTGCTCTTCTTCCCACTGTCTCACACTTCTTAGATGACTGGGAAGCTTTTTGATCCTAGTGCAACTCTGACCACTTCTGGTTCTGAAGTGTTCTGAAACTGCACTTTCAAGTGAGAACTGATTTTGTTTTGCATGTCCAATTCAATTTTGTATTGTTGCCTGGCTTTCAGTGTAGCATTTTAGTGATCTTATAATATTATAGAAGGATTTTTTTTTTTACTTACAAATAAACATATCATATAATTGTTCCCATTTATACAACAATTTTGGCACTAGCAGTTTCCTAAGCCTTATAAAAGGCATGCTACATAAACACATAGTTATGGCATATGCCACTAATGGTGCCAGGTCCTGGTGGGTTTATAAGGCCACCACAAACATCTGAAAAGAAAGGTGTATTTACTTGATTTTAAAGAGGTGACAAGTCTTCATTCCTCCAGTGGCCATATTGAGTTTCCATATTTGTAGCCTGAAACAACAAGCTGTACTTCCTCCATCACACAACTACAGGGAAAGCTGCAGCATTATTCAGAGCCATTATTGATGATTTCTGCTATCTGTAATCACCTCCCTGAAGCCCAAAGTTGGGTCTTGGGGTATTTCAAAATGCTGATGGTATACACTGCTGTGCCAGCTCCGCCCCTCAATCCACTTCAATGTGACATTTAACTCAAGTGCTTGAAGATTGAATTTTTATTGCCCTGCAACACAAACTGACCTGAAGTACAGTATATCTTTAGAAGGTTGTTGTTAAATCTGAAAAACTTGAATAATTTGCCTTTTTATTGGATGATCACTAATTAGCTTTTGTACTAATTGGACCACTAATGATTTGTTTATTAGTCAATTTCAGTCACATTGTTCTCTTTAAGCAGCGTTTCTGTGGAAAAAATATTGATCACATATGACATGTTAAGCAGAAATTACTTGATCTGTATATACTTGGGATTTTTGTACTTGATTTTTGTACTTGTGATCATATTTTACCATTAGTAAAAAAAAAAAAAAAGTATAAAAAGATTTATTCTACCCTTCAACTACTAATTTGTAGTGCCACCTCCTATATAAACCAGAAAGACATGATATCATTTGTGATGCACCACTAACACAATGTGAACACCTCACTTTGGGGTTAGGGCCTTCTGCAATGTCTGTTTGAACTTTTACATCTGCTGAAAGAGACAAAAAAAATCTGTTTCTATTCCTAAAAAATGATTCTGGATTTTGCAAAGACACATTTTCTCTTTGTTTCCATTTGATTTCCATCTGTATAGCTGTGTTAAAATTCAAACTTTTCTCATTTATTGTTGGATACAGGTGATGTAGTGAATGCTTTCTAATGCAGGAATAACGGTATAATGAGATTCATTATAGAAAGTGGAAAAGCCTCTTAAATTATTTCCTTTACACAGTAGTCTGGCCATGCAAGGGGACTTCCCGGTCACACTAAACCTTCTAGTTTTGGGTCCCGAGTGCCTTTGTTTGTTGCCATTGAATATTGTCAGGTTATCTTGCCTCCTGTGTCTGTGGGTGCTGTGCAGCCTGTATCTAAATCTATTGAGCTAATACTGCTGTGAAGGAGGTGGGAGCCAGAACCATGGCAACCATCAGCTCAGATTAGTGTGGGACGTGAGCTGGCAGGAGACACACACACTCACACACAAACACACACACACACACACACACAATTTCTCAAATCACTCACTCACACACAAATACAGTACACAAACAAATCAATATCTGTGTGTGTGTTGCCAAATGGAGCCAGACCTTCTCGACCCTGACAGATACAGATGTTCATTTATCGGTTGCACTGATTGAATCGAGGCATTCCTCTCCCACAGAGATACCAAAGGCTTTATAACAGGTTTAGAAACAATATTACTCTACGCTGTTTCGCTGTTGCTGCTATTGATTACTAGTTTTTGTTGGTTTCTTTTCTGCGGCTGAAATGGTTGTCTGTTTTGAATTCAACAATATATTTCCTTTTTATTGGATTTCCTCAACCGTTTCATTCAATTTAAAATGCCTTTTGCATGTGGTTACCTTGTTGCTCCGTGTGTCGTATTTTACGTTACAAATATGTATGGGAATACGCTTCACCTATTCTTTTCCCTACAGTTGATTGGATCAGCCTCCACCACATACCACAAAATTGTTTCTTTTATGCCATTTTTTATGTGAAAGCTTTACGAGCAGCAGTAACCTCCATAAGTCAGAGGTGCATATCTGAGTGTCAGTTTGAAAGCCTTACAGTATATTTTGATTCCGAGTGAGGGTGGCATGAGAAACAACAGAGCTGAGCCAATATAGATTATTTTCTTCTTGTCCCGTCTTGTTTATTGTATTTGGATAGGTCATTGTCAAAAGATTTTTGGCTTTAATACTCCTCTCTTACCTCTGGCAGGATGACGAGGTGGTGCTCCAGTGTGTGGCCAACATCCAGAAGGAGCATCGCAAGTTCTGCTTGGCCGCTGAAGGACTCGGAAACCGTGTGTGTTACCTGGAATCCACATCTGAAGCCAAGGTGAGGATGTGGTGTTTTGTGCTGTAGATATTATGAATACATACATGGGAAGTCAGTGTCAGTTTGGCATGAAGCAGGCAGCCATAAAAGCTACAAAGTATATTATTGACCTTTGAAGTTGAAGCAGCAATCTAGATACCTTTGTTTCCTAAAATATATTGGCTGAAAACTAGTTCTAACCACAATCTTTCAAGCTAATAATTCATAGATTTTGCTTTCTTTTAATTTTCTGTGTGTTAGTACAGGGATTCCCGTCCTTTTTGGGCATTTTTAGGCCTTTATTTTCACAGGACATAAGAAGACATGAAAGGGGAGAGAGAGGGTGAATGACATGCAGCATACGGCCGCAGGGCAGAATCAAACCCACAGCTGCTGAGTAAACCTCTACATATGGGCGCCTGCTATACCAACTGAGCTAACCCCACAGCCTTATAACGCCTCTTTTCCACGACACGGTTTGGCTCAGCTCGACTCACTTTTATTATCAGTGCTTTTTTCTACTTTGTTTGGAAGTAGATACTCCCTCAGTGTGGGCGGGAGTCTCGGCTGAATGCCGTAGCCATGGTGACGTAGCGTGAAACGGAACAAACTGTCGTGACATCCTCTTTAACACGACACTCGTGTGGCAGAACCTGGACATTTCAACAATCTATTCATTACATTTAGATAAATGTTTAAACTGTTTATCCTTACTCTTATCTATATTTCAACAATTTAAACTGTTTATTCTTACTTTGAGCTATCTATTCAAACTGTTTATATATCAAATTAAGCTATTATTATATTATTTTTTATATATATTGTATATTATACAGCTATTGTTGAACAATTTGAACTTCTCTGCTCATAGCAAAGTTTGACTAGTTTCACACTCTTGATAGCGACATTTGTTCAGGTGTTAAAGGACTAAATATGGATAGATATTTTTAAATTGTCATTATTTTCAAATGAATTGAGATATTTTCATAATCCTTCCATGTATCCCCTGGCAACAGCAGAGATATCCAGTGGGGTTCAAGCGGACACCCAGCAGGTTGATAGAGGAAAAGCTGCTTTCTTGATGAAATGACAAAGTGAGGATTTACAAAATCTAATATCTAGCAGAGACACTCCTAAAATGTAATTAACTGAGTGCAGCTTACTCAGCTTCTTGAAACTGGCCCAGATATGATTATTCAGACATTTAATTTTCTGAAAACTAGACATGTTGTCTCATTCATTGTTTAATCCAAATGTAGATAGGTTTCCTTAATCTGGATGTTAATTCTGATTAAGTGTAGTGACAAAAAAAAGATGGAGCTGTATTAGTATCTCTGTTTTATATTTGTGTCCCCTCTCATATACATGCATTACATCTTTCAGTAATTGGATTCTTGAACTATTAAATTGGGACTTTTCCTCCTTTTGAAAAATATTTCCCCAGCTTAATTAAGCAGATGCACAAAATGACATTGCAGCCAAAGATAAGTCTGCAGTCCTGTTTTGCTCTTTGGCAGTTTCTCTTCCTGATAGTGTAAATCAAAGAGGCCCTTGTGAGTTCTTTTACTGAAACCCATCTGTGTATCTTCTCTGTCCCCTCCCCCCACTCTAATTAAGATGAGCTTTCCAGTTGAATAATGTGGATAAAGTTGGAGCCCCTATGGTGCAAAGTAGCCTACACCTATTTAGATAAAAACAATCAATGCCGAGGTGGTGCAATGGAAAAAATATTCCTGCCCCACTGCGGTGACCCTTGCTTCCCGACAAATACAACTGACAGTGTTCATGGGGCCAGTTATGGATCCTGCACTTGTTTCTGTGGTGGTGCATCCCAGTGGTGGTTGGCCCCAGGCAGACAAAATAGGAACAAATATGATATTTTGACTACTTTTATTTTTAGGAGAGACGTTTCTTATTGTGACTCTGGGATGAAAATTAGCATTTTGATGTCTGTGGTGATAGATAGATAGATAGATAGATAGATAGATAGATAGATAGATAGATAGATAGATAGATAGATAGATAGATAGATAGATAGATAGATAGATAGATAGATAGATAGATAGATAGATAGATAGATAGATAGATAGATAGATAGATAGATAGATAGATAGATAGATAGATAGATAGATAGATAGATAGGTTGATTTTTATTGATCCCAAAATGGGAAATGACAGTGTTACAGCAGCAAAATATCAGACACACAGCACACATACAGAATATACATGAAATAATAGGGTAAAATATACATGAAATTATAAATGGGATAGAATACAAGAACAAATATTTAAAATATATACAAGTTGTGCTTAACTGGTATTGCTAAAGATGTAAATAAACCTATTGTGCAAGTTGCACTTAGTGCAGTTGTGATGTCAATGAGTCTTCTCTAACCCTTAGTGATGAAGTGTTAAAAAGTTTTATCGCCTGTGGTAGGAATGATTTCTTGTAACATTGAAGCTGTTGGAGCCTCTAAGAGAAGGACCAGTGTAGGGTGGAGACGGTGGTCGGGGTTATCCATGATAGATAACAGTTTGTTCAGTGACCTCCTCTTCACCACAGCTTCAAATGTGTCCTGTTTGCACCCGATCACAGAGCCAGCGTTCCTGATCAGTTTGTTCAGTCTGTTTGTGTCGCTGGCAACAGAGCTGTCAGTGCTCTGTTACTCGTCTCATTAATCTTCTTTTTCACCAAACGTACTGTGTGGTCTTAAAAAAATAAATAAATAATGGAGCAGATCGTGTTGGCTCTGGAGAATATGCCTCCTAATTGTTGTATACCATTATGTGCATCATTAGTCACAACAATTTCAGGGATGTTTTACATTTTAATAGGGAGAGCAAGAAGAATAGTGTTAACAGTATACTGATGATGTTCTTACTGTTTTATATTTGGCTTACTTTGTGCCAGAGTGATTTTTTTTATTTAACCTTTATTTAACCTGGAAAGTCCCATTGAGTTACAGTAACTCTTTTCCCAGGGAGTCCTGGTATGATGATAACATAATCACAACCAAAAAACTCTCCAGTGCCAGGATGTTTATGAACTGTGCATTTCACGTCATGCCTGATTTAATTGAGCGACAGAGCAGCAAATTCTGTTGACCCGCCTGGAACCGTTGTTGAGTCAGAGGGCAACACCTGCCGAGCTCATGGCAGCCCATCACAAACACCTCTCTCCGCTCACCTTGGGTACGACTGGTGACAGTGCTCCAGGCCTCTTTGGGTGTGAAATGTTGCTGCGTGTCGAGGGTGATGGCTGTGGTTTGGACGAGGGGAGGGGCTGTCATCTACTGGCGGATCTCAGGGGTTGACACCTCATTTCTTAGACTCTAATGAAGCCTGGCTGCCTGCTGCTGCTGGTAGGGAGACATTAACTTGTAGTGAATTAGATGCAAGAAGAGTTTGATTTTACTATCTTAGAATTAAGTGAACTTTGTGTTTTGTCCTTTTTAAGCCACCTTACCAAAAAGCCCAGTCTGCTCTGATTGGCTTCCGAGAAAAATATGGCACACCTTTACAAAGCTAGTTCTCAAGCCGAGGGTGGAGATGCTCAGATGGGGGGCGGTTTATTCTGACGAGCCTGCACGTGTCGTAGGAATAGGAGCCAAATCTGAATGGCTTGTTAAAGCCCATGTTTTCAGCCCGTTTGTGGTTGAGTAGTTTTCATTGGATTCAAAGCACTCATTTTAGCTTACATGCCTTTGCAAGGAGGAAGTTAATAGGATTTATAGCAGACAACCTTGAGAACATGGAAACAATTTATTTCACTTTATTTGATGTCTTTTAAATAGCATGCAATATGATGCAAGCCTCTAGATTGTTAAATACTGTTTGATCTTTTGATGGATCACTTCACTCATTTTCACGGCTTATATTATTGTATTGTGTTAAGCTCCCTGCAGACTTTCTAAAAGGTCACTGTGACTGTTGAGACAGTCTTTTTTTTATTCCCAAAAAGGGAGAATGTTCAGTATGTCTGCCCATCCCTGTAAGAAGTATGATAATTGGAATATTGGCCGTGAATAATTCATAAGAGGTGTAAGGTCTGCTGCAAGTTGAGTTATCACTGTGAAAGGTCGTATGACACCACAGGTGTAGCTGCTTCAAGTGATGTTTAACTGACCCTGTCTCTAGTTTTGTGGTAAGATTTTGGGGCTGATAGCCTAATAGAAATGTCCTTTTACATAATTCTTTGTCACTGGAAATGTGTCTTGGTGTAAATGCAATCAAGTGATGAAAATGTGAGTAGACAACATGTGTGCAGGTTGTTGGTTTCAGCTCACAGAACTGGACACATGCACACACAGCAGTGTTGGAGGTTCCCTTGCAGGTCTGTATTGAGTTACAGAGCAGCACCGTTCTCATAATCACCCAGCAGCCCTCCCCTCTCTTCAGATTTCTCACTTAACTGCAGAGGTCAATGGTCAGCCGGTAGTGTTACTAAGTCAGGGCATTCACATAACACCTTTCATGACTTGTCCTCTTCTGCGGGGAGAGATCGATAACATGTTATGGGAAGCTGGCTATTGTTATGAAATGTAATATTAAATTTAAATAATATTTGGATTGGACAAAGAAATGTGGGTGGGTATATGATCTTATAGGAGGGTGTGGGAGGCATTATGCTTTATGTGTAATTAATTAGACAAACTTTTAATGCATGCCGCCAAGATTGAATACATTCGGTGAGGTTCATTACGATTGCCGACAGGGGCAAGCGCACTGCAACTTAATGAGAAACACGCAAATAGACAAAACACAAGCAAATTAAGAACATCCTCATAAATTTGACAACACATGGGCAGCATTTAGCAAACGCGCTGCAAATACAGAAACAATGCAAAAAGAAAAGCACACAATCTCAGAAAACAAATACAACAACAAAAAACACCGCATCCAGTTTACACAGCGGAAGTTCTCCAGGCCTCTGGGGGAAGCGCTAAGTGAAACAGCTTGATTTTTAACCCCATGGGGAGAGAGCACTCTTCCTTTTTATTACCACGAGTTTACGGACACGTCTCTGCTGATTGGGTATCGCCTGTGACCTGAGCCAATAAACTGGAGACACCCACCAAACGAGAGAAAACATATCTCAAACATAGACTTAATATTCACAATCTATGATCTCAAAGCAGTTGCACAGCGTTTCACAACGGTGCACACCATTCAGAGATTGAACGGGCCCCTGCTCTCACTCTCTTTCTCTTTCTCATGGATGTATTAAGAGAACTGGACACGGCGTTCGACGGGAAGCCCCCGTACATTCCAGTGAGAGTGCTCAAAAGCGCATAAAGCAGTCATTGAGCTTGAATCTTCCATGTTAACTGGCCTATGACGTCACAATGGGCATGCGCATTAGCAACAGTTTGTTTGTGTTGTCATAGCAACCGGTAGCAACATACTCGTTCATGAGCTTCTCTCTCTCTCGTGTCTCTTACAAGTATATATCAATTATTAGAGCTACAGGACCTTGGGAGAAGCATCATATGAGCGTGACCAGCGCAGGGTGCAGTCCCACGGGTCTGTTCGCGTTCATCATGCGCTTTCATCATGCTTAGTTTAATAGCTCTGGATTCGGCCTAGAGAACTTCTGTTGTGTAATATGGATGCAGCGCTTCTTCTTTTTTTGCCTTTTATTCAGGGATTGTTCAGTTTTCTTTTTGCATTGTCTGTTTCCTGCAGGATTTCTATACCACGCTAGAATAGCTTGAAACAAGGTAACCAAGGCATTTGTACAACAAAAAACAGAGTCCATGGTAGAACTTCAGACATTACCATAAAGTAATGAAATACGGGTGACAGGGCACCTTTAAGTTGCAGTGTGTCTGCCCCTGTAGGCCACCATACATTCAGACAAACTTAAACAATTTACTGGAAGTCTGTTGTAGCAGGAACCAAACAATGCTGTGTGCTGAGGAATAAGCCCTATAGCCAAACTAATTAGTGCTCATTGAGGCTGCAGGCTGCACGCCTTTTGACAGCCAAAGAACATGTCCAAGCAAAGAACAATCAGAATTATGTATAATCACCATTCCTCACTGAGCAGCTTAATCCTTTCAGTTGGTCTCTTCTCTGAGATCAGCAAATCTCTGAGTCCGTCACCATTTTTCAGTCCCGTCTGAAGACCCATCTCTTCTGTTCTGCCTATCCTTAGTTTTTTTAATTTATATTTCTACTCTGTAAAGCGACTTTGAGCTTGGGAAAAGCGCTATACAAATTCAATTTATTATCATTATTATTATTATTATTAGATCAGTGCCTGGAATTCACTTAGTAACCAATAACTGCTGTGGAAATAAATATGAGAATGTAGATACAATCTTACATGCCTACATGTGTGCATGTGTCTAATTAATCAACACATTTTACAGTACTGCATCTTCCTGGAATTTATGTTTAATTTCTTAAGATGTATAAAGATGAATAGAAAATGATAATGTATAAGAAGCATTACTGTCACCAGAATGAAGATGACATGACAGATCCCAGCAAACATACTATACGGTAGAAAAGTTGGGTGCATTAGCATATGTTTGAGGATATACAGCTAACATAAAAGGGCAAAAACAGAGTCAAGGAAAGTAAAGTCCTGACATTGTTTTTGTATCCAGGTGAGGAGTCTATTTTTGCCAGTGCCTTTTTGACTAATGTTTCTTTCCCTTTGTCCTCCTCTCCTTCCTACCCTTCCTCCTTTCTTCCCTCCAACCCACAGTATGTTCCTCCAGACTTGTGTATTTGTAACTTTGTGTTGGAGCAGTCCCTGTCAGTGCGGGCCCTGCAGGAGATGCTGGCTAAGACTGGGCAGAACAACGAAGGGGTGAGTACTACCCTCCTTGTCACTTATACCCCACACTCATGCACATACAAACTTGCATACACAAACAAAAAGTTAAATTGGCCCGTTAAAGGGTAATGAACCTGCAAAAATAGGTGTTTTTTAAGTTAATAACAACCCTAAATGAATCCATTTTACTAGTTGTGGTTAATGAAACCAGCATAAACAGTGTTGAGCCTTATCAGTAACTTCACTTCAGTCCACTTATTTTCTTGCATTAAAGGGATACTTCACCAATTAGTATTACGCTTTGTATCAATAGATACCCAGTAGTATTTTCGAAAGGTCGGGATACGTAGGTACAGATTGGAGAATATGCAGGAAACTTTGTTACAGTCGGAATACTATGGAGACCAGCACCTCAGCCAGTTGTGTAGCTTGATGCCTCTCGCAGTAAGGGGACATTGACCGATGGTGTGTGTGCTAAAGAGGAAACGCCGAACGAGGGCAGGAGATCCAGCTAGGTGGAAAGCTAACGCTAGACGGCCACCTGTCTAATCCATCCTGCTTGCTAGTGTCCGATCTTTAGACAACAACCTGGACTATATCCAACTTTAACGAAACTCCCAACGCGAGTTCAGAGACCGCTGTGTTTTTTGTCTTTTTGGAAACTTGGCTGAACAACAGTGTATCAGACTCCGCTATCTACTGCTAGCCTTTTGAGCAGATGCTGCTGAGGTGCTTTTATCCAACTACTGCTAATTGCCGGTGGAGTTTGTGACTGTTAAATGCCGACCGTTCTACGTTCCACTCAAATTCACAGCTGTGAATACTTGGTGTTTACATCCCACTCCAAGCGCTAATCCTACCATTGCGTTAGCTGAACTTTACGGAGCCTATAATGTGTGTGCACTAAATGTAGCCTGTTTTTTTATAATGTTTTTATATATTTTAAATGTGTAACACCACTTGAGCCACGGTAAAACGTTGTTTCGAGTATATAGTTGAAATGACAATAAAACGGAGTTGAATGCCTCACTGTCTGTCTATGTTAGTAAATGGCAGGTGTGGCTTGGTAGTGGACTTGAGCAGCGAAGCAAGTGCATTCTGGGATTTGGTTTCTTTCATCCACATGGGTCAAAAAACACATTTTGTGGCTTTTCTTGGCCTAGAAGGCACCAATTTCACATTTCTACTACAGTGGTGCTCAAAAGTTTACATACACATGCTTAAGTTGACTAAAAAGAGGAATAAAAAAATCATGTTTTGGAAATTTATTTTAATACTTAAATTAAAAAATGAGGTAAAATCCAACCTTTAAGGACACCAATTTTCTTTGTGAATGAATAACGTATTGTAAATAAATAAATGTTCTTATTTAAATACAGGTCATAAGTATACATACCCTGTTAAATTCCCATAGGCAGGCAGATTTTATTATAAAGGCCAGTTATTTCTGGATTCAGGATATTATGCATCCTGATAAAGTTCCCTTGGCCTTTAGAATTAAAATAGCCCCACATCATCACATACTCTTCACCATGCTTAGAGATAGGCATGGTTTTATTTCAGTTAGACTAATACCTGGTTTGATTTGCATTGAGAGATGATTTTATAGAAAGTATCCCATGCCTATCTCTAAGCATGGTGAAGAGTATGTGATGATGTGGGGCTATTTTAATTCTAAAGGCCAAGGGAACTTTATCAGGATGCATAATATCCTGAATCCAGGAAATAACTGGCCTTTAATAATAAAAATCTGCCTGCCTCTATGGGAACTTATGACCCCTGTATTTTAAATAAGAACATTTATTTATTTACAATACGTTATTCATTCACAAAGAAAATTGGTGTCCTTAAAGGTTGGATTTTACCTCATTTTTTAATTTAGGTATTAAAATAAATTTCCAAAACATGATTTTTTTATTCCTCTTTTTAGTCAACTTAAGCATGTGTATGTAAACTTTTGAGCACCACTGTACATACATGACCCAATTTAAAGCTAAATTCATCTTTCCAACAGTGAAATATCCCTTTAAATAACAACTAGTCCCATTACAAAGTTACTCTTTATTAAAATTAACTGTTATAACTTGCATACTTACAGCACGTGTACAGCGTGCAGTTTTGAGAAGAAAACATTAGCAGAATCTCCACTACATGGGGGGCATTTGTTTTTGAAGAAATTTTGTTTTCATTCCTTGTTTTCCTAAGATAGCAGTAGCAAGATCGTAATGCCAGATAGTAGGCTTCCACGTGTTAAATATGGAAAGTCAAACATTTTAATATAAATCTGAGAAAGTAACTAATTATTTGGATTACTATAGTAACTGTAATGAGCCGAGCACTCTAATGCATTACCTATAACACTGTAAATAGCAGAAAATCTAATAACCAGAAACCTTCCTTCTAGCATGGCACTGCATATTGTTGCCAGGTCTAAGATGTCTAAATTCTTTAATTACTCATTGAGAGTGTGATTATTTTGCAAATACTTCTATTAAACTATTTCTGGACTAAATTGTGACTCTGAATAGAACTGAATGTTAAAAATCAATAAGTATGTTGGATTACGCCCTAAAGGCAAAGCAGACAGGCCACATCTAACAATACTGCTTTAACACTAAGAATTGCAATTTTTATTCTAAGTAGAAGCAGTCTCTTTTCATTCCATGTTACACTTTCCTGTTTTGCAAAAAAAAAAGATCAGAAGGCAATGATAATGAAAGGCTCTCAGGGGTCAAAGAAAGGAGGGAAATAATCTGTTACTGCACTGCTGCATCCACAGCCTCCTTTCTCCTTAACCTCCGCTCTCTTGATTTACGATAAACAGTGCGTGTCTCTTCCTCGCTACTCCACTCCAGCTCACTTGACATGTTTTATTAGAGCAGGTAAGTAATCTTTAATCAGAGCTTTTGAGTGCCACGAGGGTGTCATCGACAGGCAATGAAGTACTACGGTGCGCTACGTGTGGTCTGTAAACCTGTCAGATGCTCGTAGTCACTAATGTTGCTGCACTGCAATAGAGTCATTTCAGGTGTCATTTAATCTCATCACTCAGCCCTTCTAGACCCAATGGGGGAGGTCAAGAGATGAAAAGGGATGCCATCACGTTTTGAGTGCTAATTGTTTTAGGAGAAAAACAAAGAGAAAACAAATGCTCAAATAGATCCCAGCATTCAATTTGGACAAACAAACCACAACATACAAGAAACTGCTTGTTAGTGGTGGTGGGTCTTTTTCATCACTGTTCCTGTTGGAAACACATGGTCTGTGTCGATTTTGAAAGCATTCCTCAATTGATGGGCCCAATTATCATTATTAGCTAATATTTAGGACAGACCAGTATGTAGGAACAGAAATGACAAAGCTGGTTGATGAATCATTGTGCTGTACAGCTGCAGCAATCAGAGAAACCCTAGCATGCCACAGCATTACGGTGCTATTTGCAAGATAAATTGAGTACAACATCCCACAATACTAATGCCAGATAGCCCAAATTGTGTGTTGTGCTGGATGGCTCTGGCTACCACTCTACTTTCATGCACAATAGCCTTCTGGCACAGATGGTTCTTTAAGTGTCTTCTTTTGTGTACCGATTGGGTCCTCTCCACCGGTGATTCAGACCTG
The DNA here is from genome assembly GCA_013375575.1 of Percina caprodes. Taxonomy (NCBI): domain Eukaryota; kingdom Metazoa; phylum Chordata; class Actinopteri; order Perciformes; family Percidae; genus Percina; species Percina caprodes. Next base: position 868,152 of record JABXJD010000225.1, read on the forward strand.
CATTGTTATTAGCCTGGGTAGCAGATTTGTTTTGTGCTCAACATTACAACATTGTTGGCTGGCCTTGTTTGGCAAGACACCATGAAGTTGGCTTGAATACAAACTCTCTGCTAGCAAGGCTAATAAATCGCCCTTCTCTTTCCTTTCCATTATGAGGGCCCTCTTCTCTCTATTGTTGCTCTCAGATTTGTGTAATTAACTACGTCACAACTCAATAACACATTATTTTCATTTGTATTTGTGTGTTACTAGAGTGCTGACCATGAAAAATGGGTAGGTCCATCAGTTCATTCATCCATCGTGTTGTCATTGTGCATGACAGACTGCCAAACGGAAGGGTTGAATTTCCAGGCACTTTCACTTGAAGTGACGCCCATTTCTTGATTGCCATAAAAGCTGCATTTATGGTGTGTGGATCATTTAGTTTAAATGTCCATGACAGGTACTGCAAAGTAGGGAGACATTAAGCTAATAGTAATACATTTCAATGTTACCATCTCAGCACATATTGTGCAAATGGATATTAAAATACATTTATTTCCGTGAGACTGTAAAGTAAGCTTTCACCTCACTGCAACTCGACACATTTGCTTTCCCTCAGCCATTCTGGAAACAATCAATTAGCTTGTCACAGATGTCTCTGAACTTTAAATTATGGCAATCTTGAAATAGATGTTGGTACTCTCACCTTGTGCACAGGAGTCAAATGTTTTGCCTCGCCTCTGAAGACTACTTTGTGTGCAAGCACTTTCAAGTGATAGTGTCTGCTTCTTCTTTGCTTCTCCTTTTTTTTTAGCTCTCAATGCAATAGGATTTAGGCCTTAATATACAGCTTACAGTTTGTGCTGTTAAAATATACACACATATAATTTACATAGATTTTGCTTACCAAAGATAGTAATGACCTCCCTTGTTTATCTAATTTACTCACTCTAAATAAAAAGATCTGAAAACCCACACGTTGGCAGAAAACTGACTTTGTGGCTTGGGTGTGCTGCTCTGTTTTCTCTGGGTTTGGTCTCTAACATCAATTCATTTTAGGGTTATATTGATAAGAGGAAATGTCCTGAAATCACTTTTGATTTCAGAGTTTGCACATGCACTACTGTTGAGCAAAGCTGTTGTAGGTGATTCAAGGATTCATGATCTGTTCTTCATATAACTCATACACCAAACTGGACTGTCAACATGCTACACTTGAATTTGATTTTTTTCATACCTCACTTGTGCTTTTTATTTTTTAGAATAACAGGGCCGGATGTATAGTTTTTCTTTGTTTTTTTTCTCCTACTTTACATATCATGGTTGGTGTACATCATATTTTGATGGACTGTTATGAAGTAAATAAAGCAAATGGAACACAATCATTGTATCATTATCCAAATGATTTGAAGGAGAGGGCATTAAATATAGACATGAGAATCAATATATCAGATGGTACTTACCAAATTAGTCTGGCACGAGTCCCTTCTTCAGGGCCTTGAAAAAGTGATTAGTGTGCTATTTCCCATGCTCAGGCTCTTCCATACAAGGTGAGCTATTGCTAAGAAATGAACATTTAGGTAAATTACTAAGTCATGGTTTAGTGTAATGGCTCTGTCAGGCTGCATTAGCAAAGAGAAAGCACACTAATTCTCATAAAGCAAAGCAGGCAAGGAAATGAAAAGTGTGTGCAGGATGTTTGCTCAGCAATCATTGATAAGAACAGCCACCAAAACCATCCATCTGTTTTAAGTAGTTTGTATTTTACACTGGCCCATTACACTGTAACAGTATAAAAAAATAAAAAATAATTAAAAAAAGTAACATTGACAATAGTTTAATTTAACATCAAATTATGAATGATCCTAAAACAGGTGGCATATATGACGGAAAAACGTATATGGGTTGATGAGGTCACAGACTTGTGAACGTGCCAACATTTAAAGCTAGCTAGCTACCCCTGAAGGTTAAGGTAAATATTTGTGAGTAAAGCAACCATTAAATACATTATATAACGTTGTTACCTCACCGAAGGGATTCTCAACTTTTCAGAAACGGTTCAGAAGAATTTACGTCGATGTCAGGCAGTCAAAACACAATTTCGGATTATCCAACGGTGGCGCTACATCATTAGCTTCATTAGCGCTGGGTTACTCAGTGCTGCCATGTCTAGAAGCTGGGTATGCTGCTTCAGTTGTTTTTTTTAAGCTAGGTACATTAAATAGCTCTCAAATACATTCTAAATGCAACGTTCTGGATAGATGTTGTTGTCAACGTTATGGTGATTTTTAACGCAGGTTGTGTTGCTATTCTAACGCTAAGGTTAACTTTACCTTAGCTAATGATTTAAATGGGAACACGAACAGAAAGATTAGGTAACGTAGTGTTGCACCTAATTTTAGCTAGCTAGCTAGGTGTAGCTAGCTTACACAAACTTAACAGTGTGGGGTTCAGTCATCATTGAATTCTTATTAATTGTTGCTGAGACGTTGACAGTAACCTACCTGTCCTCTGGTGGTTGTGGTTTTGTTTTTTCAATATTTGCACAGAATGCTTACAATGGTTCCTTCTCCTAAAATCAAAGCCATTCACAAATGTAGATAATATTTGCTCAGGACTAATTTAAAGCTAAATGGTTAAAGTTACTGACTTAACCTGGTTAGTGCGCATAAATTACTCAGTAACGTAGCCTACATTGTGTGCTGAGCGTTGGTATGGAGTTTCAATGCCAGCAATCTACCATATACAAAGGATGATTTTGGTGTCTAGTTATGACTTGACCCAAGATGTCGACCTGTGATTCCATGACCAAAGTCTTTCAGCATTCATGTAAGACACAATGGATTGTACACCCCACCTCCCCTAACACACACATGCATACAAAAACATCTACACAAAACCTCTCTGTTTGTTTCAATCACAAATGCACTTCCAGTAACAAGCTGTTTAGAATACAGTTCTTTTAACTGGAGGGGCACCAAACCAAAGGTCACAGTTCCTGGCATTGATGTGTCAGCAGGCCTGAAATACAGACTGCCTCTCTCTTTCTGTACCCCCTCCCTCACTCCCAGCTGTTGCTGGATACTCTTCCCATTTTTCTTTTGATCAAACTCTGTTTCCTTTTTTGTCGTTCATATACAAGCCATCTGGGAGAGACTTGGTAGCCAAAAGAGAATTAGCTTGGGTTCAAATTCAGGGGACTGTTGGGAGTTCCCTTTTAGGTTAGTTTAAATGTGACCCCTGCAAGCAAGAAAAAGCATAGCCTCCATGTATTGCTTACTGGATAAACACTGCAGTGTGCACACTGGTTAGCACAGTCCCAGTCCTGGGCTAAGTCCCAGCTGTTTCTACAGTATGAGGAGACAGTAAAATCTGGTAGACTCAGAATTCACTGTCTGTTTATAGCCCTGAAAATGGAATAGAATGAACATTTCCAATGTGACAATTATAAATATGAAAGAATGTATGAGCAACAGTTATAGGTGTGTGACTGTAGGGCAACATTTTCCTATAATTTAAGAATAAAATAAAAAAACTTTTTAGGAAACCTCTACCTGAAAAACATGTATGTTGAGTTTTTACTCAAACTCAATTGATTTGATAATTAACTGGCTCCAATACTGCTGTAGGCCTGTTCCAAATTTGTGTTTATCTAGTTTTGTTGATACAGAGACGATTTAGCTGTCACTGCTTATGGTACCTTCTCTTTTTTTCTGCCGCTAGAAGTTGATTAAAAAGGTAAGTAGAATTTTCTTTAATCCCCTCCAGTGCTGGAAATATTTTTTATCTTTTTTGCTCAACTATTTCCTCACATTTCCTCTTCCATTGTGCTACATTGTGTCACAATTATTCTTGTTTGTCACAATAATGGCTAAGCTGTCTAATGAGTGCTGTACTTTACATGTTTGTAGGTTTGTTTGATTGTGTGTTTAGTTTTGTGTGTTTCCCTCCCTCTTCCGTTGTCTGTTTCCTGCTTGCACTTGGAATGGAGGACTGAAGTTGAGGATACTTGTATCTTATCCTTATTTTTTTGTTTTTATATATTCAGAGTCAAAATCAGAGGGGTCTCTTAACTTAATATCTGACATAGAGGTGTAGAAGTCGAGGTTACTAACGCAAACCATGCGATAAGTCAAACCTGACAGGTTTTAGAGGTCAAGAATGCTAGGATATGATTGTAATTTGTGTTTCCTCCAGGGGGGTCAGGGGGGTGGCCACCGGACCCTGCTCTATGGTCATGCCATCCTCCTTCGCCACTCCTTCAGTGATATGGTGAGTATCTACATCACAATTTGATGATTGACAAATAAAGTAGTGCTTAGTGGCACATACGGAAATAAGAATTTAAGTCATATTTTTATTAGTCATTTGAGTGAAGAGCTGACTTCCACTCTCAACTTGTCTTAATTATTCTTTGATCTAAGACTAATTCATTTCACTCACTCCCCAGTACCTGACCTGTTTGAAGACATCAAGGTCTCTGACAGACAAGCTGTCATTTGATGTCGGACTACAAGAAGATTGTATTGGTACAGTATGACTAACAGGCATTTACATAGTTCACTTGGCTTTTTATGGCTTTTAATTGAATTCAGTTCTCCTGAGTAGCTGTTACAGGTGGACCTAACCTTGAGATGGAATTAATATCCATGGGAGAAATACTATAAAACACTGTGCTACATTTGACATCTGAAGAAATGCCATTTATCAAGCAGAAACAATACTTCAACTACTCCTTTGGTCTTCCTCAGATGATGGCTATTTTATGCTTTTGCCACTCAGAACAGACAGTCTTCTAAAACAACAGAGAGTCAGGATTATCTAAAATGGCACATATGTGTGGGACAGTAGACATGCTCTAATGTATGTACATTTTACTTGATCACCAATGATAATGATAATGTTTTGTGGATGTGTGTCAATAGGAGAGGCCTGCTGGTGGACCATCCACCCTGCGTCCAAGCAGAGATCCGAGGGAGAGAAAGTCCGCATCGGAGACGACCTGATCCTAGTCAGCGTGTCAACAGAGAGATACCTGGTATCTATGTCAAGTCCAATATCTCAAGAATAGATTTTTTAAAACTTAGGAGAAGGTGAAAAGGTTAAAGAAGTAGACGGTTGGCACAAAGACTCTGATTACTCCTGCCATTGAATTGCTACCTGTGTCGACAAAAACGGCATTAATAAATAGGTAAGGGGAAAAGCCCCACTGTTAATTATCCATGTGTGGAATTGATACATACATAAATAAGTAATATAAATATCCAAAACTTTCTAAATAAAACATGCACACAAATAATTAAGCCATATCAAGAAGTCAGAAGAAAGTTGCCAATGGTATTTATTGTTAATTTTATTGTTGTAATAATTAGTTGCAAAATTATATATATTTTGCTCAGGCACAAACTGCACTGCACATACTATGTTTCATCTATAGCTTGCAATTTCAAAGTGTGATTAACCAGCTTGCTGACAACAGTACAAATGATTATACAGTAGGTCAGTTAGCATTTTGATTTTGACGCCATAAACCAAAGCATTCCCACGCTAACTCCACTTCAAAAACTAGCAGACAGTGTTACAGTCTGTTTTAAACTCGCCATCATGAACTTGAAATAAGATGCATTTTTAGAAGATAATAGGTTAATTGCATTGCACAACTCTCATTAAATCAGCAGGCCTCCACTTAGTTTCTTATTTGCAGATTAGAGGTTTTCCTTATGAATATTTTACGGTTATTCAGACAGTCTGGATACCTCAGATACAGTCTCTTGAGACTGATGCACACTGTATCATCTCTCCTTTTCCTTTGTCTGGTTAGCTTGTCAGATCTTGCATAATTCTCAGCCATTGTTTTTGGGGGTTCCTTATTTCTCTGCAAAATATTTTCATGTCAGACAGAATTGTCTGCCTTTACACTCAAAAGGCAGACAATGTGCCAAATGCAGAGAGGGTTGCTTATTTTTTGGAGATGATGTGTCTCACATAGCTGGAGTTATCTGCTTTGGTTCACTGTCGGTTTCAAAAAGGCACTTTGGTAAATTTCATAGCCGTCGGATAGCTCTGATACCCTTCTCCCTCTGGCTAACTTCAGAGTGACAAGGCAATTCAAGGGGAAAACTTAAAAACTTTACACAGCTATCTGTAATGAAAATCTGATAACTTGTAAAGCCCTCCTGTGCAGTTTTTTTTTTTTTTTATATATTTTTTTAGGGAAGGCACCCGTCAGATTGATGAGCTTAGAGTTAATGCTGTCTCCCTTATGCAGCGCTATACACCCGACCTCAATTAACTTACTTGGTAAAGAGAGAGGAGAGGGAGATTTTGAGAGGAAGAGAGAGAGAAATGGAAAGAAGGAGGGACAGCGACGTGCCATGCATGGGAGAGTGAGCAGCGCTGGCTTCTAGTGGCTGCTATGGCCCTTCAGGGAGGGAAATGTGCAATTAAAGCAAAACTGGCACAGAGCCAGACTTTTATTTCCTCTGATGGGAAATCTTCACCTGATTCGAGGTTGTCTTTTTAGGAAGTAGGTGTTTGTTGCTTTGTATCAAGTTAGGCTGAATTGTGTCAACAGTTTTGCTTTGCTGCTCTGCATGTAGTGTTCAAGCCTGGTACCCAATGGCAGGACAATTAAAAAATAAATAAATAAAAAAAAAATATATATATATATGTATATATAATCAGGGTGAGCTGGTGCACAAAAGGATTGACTTCACAACACTCATCAGTCCATGTCATCTGTCAACACGTAGGAAAGTAATAATAATAAAGACTAATAAAATGGATGGTTATATTTTGCCCACTTCATGTACAAATACATATTTTTCAGGGGAATTCAGTGAGATGGAACAAGATGAACCATATTTACATGTTTTTGCCATTGCAAGAATGTAGCTGAAGGCTAGGATCATACTGAGCTTTCACTCGCTTCTTGATTTTGCCTGTAGGGAAATGGGAGCCGCTCCAAGTGTTTCTGCTGGAAGGAATTATTGAAGAGTATTATCTGGACATTGCTGCATAGAGAAACACTGATGAAGCAGGGCTATTTAGCCCACAAAGTAACAGTTTTGCAGCTCCAGAAGAAGGACAAAAAGTTGTTTTTATCTTTTCTTCAAATCCCCACATTGGGATATGTCCCTCATTTGTGCAATATTGCTGAATCTCAGTGTTTGTCTATTTTTTTCCTCTCCAACTACATTAGTGGCAGTATCCACCCTTCTGTCTTAAGCCCTTTGTAACATGCTTCTCTCTTGTAGCACCTCTCCGTCTCCAATGGCAACATCAATGTGGATGCCTCCTTCATGCAGACCCTGTGGAACGTCCAGCCTACTTGTTCTTCAGGCAACGTGGCTGTAGGCAAGTAAATGACCCCAGCAACAATAGCAGCAACCACTATAACAACTGTCTTTCATCCAAGACAGTTAAATGCATTTTTAACAGTCTTTAATTAGTATGGCTTTCTTGTGTCTACCAATCAACCCATAATAAAGATAGATAATTTTTGCATTATCAAAGAAGAAAGTGTTCAGTATCTTTTATCACAATGTTGTTTTTGTTATTATTAGGCTATTTAACTGGTGGACATGTGATGCGTCTTTGTCATGGGCATGATGAGAGCTTGACCATCCCCGGAGCTGACAAGAGTCAGGAGGAGCAGAGGTTAGTAGATAATTAGTTCAGTAATTCAACTAAATTTAGTTGATCTACAAGTTGTCTTGTGACCAGTGAGTAGGTTTTCAAAATCGTTGAAACTTAACCATTGAGAACATATTTTTGGGGGATGATGAGCCAAAAAACTGTAAAACAACTTGTCTCTGCAATATTTACTGATGGATATAAAGTGCTTGTTTGATCAAAGTGCTTTTGTCAGCAGAATAAGACTCGCAGAATGTTTGTGAATGTATATACCAGTATGAAAAGAAGTAATTTTGCAATTACCTGATGCCTGTGTACATTTTCTCTTTCTAGAATCAGTATCACAAAAAAATATGTTTTTATATTGGACAAAGCGATTCTGGTATGTTACAAAATTGTAATTGTTAATAAAAATGTCATGGCCAGTGCATGTTTATAGCTTCAGCATACAACATGCATAATTTAAAATATTAGTATATGTGTATATACATTGCAAAAATTAGGTTTTTGTAAGATACTATGTCACATGGAAGAATTCTTGTCCAAGTGTTTGTGCAGTGAGACCTCATCAACATCACTGGTCTTCCCTGTGCCAGAACTGTAGCACTAGCAGAAACTTTTCACATATTTTTGTTCCCACTGTGACTCGAAAGACTCATACATAATAGAAGCCCCCACTTGTGTCTTTGTGTCTCAGGATAGTCAACTATGAAGCTGGTAAGGGAGCTTCAAGGGCCCGATCACTCTGGAGACTGGAGCCTCTCCGGATCAGGTGAGATCAGACCCAAATACACACACACACACTGCATAAAATAAACTCAGTAAAATCTCAGACGTGCATAGAGGACTTGTCGAAGAATAAATAGAATTGGTGCTTTATGTAGAAATGTCACAGCTACTGTAGGTTATAAATAAACTTCACCTCTCTCTCCTTTGAACTGTCACTACCAATTAGTTGGCAAAGTCCTTCAGAAGGCTCTTCACCACCCTTCTTCTTCCTCTCTTTCCTTTCTTTAACTGGCCACCTGCGTAATTTCCCTCCAGTTACGTCATCTGTCAGCTCTCACTGGGACTGCCTGTCAGAGTCTGTACACTTTGAAATGGTGCAGGTGCATCTATTAAAGGCACATGTTCTCCATTTTGGCTGACGGAAGAGTATTGAAAGTTAAAAGTTCAACTTTTAGCAATTTCTCAGTTGACATTCTCATTCTAGATACAGATTGCTTTTACAAACATTGATAAAGTATTCTTATTGGATGATTTAATCCGCAATGAAAGCACAGTGTGTTAGTCCGTAGGGAGTTGGGTTGGAAACCGGAGGATTGCTGGGTCAAGTCCACATACGGACCAAAAAGTATGGTGGGGGACTGGAGAGGTGCCAGTTCATCTCCTGGGTACTGCCAAGGTGCTGCTGAGCAAGGCACCAAACCCCCAACTGCTCGGGGCGACTTTCCATGGGCAGCCCCCTCACTCTGACATTTCTCCATTTAGTGCATGTATAGGTACTGAGCATGTGTGTAATAACATGTGTGTAAATTGTAATTTCCCCTTGTGGGGCTAATAAAGGATACATAAAAGATAAAGAAGGAATTCCTGTTAACATGTACATTTTAGTGGTGTCTTTTTTGATTAATTCATAATGTCTGGAAATATGATTTTGGAAGTTTAACCAACTAATATTAATTGCGAGCATTATGACGCACGTTAGTCACAGAAGTGAAGGCTGGACTAAAGTAGAGCTGTTTGGAGCAGTTTGTGAACCGTGTTTTCTGTTGGAGATGGTAAGTCCCTTTGGGGGGACTTTGGGCTTTTTCATTTTGTAAACCTATTACATGCACAAAAAAAGATATATAACACAATAAAGGAAAGAGGAAAAAGCGAAAAGCATAATGCAAGCATTTTAAAAAACTGTTATTTCTAACCATTAATGAAACTAATCTAAGCCTCCAGAAAAAGGCAATTGAAATTAAAATAAACAACCCGTGATCCACTGGGAGAGACAGTTTTTGTGTGTTATTTTGTTCAAATTCCTTTATTCATTTAACAAAATAAGCCATACATTTAAAAATATTGAATGTTGGTAAATGTAAGCAGCCATAGAAGAAATTTTCCTGAATAAGTCTAAAACTTAAGGGGCGGCTGTGGCTTAGCGTAAGGTTGGTGGTTCGATCTTTGGCTCTGCAGTCCCATGTCAAAGTGTCCTTGGGCAACACACTGAACACCGAGTTGCCCCCAATGCTATGCCATTGGAGTGTAAATGTGTGTGAATGTTTATCTGATGAGCAGGTGGCACCTTGTACGGCAGCCTCGGCCACTGTGCATGAATGTGTGTGAAGGGTGAACGGTTCCTGTACTATGTAAAAGTGCTTTGGATTAGTTGTTAAGACTAGAAAAGACCTATATAAATGCAGTCCATTTACATTTAAAACTAGCAGTATTGTGATTCACTTGAGCAACTCTCTGAACAAGGAATAAGTAAACATGACTTCAAATTTGAGCCAACATATCCTGCCTTCTTTTGGTTTGCCAAACGAGGTTTCCATTGTTGAAGAAAACAGTTAATCCTGTGTTGAATCCAAACTTGTGACACCATTACTCTGTGTTCAGCTGGAGCGGTAGCCACATCCGCTGGGGTCAGGCCTTCCGACTACGCCACCTCTCTACTGGCCATTACTTGGCCCTGACTGAGGACCGCGGACTGGTCCTGCAGGACAGGGACAAGTCCGACACCACGTCCACTGCCTTCTGCTTCAGGGCCTCCAAGGTTAGTGATCACTATCCCTATATAAGCATAATGATTTTTTTTCTATTTTTACAAAAAGCTTTGATGAGCCATTTTAACACCATTTAAAAGCTGTCCTGGGTGTTGGTGAAAATACATGTTCTAAATCAACTTACTTCATCGAAAGAGGACCCAAAATGACTGCTTCATCAAAGACTCCCAATAGGGGTCTGTAAGTTCTTAATGAGCTTACAGACCTTGACCTTTTCACAGCTGCTGAGTAGACATTCCTGTAAATGTTGGAGGAAACATCAACTGGCTGGGATGTTGCTATTTTCAATTTGTGAATCTAGATAAATTTGCCATCACCACCACAGTATAGGAATTCACTGTGATGCATTGGGGGATTTTAGAATACCTACTTTGTATTCTTTCATTTTCCTGCAATTATTTCTTCCCCAATTATCCACCCTTTTTATCCCACACTCTATTTTGAACTCTCTCAATCCGTGGGCTCTACAGTTCTTTTGTTTATAGCGTGTATGCCAAAAATAAAGCCTTACTGCCAAAAATAACTGTGAGAAAAGAGCACAGTGGCCCTGGTTTGGATGGAGATAGAAGAGCTTTAGAAATACAGAAAAAAAGAGTTTCTATCTATATTCATTTTTCCAAAGAAGCATGAATCCCAAGTAATCATAAAACACCTGCACACTGTTGACAGGAAAATTAGGCCTTTGCAGTAGACAGCACACAGGAGGATTTCACACTGTACCTATGGTAGATAAAAGGATATAAACAGAAAAGCTGTGAAGGTGACTCATGGCATTGAGCTGATTTATGTGGCTGTAGCCATGTCACAAGGGTAATAATGCAGGATTAATTACACCAGCTAAGAATCCAGGATATCAGCTAGCAACATATAGATATTTTCACAAATTTCAGCTAGATCCCTGAACGTGAGGGAGTTTAACACAAACGCTTACACATGAAAGCATTACCCTGTTGTATTAGTTGAGTACAACTGTAAACTTACTTAAAATACAAACTGTTCAGTGAGGTGTTACTTGTAAGTTGTGCAGTTTAGATGTTTTATTTTTTTGCTGTCCCACTGTGTTCCAGTGACTGATTATTAATCTTGTTTTAGAGCTAAATAATGCAATTATTATTTATTATTTTTTACCTTAATCTGTCTTATTTCAAGTTAGAGGTGGACACTGTTGGTCCTAATACAACAGGGTAATGCTTTCATGTGTACGCTTTTGTGTTAAAACGCCCTCACATTGGGGTGGCAGTAGCTCAGTCAGTAGGGAGTTGGGTTGAGAACCGTACGGACTAAAGTATGGTGGTGGACTGGTAGAGAGATGCCAGTTCACGTCCTGGGCACTGCCAAGGTGCTCTTGAGCAAGGCACTGAACCCCCAACTACTCGGGGGTGAAATTTGTGAAAATATCTTTACTGTAGCTGATATCCTGGATTCTTAGCTTGCAATGTAATTAATCCTACAGTATTACCCTTGTGAAATGGCTACAGTCACATAGATCAGCCCAATGCCATGAGTCACCTTCACAGAGTAACATTGTGTCCCTGTAGATATCCTTTTATCTACAGTGTGAAATCCTCCTGTGGCTGTCTACTGCGGAGGCCTAATTTTCCTGTCAACAGTGGAATTGGCCTTTTTAATCACCATTCATACAGGAGTTATGGTTATAGGGGGATTCATGCTTCTTTGGAATAATAAATAGAGATCAAAACTCTTATTTTTCTCTGTATTTTGAAATTTCTTCTACCTCCACCCTTCACCCAAACCGGGGCCACTTGGTTCCTGTATCTAAAAAGTTCAATGCCTTGCAATGTTGAACACTGGAGTTAATATGTTACTCGCTACTTGCTGTCGACTGCAATCAGCAGCATCGCTCCATCTCTGCTGAGCCAGAAATGTAGCAGAGCTAATGAGGCCAGCAGCAACCTCCTGGCAGGCCAATGAATGCACTCTCCTCGAACTGCCTTTCTGATTACCATCTTATTACAATATATCTTCATTTGTCACATTTGTATGGCTGTGTGTGAATGTGTGTGTGTGTGTGTGTGTGTGTGTGTGTGTGTGTGTGTGTTTGTGCTGCTTTTCTCTGTTTGTATATTTGTTAATGTGGTCTTAATGTGAACAGGAAAAGGGTGACACAGGCCCAAAGAGGGACATCGAAGGCATGGGAGTACCAGAGATCAAGTACGGGGACTCTGTCTGCTTCGTCATGCATGTGGCGACGGGACTGTGGCTTTCTTACCTGGCGCCTGATGCCAAATCATCTCGCCTAGGAACCCCGAAAAGAAGGGTAAATAGGATAAATCTTTTCTGCCAGACCATTTAACTGAATCAGGCCAGAAGTCACATTTTACTGAATTATTCACATTATGAGCAATGGTATTTCAAATGTTAGACGGTTAATAAAAAGGTGTGTCGGTGTAGTTATTATGATGAAGGGAGCTTCTTGTAAAAGAATTAACAGTAGAAAAACTATAACGATTGGAATATAGTTCTAGATTGTTAAATTGACTTGACTATCAGTGCTATTGTATAGTGATGAAATGATCATATCAGAATGCAAAGTGACGTCAAGCTAAAATTTTAAAAATAATCTGACAGAACAACCCAATTTCCGCAAAAAGATTGTTTATTATTTTGTTGATTATTTAGATTTTGCATACATTTGCCATATTGTGATATGTAATATATTAATATTGAATATATTCAGGTTTCATTACAGCTCTGGTTTTTATTCCTATAATTAACAATAAATTGTGATCTTTGGGACCATTTGGGAACATTGCAGACTAATCATACTTCATAGGGGAAAATGTCTGTTGCATAATTATGAACCAATCATTGCACCGTTGCATAGTGATACAAATAACTTTGTATTTGGTATCTGACATGTGTCTACCTATGTGTTTACGGTAAGATCCTGAATGCCTGCCATAGCTCGTCTCTAACACCTCGAAGCCCATGTGCACAGTAGCAAATCACAGCCAATCAAACTAGTGCGTTGGCTATTTAAACCCCTAACCCCACCCAGGCAAATATTTATTTTCCACTCTCCTTAAATCATTGTCTACCCTGGATACTCTTGATACAACTCTTTTACCCTGACACTCAACCATCTTGCACCCATAATGCAACCCATTAAAACGTGGTAATTGGCCATGTTGAGGGTGACAGTTAGTTTGGGGGGGGGGGGCAAATGAGTGCAGCTCCTTGCAATGCACGCCTCCAGGGACATCAGACGCCACCTCAAGCTGGCGCCCGACAGTCCCTGTAGCTGTAGCAGCATGCCAATCCACCTGACATGTTGGAGGTGATGGTCAGTCTACACTTAGACCCCCCCCCCACTCACACCTCCTCCCTCCTCTCCATTATGCTGTTTGATTACAGTGAGTCAGGTTTCACTGAGCTATAGTGGTGTAATACCACAAGCTGCAGGAGACTTCCTTGATACTTTACATACATACAGTAAAAGGTTTTTCTTGTAGCGTGCTTTAACTTTATAATTGTGTAAGTGAGTCTGTGATTGTGTATGTATGCATCTTTCATTAACTTGAATAACTGTTGAAACAACTATTTGAATAAACAACTACTAACAATATGCAGATTCATTTTCAAAATTCAGATTGGACATTTGATGGTGTTGGTCCTCATGTAATGATGTAATTCATATTTTATGTGTTTTTGGCCTTGTCTAGGCATGCCTGCATTCTGAGGGCCACATGGATGATGGGCTTATCCTGCAGCGCTGTCAGCATGAGGAGTCTCGGGCTGCTCGCATCATCCGCAACACCACACTCCTCTTTGCCAACTTTATCAAGTAATGACAATTCTTATCTATCTTTTCTGTCTCACAAAATGACAAAACATCCACATAATGTTAATTCTTACTGTGACTATTTCAAGTTTTACAGTTTGAGTCTTGGCCTTCCCTGTCTTTCCCCCAGGGCTTTGGACAGCCTTGCAGAGGGTGAGTCCATGGTAGCCGGTTATGTTGAAGAGGTGCTGCAGACATTGAACGACCTGATTGAGTACTTTAAACAGCCCGATTCAGAGCTGGAGCACGAGGAGAAACAGTGTCTTCTCCGTTCACTCATCAAACGTCAAGACCTCTTCAAAGAGGAGGTGAGAGTGGACGATGTGGAGATGTAGACAGTTGAGAAGGAAATCAGTGGAGAGACGGGGAATGATATGCAACATAGGTCCTTAATCGGACCTGCTGTGGCCCAATGTTGAAGCCCCAAATTCCTCCCCGGTGGTGCCCGGAATGTTTTTTTTTTCTTTTCCCTGGCTAAATAAAAATTAGGTTTCTCTTTGTCCCTATTTTAATGATATTATTTTTTAATCTTAGGGTCAGTGTAAGACCAGAGAGTTTAAGTAATTAAAATGAGGGCGCCCGGATAGCTCAGTTGGTGTATATACACAGGCTTCAAGGTTTATTCCTCTACCCAGCGGGCTCGGTTTCGACTCCGACCTGCAGCCCTTTGCTGCATGTCATTCCTCCCTCTCTCTCCCCTTTCATGTAGTCAGCTGTCCTGTCAAATAAAGGCCTAAAAAATCCTCCCCCCACCAAAAAAAAAAATGAACTTGGACCTAATTGTGCAACTCTTACCCCTTAATGATTTCACACCGCCGTGTTATAACCGCCTAACTGCAAGAGCGTTTTCTAAAAAAAAGGCAAAGCATTTTGAAAAGTGGTTCCTGGCAGTTACTGCCACACGTTCAACAAGGTGAACTCTTGGTGGCAGAGCAGATTATGTTCACGTTCTCATGAGCGGCAGCCGCTTCATTACCCCTACCACCGGAATCAAAACTTCTTTCCTTCTGCAGCCTTTCCCTCATTGAAATGACTGGAGGAGATGATTTAACGCGCAGCGGTGTGAAAGCTCCTTTAAAATATTTGTTATTTGAGTTTGTTTACAATTTCTTCAGATATAGTCAATAATCATGTGACTTTAAAAACTATTTTCAGTTAACCCTATTTAGTGAAGTTTAAGAAATGCATTTTACATATTGTTACAAAAAGGAATATACTGTCTGCGTAATTATGTGAATCTGATTATTCATGTCAGTGATCCTGCTTTTTCTTAGGGCATGCTGGTCCTCCTGTCCATATGCATCGACCGGATGAACCTGTACAACAGTTCTGCCCATTTTGGCGAGGTTGCTGGGGAGGAGGCGGGCGCAGCATGGAAGGACATTCTCAACCTCCTCTATGAACTCTTGGGTAAGCGGGCTTGAGTGATGAATCACTTGAACCATCCACATCTTCTGTCAACTGTTGACCCTGGGTAGAAACGCTGTATTAATCTTCCACAGTGTCTTCACTGAATCCTCCTCCTCTCCTTTACACTTCACACTCTACACTTTTTATCTCATCTGTTCTTCTTCTCCTCCTTCCTTCCTTCCTTTTTCTTTAATAAACTCCCTCCACCTTACCCTTGTTTTCATATATGCCACATCTGGAGTTCACAGCTGGTGACATATTTTATGTGACATTCATTTGTAATTATTTACGACAAGGGAGTGGGGAGAGAGAATGCTTCTTGGATTCTTCTTTGATAATCAGCTCTGCCTTTCATTTTACTCACATCGTTCTCTGAGATCACTGTCAGCAGCACATTATGAAGCATTGAGCTGCATATTTGAAGTAATAGCATCATTAACAAAAAGCCAGCCATCACAGGTGCTGGCATTATCCTGTCCTCTTGGGGCCTGGGACGAGTCATGAATGCTAAAGCTATGACCCTGAAAATGTTTTTTATTTTGGACAACTTTTTCTTGGGTTTGTTTGTTTTGCTGTCATAGTACCTTTCCCATCAACAGCTTCCCCTCTGCTCACCTTGACTACCCTTATATTATTCACTTCCCCAGCATGTACTCCCACATTAAACACACAAATACATTCTTGTGAGTACGCTCCAGTCTTGCCCTCAGAGAGGTCACCCCCAAGGATGTGAAGGCAGTCTGGCGAAGAGGGTTTTGCATGATGAATTGTGCATGTCCTGACCGCCACTCCTTCCCATAGCAACTCTGTCAGTCTATCATAAAGGAGCACACCTAGGTAGTTGTAATTGTAATTTCCCCACTGGGGATCATTAAACAGTATAACATTAATGAATTAAATTGAAGTAGTTGTGTGTCAAGGTGGTCAACTTATCTGTTTAATAATAAGGATGTGGACATCAAATCATCCATGGTGCTAAATCATTAGGTTTTTTTCTCCAGTAGTACCTTGCACTGTAGTTGACAAGGTACTTGCCTCTTTATGACATTTCATTGTGCATTATAATTGTTTGTATGAATTGTACACCTGTACATCACTCCAGCAGATGAGACATTTATTCACTTGAGGTCAGGTCAGGTTAAGTTACTAGTATGCAGTATTATACATTGTGTACAGTAGGAAATCACAGATATGTGCTTTTAATCCCATAGAAAAAGATTTGAGGAGGCTCTTCAGATGCAAAAATAATTGATTCCATGTGTAAAACGTGACAAAATGTGAGCAAAAAAGATTTTAAAGACATGGTGCTGTTGTTGGATTCAATGCACAAACCTTTTTTTTATGATTGTTTCTTTAATATCGGAATTGAAATTAGTAAATAAGTATTATTACTAAAAGTTTAGTCTGTCCTACTTAATTGGTGGTAATTAGTGGTGGCTTTCTATATGACTTATTATAGCATATGCTAATGTAACCGTTCTTTGAAGTCTGTAGTCTGTGTAGACTCAGGGTCTCCTCTCGGTCTCTGACTTTTAATTTTACTTTCACATAACTCAGAGTGAACATTGTTGCCCTTGCCTCGTGTCTTGACTCTATCCATGTGTTCATACTGAACAATAGCTTTGCTAAAAGACAGAATTATAAGAGATTAGAGAGAGCTTTAAAATTGTTCCATGGGCATTATCAATTTAGTGTCCCTTAATCCTAATGGTGAAACATGAGAGAGTAAAGTAATAAAGAGACCTGTTAATGTCACCATGGCACAAGGGAGATATGAAAGGGGAGAGAGAGTGGGAATGACACGCAGCAAAAGGGCCGCAGGTTGGAGCCGAACCCGGGCCTGCTGCGCTAAGGAGCTAACCCCCATACATGGGCGCCCGCTCCACCAACTGAGCTATCCGGGTGCCCTACCTCAACTTCTTATAGAACATAGAGTGCCTGACTTCACAGTGGCTTCAAAAACCGTCCCATGTATTTTCTCTCAGAAAAACTTCATAATAGCAGGTGTCAGGTGTGTCACCTTGATAGAGTTTTAATATCTACCTCTACCGAGGATGTTTACAGGAAAATAGTGAACTTATTTTCATTATCAAGTCATTCTGTCTGTAACATTCACTTATCTACAGGTCAGCTGCTTGGATCTATTTGATTCATGTCTTTTGTGAACTGTGTTTTATTTTCATTAAACCTTGTGGAAACTTTATCTTTTGTTTAGCCGCACTGATTCGTGGGAACAGAAACAACTGCACCCAGTTTTCCCGCAAATTGGACTGGTTGATCAGCAAACTGGAGAGACTGGAATCTTCATCAGGTATTATGGGAAACGCCAAACCCTTATAGCATTTTACAGAAAAGTTACTCTACTGATGCTAAGATGTGGTCTATTTAATATACATTTGCTCTGATAATGACAAATATTTTGTCTGACCTATCAGGGATCCTGGAAGTCCTCCACTGTATCTTGGTAGAAAGTCCGGAGGCTCTGAACATCATTCAGAGAGGTCACATCAAATCCATCATCTCTCTGCTCTACAAGCATGGACGCAACCACAAGGTGGGCATTAATATGATAGCAGTTGCCTCCTGGTTTGAACCCATGTAACGCCATGTACAGTATAACTAAGTAGGACTTTGACCCAGTGTGATACTGTCAATAATAACAAAACAAAACAATATCGCCGTGCTAGCAGCCAATGAGACTGTTTCAAGCTCATGACACAGCCTTTTGAATGGATTTGAATGGAGACACAACTTTGACCACAATTTTGTGTGTTTTTTGGACTTGGGCGAGCTTTCATTAGTCACAGCTGTGCTTTGAGCTCGATGCTAATGTTGGCATTTTAACATGCATTTTAAAGGGCTCATATTATGCTTTTTGGCTTTTTCCCTTTCCTTTATTGTGTTATATATCTTTTTTTTGTAAATGTAAAAGGTTTATAAAGTGAAAAAGAACAAAGTCCACCCCAAAGGGACTTACCATCTCCAACAGAAAACACTGTTCACACTGTTCACAGCCTTCACTTCTGTGACTAATGTGCGTCACTTTGTAACACACGTTATAATGCTCGCCTAACTGCTAGCGTGGCACGCCCTCATACTCTGCTTCTGACTGGCTAGTAATGCTGACCTAGGTACTGCGCATGTGCGACTTCCAACAAAGATGGAATAGAAGTGCGATGCCTCACTTGGTAGCTAAAACAGAGAGCTCAACACACAGGGTGAATAGAGGAACTGCAGCAATGTGGAGTACAACAAAAATATGGAGTTTTTGTAAACAAAACCATGTAAAATTATGAACCTAGAAATGAGCATAATATGAGCACTTTAACAACAGGATGATGATATGCTATGACTAGCATTTTAAACTAACAAAACAAAAATAATAAAAATTAGTATTATTTTATTAATAAATGTTACCTTGTTACCATGCATGGGCTACATTTGATATAATGCTGTGCAACGTGCTGACATTTAGCGAGTTAGCATTTATTATAGAAGTTTCTAACATCACGCCTTGGTAAATAAAGAGATGCAGTACCGAGCTGTAAAAAAACTTGTTAGAAGATACCTGTGGCACTGAGGATTTCAGAAATATTTTGAAATGCCAATGTGTTCCATGAAATGCAGGAAATTATATATTGTTACTCATTATGTCTCATTATGAATGGATTTTCTTATTTTTTCTCTTTTAAGTTTATTACAAATTTAACTGCAAAATCCATAGTAGTGGATGTAACCTTTATTTCGGCCTCCAAATCCTTTATTCTCCCTCTACAATGGGTGACAACAGCACATAAGCAGCAGTAAACTCACAGTACACTGACATATCTGTTTATTAGTCCTTACAAAAGTCAAGCTAACAAGTTAGAACTAGAAACATATATTTAAATCTTTGTCGTGAGGACTGTGTTTGTTGACATTGATACCATGTGTTTTACATGCTGTGTTCAAATGTCACAGCCACTTAATATTTACCCTGTAAATTGTACTAGGCATGAAAGGGCATCCTCGTAAACAACAGCTGTCATTTCATCAGTGGCAGGTGGAAGTCTATGGCTGTGTTGACTTGAGGGCCCTTTATAGAGTGTGCATATGCCACAAGAGAATCTGAGTGAACACCTGATAATATAACTAAAAAAGCAAGGTGTGGAATCTAATCTTAGTAAGGTGAGAAGTTGTGCAACGCTTTTAAAAAACAAAGGAGTGCAATAAAAAACGGCTTACACTAAGTGTTATCTTTTCCTCTCTTGTAGATTCTGGATGTCCTGTGTTCCCTCTGTGTTTGTAATGGGGTGGCAGTGAGAACCAATCAAAATCTGATCTGTGACAACCTGCTTCCAAAGAGGGACCTGCTGCTTCAGACTCGACTGGTCAATGATGTTCAGAGGTTAAAAAAAGAGAAAAAAATTCTTAATAACTGTAGTCATGAACTTGTGAATAATTTATGTGAATAAGTGTTTATGGGCTTAAACAGCGCAAAGGTCATCATCATAACTGGTTAAAATTATATAGTTATATTTATTTAGATGTTTGTGCCTTATTGTGTCAAGATGTTCTCCCAGCAGCCAGGTGATGTTTTGGATGGGTTGATGGTAGGAAATTTTGCAGCCACTACTTAGTGCTTAATCAGAAAATGTGGCTTCTTCCTCCCTTATCACCTCCAGTATGAGGCCGAACATTTTCTTGGGCGTGGCTGAAGGTTCAGCTCAGTATAAGAAGTGGTATTATGAGCTGGTGACTGACCAGGTGGACCACTTTGTAACCGGAGAGCCGACCCATCTGAGGGTAGGCTGGGCCAACACTAAAGGCTACGCTCCGTACCCCGGTGGAGGAGAGGGATGGGGTGGCAACGGTGTTGGGGATGACCTCTACTCTTACAGCTTTGATGGACTTCATCTCTGGTCAGGTAGGCATCTTATATAAGACCAGCACCACTGAGTCCCAGTGCATTTACTTATAGGCCCTTCACACATATTTTTAAAATCTGCTTCTTGCTATAAGTGATGAGGTCCTACATGAATACACTATTTCATGCCAAATTTTGAATTGTTCTGATGAAGCAGCTCAGCTGAGATTGTAAGCGTTAAACTCTTCAGAAATAATATATATTTTCTTTTGTGTTTTAAAAAAATAAATATGTTAAAAAAAGATTTAAAAACATCTTTTTTAGGGCTTTAAACCATAAACATTTAAAACAGCTATGGTTGAAATTACTTTTGACTTGGATGTGTTTTGTCTATTTGATATAATCTAAACTGGTAAACATCTTTTTATGCTAATTTGTGTGAAGTAATGTCAAGGCAATATGGTGTACAATACAAAAAGAACAAGTCTTGTGGATTTGGAAGGACTTTGCCTCGACAGAACTTACTGTCAATAATGCCGAAGCCTGCTGTTGCCTCTCTACTTCTCTGAAGGTTACTCGTTTAATTTTTTCATTCAGGACAAAGTCAGAGCACTGACAGTGATATCACATTCCAACATAAAACCTCCACCTTAGACCTTCCCTAAGGAACGTAATACACGTGCCTAACATCTTCAAGTTGCAAACACTCTGCAAAAGTGAAGGCTAGCAAATTGCAGATATGCAGGTATCACTCGTCAGTAGTTTGAATTTGTACAGCCAACTGTCAACTTGATGCTTAGAGGCTATAAGTCCTTGAATGCCTCCTTTTTTCTGCTCTCAGCCTAAAAGCATAACACCTATTTCCCCTCTCTTCCCTTCCAAATCTACCCATCACCTCCTCTTACCCATTTCAAATCATCCCTTAAAAAGCACTCATCACACATCTCTCCACCTCTCTGCTCCCCTCTCTCCTGCACGCCCATCATTCTGACCTACATTCGCAATGACTTTGTTGCTGTAACAGCCATCCATCCTCCCTCTCCTTCTCTGCCCGATGTTGTCTAGGCCGAGTCCCGAGGGCCGTGGCCTCCATTAACCAGCACCTGCTGAACTCAGACGATGTAGTCAGCTGCTGTCTAGATTTGGGCGCTCCCAGCATGTCCTTCAGGATCAACGGGCAGCCTGTCCAGGGCATGTTCGAGGACTTCAACACCGACGGATTATTCTTCCCCGTCGTCAGCTTCTCTGCCGGTGTCAAGTGAGACTCCACATTTCTAATTAGGAAATGAAAAAAAAACCCAATAAAGTCCCAATAGAATAGCTTGTTTTTATTCTTTGCTGGTGCTGTTTTTATACTTGAGATGCAATTACGGCTTCTCAGCCTATGACCACTTTAAATATAAATGAATGATGTTGTTTAAAATGTAAAATGTACTCAATTGACCTTCTGTCTGATCAGCAACAATATACCACACAAAGAAAACTAATGCCTTTCCTTAAAAGCCACAATCTTCCTAAAACTCGGATTATATTGACATATAGGCATATATATATACGTACAAAATGCATTTGTGGCAGAAAGGTTTATAAAAAGGTAGTTCAATTACAGCCCTGGTATAATGCACAGAGATGTGGAGTGCTGTTTACTCAATTGTAATTCAGTAGAACAGTGTAGGTTTTGAAATTTATTGAAAGTAAAAAGAAACTCTTAAAATACCTATCGTGAAGTTTAGAGTCAGAATATTATTATTATTATTATTATTAACATTCTGCAATTTTATGTATCTTCTCATTTAAGGGCCCGCTTCCTCTTGGGTGGACGCCATGGCGATTTTAAGTTCCTGCCACCCGCTGGTTACTCTCCATGCTACGAGGCATTGTTGCCAAAAGAGAAGATGCATGTAGAGCCTGTGAAGGAGTACAAGAGGGACCACGATGGGGTCCGTGACCTGCTGGGAACCACCAAGTTCCTCTCTCAGGCTTCCTTCATCCCCACTCCTGTTGACACCAGCCAGGTGAGGATATTACCATTAGGGAAATATTACTTTTGCAACAGTAAATTCAAGATACAGCAAAATAATTAATTAATATTATGTATGTGTATTTCAAAAATGAGAAGTAAAACATACAGCACATTGATTTGTGGTTATTATTTAGATCATTGAGATAACATTCTTCTAGAAAAATATGTTCAGTGTTGAAATTCTGAAAAAAATCCACTTCCACTGAATTGAATTTGAACTCAAAAACATTGAAATATTTACCAACTGTTGCCAACATTGCTGATTATTTCCACGCTTTTGCTAGTCTGCTGTTCCTTTTTTTTCGAGGATTGTTTGAAAATAAAATAAATCTTATGCGTTTTTGAATCCTTGGGGGGGTTTCAGGAATCGGTCCAATGAGATTAATTCACTTATGTATTATTCAGTGCTACAGTGGTCCTGAAGCACAAATGCAGACCTAGTACCTTGGTTTAACAAAGCCAAAATAAAGGAACATTTTCTACAATCCACAGAATTCTAATACTTGCAAAGTCAGGAGGAATTTATTTGTTGGCATCTTTTTGTCATCCAACTGTACCATCTGTTCCCCTTCTCTCTCTGCAGATTGTTCTTCCCCCTCACCTGGACAACGTCCGGGACAAGCTGGCAGAAAACATCCACGAACTGTGGGGGATGAACAAGATTGAACTGGGCTGGACCTATGGCAAGGTAAAGCTGCTATCCATCATCGGAATTCAACACACAAAAACACCCTGGGTATATTTGGAAAGGTGGCTCACAAAGGTCAAACGAGCCCTCGCTAGTAAAATGCATGTTAATGGCTCATTAACTCTAATATCCATGTCCTTTTGATGTACATGGCAGCAGTTTGGCGTTGACTGCTGCTTCGGTTTACTGATATTGGCCTGTTAGCAAACAGCTACAGAATAAAAGAGAAGTTTTGCTGACAATTGAAACCATCAAATCTTTGGGGAATTTACATGCCTTCAGGGCAGGTGAAAAATGAAAGGAAAAAAAAGCATGTAAAGAAATTGTTTTCATCTTAACAATTTGTTTTACAAAAATACCCAGTTTCAGTCAAAGGTGCTGATCAATTTACTTTTGATTTTCTCGACAACCATCCCAGGGCTCAACGCTAACTTTTTCCACACCTCAGTTCTATTCAACCATGGAATAATACAAGATTATTAGAGAAAGAGTCACTGAGAGTCTGTACGCAGCAGAACATTTCTCTCTCTGACTGGATCACAGACAGCTGAGGCTCTTGCTTGTGTGACTGTCTTTTCTGGGCTGATTAAGGCTTGTATCTGCTTTTATTAAAAAATAAGTACATAAATAAAATAACACCAGAGGCTAGAATTAGTCTATGTGGAAAACAAACAAAAATGCATCTGCCAATGTCCACTGCAGACTGCTTGGCTGCAGTCCAGTTTTTTAAATTTTCTGAGAATTGAGCCATGCTTAATCATATTTTTGCAGTTATGGCTGGACAGGTTTGTTGTGAATGAAATGAACTGCTTTCTCCTCAGGTTCGTGATGACAACAAGAGGCAGCACCCTTGCCTTGTGGATTTCAGCAAGCTGCCTGAAACTGAAAGGAACTACAACGTGCAGATGTCTAGCGAAACACTTAAGTATGGCTGGGCAGATCACTAAATAATCCAATTACCTATTTATGGAAATGTTTCTTGCTGAAATGCTGCACAAGAGCAGTTTGAGGCTCAGATTAAAGCAGTGCTTGTAATGACTTGCATCTCTTGAGTGAATTCCAGTTTTGATTTGTAAGAAATCTTGGGTTCAAAGCTTATTTGAGCTGAGTTACTGAGTCATGCTCAATAACTGCCATGTATCCACACAGATGTGTCCGGTTACTATTCCCAATGTTATTATCATTTGACTAAGATTTATCAATGGCTAATGAGCTTTGTTAAAAATGTAGCAGTTTCTCAATAGATTCTGCTGGTGTAAGGTTGAAACAAAATGTAATGGGGTTTGAGTATTGATATCAGTTATTGTTTTTATCTCTCCTCCTTTAAATATCTCTTTTATCCTCAGGACCCTGTTGGCTCTTGGATGCCATGTTTCCCAGGTCTATGTTAACGCTGAGGACGATCTGAAGAAAATAAAACTTCCCAAAGAGTAAGTTGGCAGTTTTTTTTTTCTTATGACAGTCCTTTGAATATCAAGAAACAAATAGGATGCATCTTTCTGTATGCTACATGATGTCAATCGGTTTAAGTCTAGATGATATGGAATATCCCTGTAGCAATATGATGTTGATGATAGTAGTACAATTTGTAAAAAGAGTCCTGAATACACTCATTTTATAATTGTGGATTGAGTTTATTAAGGTAACAAAAACATAATTGCTTACATTGCTTATATTTTTAGTTAAAGTTCACATACTTTTAGAGCTTTTTTTTTTAATGATCTCATCGGGAGATCCTTTTGAAAACTATTAAAAAAATGTTGTTACTATTGTCAAGAAACGTGTCTGAAACACAAAGACCCTGTAGCATTTTGGTTATTTACTTTGTAATGGTTGTATTTACTTAGAAAGTTATTTTGATATGGTATTAACTTGCCTTTTCTTCAAGCTGTAATGTCTGATTATGTATTTGCTTTTGTAATGTTGTTTGCAGCTATATGATGTCTAATGGTTATAAGCCTGCGCCACTGGACCTCTCTGACGTGAAACTGACTGCAGGTCAGGAGGTTCTAGTTGATAAACTGGCCGAGAATGCACACAACGTGTGGGCCAAAGACAGAATTAAACAAGGATGGACCTATGGCATCCAGCAGGTAAAAGTCATTATTCCTTTCATTTAAAAATGAACTGGCAGTACACTAGTATGGTCTTTAAATTAGAGTCTAGTTATTTATACATTTGATATTTTGTTGAAGATATTTGCTGAAACAATATTTGTATTACATGCTTGTCTTTATCCTACTTGCATGTTTCCTCTATTATATAAGCATGTTTTAGCATGTTCTTTCTTCTTTTCGTGTCAGGATTTGAAGAGCAGGCGTAATCCTCGCCTGGTGCCCTACGCTTTACTGGACGAGCGCACAAAGAAATCTAACAGAGACAGTCTGAGAGAGGCCATCAGGACCATGGTTGGATATGGATATGACATCGACCCCCCAGATCAGGAGGGTAAGAACATATTACTGACACAGTTGATGCCACACAAATTCTTTATGAATCCTGGTTTAATGTTTTTGGCCAAGTTAAAATTTTACAGGGCCAACTACAATTTAAGCTGACTGACTATTCAGGGTCAATGAAATCTGTATACAATAATTTCACTAGTTTAGAATACATAGTATAATCATGTGCAAGCACGGCTGTATTCTAGTTAACATTTTAGAAGTGGGGATTTGCAGAAAACGTCCAGTCCTACATACATGGACCTTAAGTGTCAAGTCAAACAGGAATATAGTATTCACAATGGGATATTTTGGCAAATAATATTTTTTTATTAAAACAACTATTTAAACTGTTGTGAACCAGTGTTACAGAGATATTTTGACCTAAATTCACATGTGCATCCATCAGCTATGGACAGCTGTAGTACTACATGTTGTCAAGTTTTATTTGGCATTTTAACACTACAAAAATTGAGATACTGTATGCACTAATTATTATAATATAATATAGTTATAATATTACACAGTGCACTACATATTTAGTGGTATAGCCAATAACAGTTGATCAGTTGACCTCTAATTATATATGTTGATATTGACGCTAAAAATGCTGCCTACAATTAGCTACATATCTTTTGTGTTAGTTGTTATTGAACTAACCTATAAAGTCAAAGCATCAATTTTTTATGTTTCCCCCATTCTAAGCACTCCATATGGTGGAAGATGAGAACGTTGAAACCATTCGCTTCTTCCGTGTGGAGCAGACGTATGCAGTGAAGACAGGAAAGTGGTACTTTGAGTTTGAGGCCCTGAGTGGAGGCGATATGAGAGTTGGCTGGGCCAGACCAGGCTGCAGGCCCGATGTCGAACTGGGAACGGATGACCAGGCCTTTGTCTTCGATGGATACAGGGTAAACCAGCTCTATTAGGACATTTACTTCAGCAGCAGCCATCATTCTTGCATCCTTGCTGTATTATGGCTGTACCAGTGATAAAAGGAAAGGCCTGGCAACAAGTTTTTTTAAGTATTTTCAGTTTTAAAGGACACAATTACATTACTTTAAAATTCTGTGGACCGTTGAATACTGACTATAAATCAGTATGATATGAGATACATTTTAGATCTCGGTGGAGGAAATAGTTTAGTATAAAAATATAAATGGTTAATGACCAGTTTTTTGGTTCTTAATAGAAATTGTCTCTGTAATAGAGCGGTCAAGATATTCCCATTGATTGATTCCACGATATTGCGGCACCTAGTACAGTAGGGTTTGATCCTAACCTTTTATTATCAAGATCGTATAATATATGTATAGCTTCAAACTTAAAAATTGTTTTTTTTCTTAAGGGTCGACGTATGCACGCAGGCAGTCGCTACTTTGGACAAACTTGGAAAAAGGGTGACGTGGTCGGTTGTATGATTAACATGGAGGACAAATCCATGATTTTCACCCTAAACGGAGAGCTTCTTATCACCAGCAAGGGCTCTGAGCTTTGCTTCACTGACTTTGAGACAGAGGACGGTGAGGGCTCTATAATCCAGTGAATTTATTGCTAATTAATTTATTTATTCTGTGTTTCATCCACAAGTTCTCCAGAGGTATGACAGGGGTTGTCTGACATTTGGCTCGAGGCAAAACAAAATTACTGTACAAAATGCTAATGATGTTGCAATTTAATGAAGTCCATTGTGGCAATGGCCCATTACTCTTTAAATGAACCATGGTTTAGGACAAGACAGAGAGTCACATTGGAATACAGTTAAGTGATTTATTCATTTTAGTTGATGCAATAATAAATTCTGCTTTATATACAGTTAACATACATAATACTGAGTTTTTCCAATACACAGTAAAGGTGCACATTTGTAAAATTGTGTGTGCTAAAATTTAGTTTAATCATTTTTTATTAATAAATAAAAAATAAAAAATCCTTTTTGTATGTCCCAAGACTTTTTTTTTGCCATGGTTATAAAGTCACCAGACTAATTAAAGGGCCCATTTTGTAAAAAGTGAGATTTTCATGTCTTTTTTATTATAAAGCCGGTTGAGGTGCTATATAAATACTGTGAAAGTATCAAAACTCTCAACCCTCGGAGAAATGCACACAAACCGTCCTCAGAAACTGTGCCTTCAAACAAGCCATCGGGACTTCCGTACAGTTGTGATGTCACAATTATACTACATATAGGTTGAAAGTGTTTGAATAATGTGTTTTTGAACATTAAAGCATTTAGATGTTTTCTAGTAGAAACCCAAACTACAGTATGACCCAAAAAAGTGAGCATGATATGGGAACTCTATTAAATATATTTCTTGAAGGCAGAGACACCAATAACATCATTATTGGTAGGAAAACATCTGAGTTAGTTTTTAAGTAAATGTGCAAAGAAAGGGACAGAAACACTTCACATTGCAATAATGGATGGCGTTATTGGATGATATTTTCTTGTTTAGAATAGACCAATATTGGCCTGGAAAACACACCAATGTCCCTTAACTCTCCTCCAGGTTTCATCCCTGTGTGCAGTTTGGGTGTGACTCAGATTGGACATATAAACCTGGGCAAGGACGCCAGCACTTTCAAGTACTACACCATGTGTGGTCTCCAGGAAGGGTTTGAGCCCTTTGGTGTCAACATGAACCGAGAGATCACCATGTGGTTCAGCAAGCGCCTTCCCACCTTTGTCAACATACCCCAAGACCACATGCATATCGAGGTGAAGAAGCATTTTCATTATCATTATTGTGGCTGTTTGTATTGTCCCGTTATGTTTATGGCAACAAGGATTCTCATTCAGATAGTTTAGCTGGATACTGGTAACCTGCAGCCAGTAACTACGTGTTTGACCAGTTTCTAGTGTGCTGTATGCATACAAACATAGCTATGATGAACAAGGTTGCTATAGTTGATGAGCGTATTGATTATGGTTATCAATCTCCTTCTTTGGACTTTGATTATTTCTCCCTGACTCTTATTCCCCAGGTGACGAGGATCGACGGAACGGTAGACAGCCCTCCCTGCCTCAAGGTCACCCACAAGACTTTTGGCACGCAGAACAGCAACAGTGACATGGTCTACTGTAGGCTGAGCATGCCTGTGGAGTTCTACTCGGCAGACAAGTTACTGGACGAATCACTGAAGCTCAGGTCAGACATCAGCGCTACACTGGAACAGCAGTGGCATTGTTTAACTGTTGCCTGTCTAACTAGTAGCAATGTCATTTAGTCTCAATCTGAGCTAATTTGCTCTGCTTGGCAACTGCGATAAAAGTAAGAAAATGAAAATGTTTCTTTCCCAGATCACTTTGATGCTCCTAAAACATGTTGCTGTATTTCTGTCTCTGCAGCTGTCCTCCAAAAGAAGATGGAACTGTTGACTATGGAAGCATCACAACTGTAAATTTTCAAAGATAAAAAATCTGAAAAATATTGTTATGGATGACTGCTCTCTGTTCCTTATGCGTAACATATTGTGCTCTGTGTTTTTTTATGGCAGTACTACCACTCAGTGAAAGTGTTTGCTGGACAGGACCCTGCGTCAGTGTGGGTGGGTTGGGTCACACCAGACTATCATTACTATAGCAAAAACTTCAGCCTCAGCAAGACACGAACAGTCACCGTCACCCTGGGAGACGAGAGGGGCCGGGTCCATGAGAGGCAAGCTCCCTACTTTTAAAATACTATAAAAAAAAATTATAACTTTTCAATAAATCCGGAGTTTATAGTTATATCTGGACAATATTATGACATAGATAAACATAGAGAGGTATAATGTAGACAGAGAGAGTCAGCAGTCACTGGTAGCGCTGGAGTTTATCCACCGATCCAATACCATGCAATAAAGCTCTACTCTAAAGAAAATCTACGTTACAGTAGTTTATAAAGTTCTTTTTCCCTTATAACTGACTGTCAAACTGGATAAAACAAAAATTAATTCATTGTTTGTGTTTTTTCATGTTTCACAAAGAGTTTAACCTGAGCCAGACCGACAACAAAGATAGAAATCAAACCACATACATACAGGGATAGTGGCACACAGTTGTTAAAACATAATAAAATATATGACACACTGTCCTTGTTGCAGCCGATACACAAGTTCGTTCTCAATGGCAAATCACCGCTACAACACACACTAGCTGACCATAATCTCCAAAAGAACTACTTCCTGTCCCTGTTCTGCAGGTATTCCACAAGTGCCCCTCGGTTAGAAGAAGTCTCCCAGCTAATCCTGTCTTGGACTGACCAAAGTTGGAGAAAGAGTAGCTAGCTGATGTTATCAATACCTAGCTACTGCTCATGTGCGACTCCCAACAAAGATAGTAAAGAAGTGAGATGTCTCACTCTGTAGCTAAAACAGGATCTGCAGCAATGTGCGATACAACAAAAATGAAAATTCTGGTACAACCTCAAAATACAATTATGAACCTGAAAATGAGCATAATATGGGTGCTTTAAAAAAAAAGAGCAATCATTCTCTGAACACACTTTTGAATAACTCATACCACAAATGATTTTGCAGTAAAAGCATCTACGAACAAATGTCAAGGACAACACAATATTGTCCATGACTTTTCTTGTTTCCCATTATGGTGCTTGATGCTAAGATAGCAAAGATGCAGGTGACCTGTCAGCATTATAGTACAACAAAACACATAAAACAAAACACAATATCTTTATCATCATCATCATCATCATCATCATCATCATCATCATCATCATAAATGGTTCCCAGTCAACCCTGTATAAATTATGAACATTTTAACCAGTGTGGTAAGCTAAGACTTCTAGATTACCCATAAACCCATATTGAAATGGCAGTGCATCTCCGGCTTAAGAACCAAAGACATATTGACTTATCTTTTATCATCCTTTTATCTTCAGTATTCAGGGGAGTAAATAAGAAAGACAGCTTCTGTGTGTAACAGAATGAATATGAATGAGGCAAGAGTCACAAGTCAACATAGATAAATGAATGTGACACGTAACAAAAATATATTGTGCACAAGGTAGTTGTTTTTCAGTTGTCTTTGTTGTCCAGTGGTTGTTCATGTTTACATGGATTTATGAATGCCAAACTCATGTTCTGCTGGTGTTGCTGCAGTGTCCAGAGGAGTAACTGCTACATGGTGTGTGGAGCGGACGCAGTCGGCCCGTCTTCCTCCAGCCGCTCCAACTCTGACCTGGAGATCGGCTGTCTGATCGACCTGGCCACTGGCCTGGTGTCTTTCACTGCCAACGGCAAGGAGCTGTCCGCAACATATCAGGTAAATAAAGATAGTAGCCCAGTTAGTGGGTTGTGGAGCACTAATGCACAATAACACTGTGCCTTACACACTTCAGTATGTGCCGTCATTATTTCTCTCTCTGTGGTAAATATAAAGTATTTCTCCTCTGTATTCCTAAGAGTTGGCATATAGTTTTATATTGTCTAATCCATCTGGAGAAAAGGAGTCAAATGTTGTTGAAATCTTTGGAGGATGGCACTAAGACATGTTTGTATTGCCAGCACACACTCAGAATACCTTCCCTTCTAGCTTTCCTTCAGATAACCAACACATTTGCAGAAAGGCAGTTAGGAAATTGCACAGTTGAATTCTCATTGGTTTTCAATACCAGAGTCTTAACAAAGACAGACATCTGCTTGGTAATCCTCATCTTGCCTTGTTGATTTTAGGTTTTAGCGCATTATATTTAATACCTGACTAGACCACAAAATGATGCCTTAGGAAGATTCTATCACCCAAGTTATGTTCTTCTCTCCTTCTCCCTATTTATTCGTGAAATCAGCTTTTTTTCAATCATTTTGTTTATCAGGAGGGATTCTTCTGAGGGATTCAAGAGGCTTTTAACTTGATGTAAAGCTTCTTGTCCTGTAATGGTTTCAGTTCTTTTTTCTTTCTCTTTGTATTCATCTTTTGTCTCGGATGGCTGTCATCCGTACACCAACTGATACTCATTAATCTTGAATTTAAAATGCCAGCTAATCCATGGGCCCTAGAGGTTAAAATCCTTCTGAGATTTGTTGAATTTGCCACCAGAACTGACACAACAAAGAGCAGAATGCTGATCATCAGATCTGCATTGCGCTGAAATAAGAACTTAGATTCCACTAAGACTAAGGGGTTAATTCAGGGCAGATCTGCCTTTTCTTTCAGTTTGGTGCATGATTAAAGCTTATAAATTGAATGATTAAAACTATGGTGTTAATGACTGAGCTTTGTTTTTGTTTTTTGTTTTTAGGTGGAACCAAATACTAAGCTGTTCCCAGCTGTGTTTGTACTCCCCACCAGTGCAAACCTTTTCCAGTTGGAATTTGTGAAGATCAAGGTTTGTTATTGTTTAACAATATGCAATGCTTGGACACAGTATGGAAAGTAGCAGTGAACGTTTTAAATATGTTTAATCTTCCTTATTTACCAATACTATAGTACACCTAACCTCAACTACAGTAATGAATAGATCACTATGATATGAAGAACAATTTTGCATGGGTCTTCTTTAATGTTTGATCTGTAACTGTAATATCGTGACCAATGTTGGACGTTTTTGCTGTCATTAAGTATTTAGCTCTGTCAGCACTTCAAGTAGTAGAAGTTAGAACTAAACTATGATAAAGAAATACACACACACACACACACACACACACACACACACACACACACACACATATATATATATATATATATATAGACAGACAGACAGACACACACACACTATTTGGTATGATGTAAGGAGAATAATTCTAGATGAAATATTAATTAAGTTTGCTCAAAGATCCCTCAGGGTCTCCGCCAAACCTCCACCGATTTAAATCACTTTAGAAGTGTTTTTAAAATCAAAATATTTATTCCAGGTTGTGTAATAAATTATTAAAACTAAAACCACTTCCATTAGTTAAGAATTTTTCCTTTTTGAATATTATATTTCATATTATTTCTGTCTTCTGCCTCTGCTACCAGGATGCGATGCCGCTCTCGTCTGCCATATTTAAGAGTGAGCACAGGAACCCAGTGCCGCAGTGCCCGCCACGTCTGGATGTGCAGACCATTGTGTCCGTGCTGTGGAGCCGGATGCCAAACACCTTCCTCAGCGTGGAGACTGCTCGGGTCAGCGAGAGGCATGGCTGGGTTGTCCAGTGCCTGGAACCGCTTCAGATGATAGCCGTACATATACCGGAAGAAAACAGGTGTGCAACAAGGATGTGATGTAGGCTTAGAACATATACTGTAAACACTTTTACCTGCTGTGCATGACTAGTCCAATCCTACAGTACAATGTTATGTTGTGTTTACATCATCTAGAAAAAAAACTAAAAATTGGCCATACGAGAGCCATGACAGGTGCTTTTTTTTTTTAACTGACAAGTGGTTAGGACATTGCATGTGCTTTACTAATGAAAACCAAGTCTTTCAATAACACAATGTAACATTATAGATGATTGATAGTCTCTGCCTCACACAAATGGCATTGTGTTGTTAATATTAAGACCACATTTCCCATAAAACCTTGTTTTAAGGTGCAAATGCAAAATCTGATCTATGTCATGCAAAACGTTGCAAAATGCGTTTTGATCTTTTTCATACATCTGTTCTGGTTGTATACCGCCGGTTCCCTGTTGTCTTAAAGCTAATGTTGTAATGATTTAAATTGGGTTTGATGATAAAAGTTGAAAGAATTCAACCTTGTTCTGTTTGATGAGTAGGTACAGTTAGAAACACTTGGCCCAGCATTTGAGGAGTTTGTATGTTCATTTTAGGAGTGATTGTTATGGATGAAATATTTTATCATTGAATAGTAACTTTTATGAAAAAGAGCATAGACCTTCAGTCAAGATTGTTTTGCCAATTATTTTTGGATAAATAATAATGTGAATTTAATACCCAAAAGACATCAGACACTCGCAAATATCATACTTAATTCCAATACTCGCCACAATGACCTAATACACCAAGAAACATTAGAAGGGGTAGTTACCATGGTGTACAGGGGATATATACTCTCACTGCATATCTTGTCATATTGCCTAGTTCCTTTGGTAAAAACAATGGTTGTCATGTGGCCAGTTAGCTCAGTTGGAAGAGCATGTGCACATATGTAGATATTTATTCCTAGACGCAGAAGATCCAGGGTTTCAAGTTTCCTGTACGTCTTCCCCCTCTCTCCCCTTTCATGTCTCAGCTTTCATATCTCAGCTATCTCAGCTGTAATGTCTCCATTAAAGGTGGAAATGTCCAAAAAATATAATCTTAAAAAAATGGTTGTCTAGTTGTACTTACAGTACTGTAGTACTGTATAAACTGCTGCAGTGTAAATGGTTGCCCATTACCACATTTATTTCCTGCTTTCTTCCAGGTGTTTGGACAT
Organism: Percina caprodes; assembly: GCA_013375575.1. Lineage (NCBI taxonomy): Eukaryota > Metazoa > Chordata > Actinopteri > Perciformes > Percidae > Percina > Percina caprodes. The sequence continues at coordinate 902,119 of JABXJD010000225.1, forward strand.
CCTGGAGTTATCTGAGCATGAAGACCTGAAAAAGTTCCACTACCACACACTGAAGCTGTACTGTGCCTTGTGTGCCCTGGGAAACACCCGAGTTGCTCACGCCCTCTGCAGCCACTTGGACCAATCCCAGCTCCTCTACACCATTGACAACCAGTACCTCTCTGGCATGCTGAGAGAGGGCTTCTACAATGTCCTTATCAGGTTTGTTATTTGTAGTTTAAATTAAAAAACAGTATCAGATTTGATTTTGTTTTAGATAGATTTTTTTTATTTATCTTCACCAGTGATGGGAAAAACGACGTTACTAATGGCGTTACTTTTTTTCAGTAACAAGTAATCTAATTGATTACTCTTCCCATCTTAATAACGCTGTTACCGTTTCTGCCAAAAAATGCGGCGCGTTGCTATAATTGAAGCTGTTTTTTTTAAATTAGACAAACTAGGTCTCTGAGCTGAGAGGCAGAGACTTTTTTTCTTCCTTGGTTAGTGGGCTGTGCACGAGACAAGCGCATAAATGCTATCGATTGGTTGAGGTTGAGTAAAATTTCATGGTAAGCCAATCAGAGTCAGAGTTGGGCGGGTGTTCGAAAGCACACATAGTCGGACACACAACAAACAACACAAGCAAGTCAGTCAACGAGAGACAGGTATGGCATTATGAAATCAAGGAGAGGGGCAACTTTTCCTGCTAAATATTTCCCACCGTGGTCAGAAAACATAGGGGAGACACTTTGTTTCTCTCACTATGACTCTATGACATCACAGTTCGGTTTAGTACAATGGAAGAAAAGCAAAACAAAAATGCAGAAGGCAATTTTTTTTAATGTGCATGTCTCCGGCTGTAGCACCTAGTGTCATACAGTCTCTCCCCTGAGTTGGCTGCAACAGCCTAAAGTATGTAAAGTAAGATGTAAACAGTAAACAATAAGTAGCCCACATCATCTCCAGACTCCATCTGTAACTTGTAAACAAAATAAGACGACCAGCTATTAAACTGAAAATACAGCATATCTTGTGTGCTGGTCATACAGGGGAACCGAACCGAGATGCCCATACTGTTTCGGTTCAATGCAATATTTTTACTCATCAGAGAATCTAATTATGAACAACGTGATGGAGCCGCACACAAGTCAACACAGTAAATTTGTCATAATCTTGCTTCAGTGTAATCCAGTGTAATTGGCTTTCTCCTTTTTTCACTTAATCAATAAATAAATTCTCAACTACAGACACACATAATTGGGATAAATTATACATTGTGAATTTCACCTGCTACATTCAAGACATCATCCTTACCTCCATGACTGGGAATACATTTTTTAGTGGAGGGTGTTAACATCCCTGTGGGTGGGAAGTTTTGTCTAAACCTGTGATTATGGTCAACAATGTGTTTGAGAGCTCAACATCTCAGTAGCTAGTCATGTAATTGCTGATTCACTGGTATTGATCAACAACCCTGTCACCTTCCATATATATATATATATATATATATATATATATTATTGTAATTTTGTGCTGTGGGGATAAACAAATCTTATCAATTGCACTTGTATACCTCTTAAGGAGAAATATATTTAAATCTAGACTGAGAATAATGGTTATTTCCTGATAAGTATAATGGCCAATGCCTCGCAATGATTGAACTAATGTTTTTCTCATTGCCAGCATCCATCTTGAGACTGCAAAGGAGGCTCGTCTGATGATGAACAACGAGTTCATCATCCCTGTGACAGATGAGACTCGCGCCATCAAGCTGTTCCCTGATGAGTCCAAGCGGCACTCGCTGCCTGGCGTGGGCCTGAGCACCTCCCTCAAACCTCGGGTCAACTTCTCCGCCGTCGGCATCATCAACACAAAGCGCCCCCAGTTCCTCTACAGTCCCCAGATTCCTCTGGGCATTCTGAAAGAGAAAGCCATCAGTATGCTCACTGAGGCCGTGCAGGGTGGAGGAACACACATCCGAGACCCGGTAGGGGGTAGCGTGGAGTACCAGTTTGTTCCCATCCTGAAGCTGATTGGAACGCTCTTAATAGTAGGAGTCCTAACCAGTGAAGAGGTGAGACTGATTCTCCTCCTGATTGACCCCAATGTGTTTGGAGAGGCCAAAGAGGGTCAGGAAGCCAAGGGGGATGAGGTGGCTGTGGCGGGGGAGAAGGAGGAAGTGAGCAAGAACGAGGAGAAGGCTGTGGAAGCGGGAGAGGAGGAGACAAAAGAGAGTAAACCGCAAGTTAAAGGTCTGCTGGAGAAGTCGCTGCCCGAGTCTGTCAAACGCCAGGTAATGAAATTATCATAAAAACATCAACACATATTTTAACAATTAAATGTGAGATTGAAAACGCTTGCATGAAACTAAGTCCATCAATAATAATCCTAGGTTTTAATTAAATTTAAATATTCCCCATCATATTTGCCTTCCTCCGATTTAGTACACCGATTCCTCATGTGTCAGCAATTCAGAGCAGTTTATTTTTTTTTTATCTCTCAATGAGAAGTGAGTACCTGAGTGCAAAGCAAGGCAGTGGTTGAATACTAATGTTGCTATCAATGACAGAAAAGCCACTATGCTGTACACATTAAAACTTAAGAAACACAGTTTGGATCTTTGTATTATGGAGATGGAGGCAGATAAGCTCTTGGAAATGACAATAATATGTGAGGTTTCTCTCTTCTTTAACATACAGAAAAACAAATCAGTTGATAAGAAAATGATTAAGAACTACATCAAACAATACAGACACACAGAGAAAGATAAAATGTTACTGTGTACTCTAAATTGCCATTCTTGCTGAATTAGTGTCTTTTTTTCAGATGTGTGAGCTCCTGCACTACTTCTGCGACTGTGAGCTGAAGCACCGTATCGAGGCCATCGTCTCCTTCTCCGACAGCTTTGTGTCCAAGCTGCAGTTCAACCAGAAGTTCCGCTACGATGAGCTGATGCTGGCGTTTAACATGTCCGCCGCCATCACTGCCAAGAAGACCAAAGAGTTTCGTTCACCCCCACATGAGCAGGTACAATATTGCAGTAGACCATCCAGGATGTACAGTATACAATGAACAACTGTTTACATCCTATTTGAGATGTAATTAATGTTCAAGGTGGTTTGAAGTATTACATAGGAACAAATCCCTAGAATCATCACTCGAGCCTTCGGGTGAAAAAAATCAATGACATTGAGGCTAAGGCTCAGGGTTTTGTAGTCCTCTGAGTGCTTTTTAGTTTTATGTTGTACCTTAACTTTATCTTCAGCTGGTATTTCCAAATTGGGCCATATGCGTGGCTAAATTATAATATTGAGGCTAAAAGGCTGACATTTAAGAGAAGAAAATTGTTATTAATCCCAAAGGCTGACTTTGCATTATACTGTTTTCAAGTTTACCGGTCATGATACCTGTAGAAACAGCATCAATCCACTGTTTATAGGTGCAAGGTTTTTAACCCCACATTAAAAAAACAACAGTATTAACAGAATATTAGAGCATAAACGAGTATTAAAAAGTGAAAATTGCTGGAGTTACAAAAATACCTGTTTGGAAACCTAAAACCTCCATCCATCCATCCATCCATCCATCCATCCATCCATCCATCCATCCATCCATCCATCCATCCATCCATCCATCCATCCATCCATCCATCCATCCATCCATCCATCCATCCATCCATCCATCCATCTATTTTCATCCACTTATCTGGTGTCAGGTCACGGAAGGAGCAGGGTACAAGTGGCCGAAAGGGTTTCCTCACGGAGGGTAGCTGGCGTCTCCCTTAGAGATAGAGTAAGGAGCTCGTAGAGCCGCTGCTCCTTCGCGTTGAAAGGAGCCGGTTGAGGTGGTTTGGACATCTGGTGAGGATGCCTCCTGGGCACCTCATTAGGGAGGTGTTCCAGCCACGTTCAGCTGGGAGGAGGCTTTGGGGAAGACCCAGGACTAGGTGGAGGGATTCTATCTCCAACCTGGCCTGGGCACACCGCGGGATCCCCCAGTCGGAGCTGGTTGATGTGGCTCAGGAAAGGGGAGTTTTGGGTCCCCTGCTGGAGCTGCTCCCCCCGCAAACCTAAAACCTAACAAATCTAAATCAAACCATGCAGCCTGTGCTATTTGAACCTTTAAGACCAAAATATTCACATCTTTTAAGGGTTTATTTGGTCTTACAGCAGATTTTGAAGCAATCTGCCTTTTCCACTTTTGAGAGGTCAGACTCAGGTTTTGTTGTGCAAAGCCATCAGGGCAATAGACAGTCTAGGGGCATATGGACCAATGTTCCACATTAGTTGTTACTCAGTTTACAGCTACTCTTCATAATTTCCATATTTGGGATTGAATTGTAATGACTATTTTATTAAATTACCATAATGGGCCTATATATTGATTTATTAATTATTATGTATGCACCGTAAATACACAGGAATACCTGGAGCAACTTGCATTCATGTTATCATTTAACAATTGGATGATCGAAAAACTTAATTTACAAAATCAATGAATTCCCCTTTTCTTGCTTTTTTATGTTTAAAAAAAAAAAAAAACACAAATAGAAGCTGTTGAAATATACGTCCCGGTGATTAAGACTTTGCTCCTTAGTGGCGTACTATAACCCAAACTAAAGCACATTCATGGATCTCATGGAGTTGTGCTCTCCCTTACACCACAAGCTTTCAGTGTTTTTCAAACTACTGTGTAGTAACTGCATCAGCCAGGGGCTCAGATCTTTGTAGCTAATGAGTAGGCCCAATTTAACATCCATATCTCTTATAGTGTGCCTGAGAGCCAGACTTGAGAGGAAGAGAGGGATACAACATTATTCATTCTTCCCAGTAGCTAGAAAGTCCCAGCCCATGTGTTCAGATCACTTCCATACAACACAGCAATGCTATAAAAGAGCCAGCCAAAAGTTTAGATCTGCACAGCTGCAAAGCTTTCATGTTCAAACTATTTAATTGCATTTTCTCTGAGCTGCAAAACCTCGCAGATAAGCACAGGCCTACAGCTACACTCTGATCCCTGAAAAATAAGTACCGTAGTGGTCGTCTGCAGGTGTACTGTGGGCAACATTCTCCAAGATTGCTGTATGTTCCTCCCATGGTTTATTAAAAAGCCCCGCCAGAAATAGACATCAGATAAGCCTAAACTGGACTCCGCATTTGCTTAGCCCCAGAAAGCATCTCATGTATATTTAGGCTTGTTAGCATGTGAAATACAGCAAAAACAGCAGATGTGTAGCCATTTAGAATAATTTTTCATTAAAGCTATTTCTAAGTCATGTTATTAAAAATTACTTTAAAAGGTTCAAATTTGTCACAAGACTTGATGTAAAATTCTTCTGACTATTTCTATTTGACTACTTCTATTCCCTTCCCTTCTCTCTGCTTCTAACCTTATTGTTGTCTGTTTCCTGCAGATCAACATCCTGTTGAATTTCAGTGCAGGGGAGGACTGCCCCTGCCCCGAGGAGATCCAGGATGAACTCAACTCCTTCCATGAAGAATTGCGACTGCACTGTGGTAGAGTCCAACTGCTCCCTCAATTCCTTTACAAATATTGTTGGTTTTAGTTCATAGATATTTATTCTCAGTAGAGATATCTTCTTACACAAACTGATTGTTTTAACATCTTTACTTGTATTTTAGAAGGAAAACATATTGCAAACCGTGTCCAAGAATATCAGACAAAGTTTTAAATATTGAGTCACAGAAACTGGATAACTTTGGGCACAACCGGAACACATGCCCCAACGAGGCAGGAAATATCCCACATCGGTCACATAGAGGATTTATATTAGGGTACATTTTAGATAGCTTGACCTTCAAAAGATGGAGACAATGCAACACCCTGAACTGTATCAGACCAGGCCTGGCACATATAGACGCCGATTGCACACACCTCTGTGTCTTCTTTTTTATCTTTGACTAAAAAAACAAAAAACAGAGCAATGGTTTTTGGGGTGTGATAAACACTCGTCATGTGCCTGGTGTGAAATGGAGGCTGCCAGTCTCATTGACCTGACCTGTTATCAGAAATATTAAAACACCAACATACTGGTGTCTTAAAGTACTACACCTAAACCCTTTGACATAGTGTCAAAGGGTACACATTTAAGCACTTGATACAAAATGTTGATTTTCCGAGCAACTGACAGAAATTAGTTTTCCCTTGCAGGAATTCCCGTGGAGGAGGAAGAGGAAGAGCAGGACACTTCCATAAAAGGCCGTCTCCTAGCTTTACTCTACAAGATCAAAGGTCCACCTCAGAAAACAGAGGAGGAACCCACAGAGAAGGAACAGGCAGCTCCCAGTAAGTAACTCTGAACACCAAAGAGGAAAATGGCCTTGAAAGTGTACTTATTGCCTGGTTAAGTTTCACCTCATAGCTCAGTATTTTTGTGTAAGATATAATATTGTAAGATATTCAGAAGGCACTTTCAGTTCACAATAAATAGCAACAAAATAAAAAAAAAATGCAGACAGACTAACCTTTAAAGTATTATGTGATTTCAAAAAGAGCAAACTGTTGACAAAAGGCATTATACACGTGTCACACCAGTCCAGTTAATGTATCATTGCAGGTATAACATTTATTAGTGAAAATCCCTAAAAACCCAAATTTGGAAACTCGTTTCATCTGACATCATTGGATACATTCTAACTTCAAACAATGATGCAGATAATAATGGGAGACTAACTTTTATCAATTTAACATCTTGTTGCTACACAACTTGCACAGGATGTCAATGTTGTTGCATACCATCATATCAATATCTATTCAATATCTAAAGGTTTGTTTGAAAGTAAATACGCCATAACACATTCTAAAATATGTTTTTGATACGCCACATTTGTTATTAAACATCACATTTGTGTTGAAAAACCTTGAACCAGGTATAAATGTCATAAATGATACAAAACATAAGACACTGCCCAGCTACTAGTTGGGCAAGCCCTTTGCTTCAATCTGGGATCAGTGGTTTCAATATTCTTCTCTGCTGCCCTTTGCTGAAAGCATGGCTATGTTCTGTTTCAAATGATAGACTAATGGACAGCCACAGCAAGATTCTCTGCTATAAATTTTAATGCTTTACTCCAGCCTCCCACACCTCGCATGCATTATTGAAAAGCTTCACAAGTGGACAGATGATGTGATTCAAGATGATTCTGATAGACCTCATATTTATATCATATGGAGGTAGGCGTATTACTGTAAAATTATGGGTGGGAAACAAGCTGTTTCTCTTCAAGTCTATAATACTATTTTTTTAACACGTAAATGTTATATCAGTATCTTATCTGTAAATTTAGTACTATGCATCCTAGTGAATAATCTGAGTAATGCCAAAATCAATCAAACCACTTTATGAAGGCTTTGAAACTAAAACCATTACTATAAGTTCATCATCATCAAAAGACCCAACATATTCTTAATTTCGATTCAACAAATAAAGCTTTCTTGGCTGTGGGACAACACTGTGGAATGGTACTTTTATAAATATTAGTGTATTACAATAATATAACTAATAAAAAGCTAATTTAATTGTTTAACACATCCTCAAAATCAAATCTGCTGTTCATTGTCAGGGCTCCATATTTCGCCTGCTGAAGACAGCGGAGTCTTTGTACTTAAAGGGGCCCTATTTTAACCCTCTGAGTGGATGGTGTGAAACACATAGGACGTGTTCAAATCCACTTCTGCTAGTTTGACGGCGGAAAGAAGGGTCTAATCGTGTCTTCATTAATTCATAGGTGTGTTTTAGGCTTAACATGCAATAAACCAATCAGAGTGTCATCTCCCATTCCCTTTAAAAGCCAGGCGCGTTTGTACCTTGGCGCATTGCTATTATAAAGGCGTTTGTAATTTTTTGCATGTTTTGTGTGCTGCTGCACTTCTGTGTGTGTGTGTGTGTGTGTGTGTGTGTGTGTGTGTGACAAGCATTGGGGTCTGTAGCACTGTGCATAAGCCTAGGCGCAACGCGCTGTTGAAATAACAATGACATGCAGCTCTATTAACTTTAGACCAGGTTTTTGTTGGTCAATGGCGCGATCACTTCCCGCTGCCTCAAGATAGCAATATGCCAAGAATTCACCTGAACACACCTCCCTGTAAGACCAGGGCACAAGTGTATTTGCAATTTAAATGACATTGGCGCTGGACGGTCTTAAAAAAGCGAAGACACTTGCGTTTGGCTTTGTGCTGCGGTCTGACGTGTGTAAGATAGTCTTTTAAGGACTGTGTTGCTAATGTGCTCCACATAAATACCAGATGTTAGAACTTGATAGTAAATTATCCTTTTATTCACTCCTACAGCACTCTACATCTACTTTAAGTAGACTGACTACATCTTGACTGGACTCATACAGATAGTACTCTAGGATTCTTTTGTCAGTGGTTAACTTAAGCCTTGCTAGATAAGGTAGACACTGTGCCTATATAGTTGTGCTACATTATATGTGTTTAGAAAAATGAATAGATGTAAATGACATGGTTTGATATTTTGTTAAAGCTACAATTAACAGTACCGCCAACTTTGTGTTTGGTCTGTGCTGAAAACCTGGAGCAGGCTATGAAACACTTTTAAAAAATAGCACCATATTGACCGTGTGGTAATTTGCAGAATAGCTTGTAGACAGAGTAGTTTTTTATGTTAGTGATGACTCCCATGTGAGCCACTGTTTGAGACAATACAGAGCAGATGTGAATCTGCGAGACATTCACCTTCAGGGCAGCGAGCTCCCTACCTTTCTCTCTCTTTGTATCCTTCTGGTCTCACATTAGGATTCTGCTCGAATCTGACCCTTCATCTGCCACAGATGTTGGGCTGTTTGACAAACACTTGAAGTTCAGCGATAGCTTTGGAATAACAATGTTTCATTTGGAGAGGTGCGACATTTAGCTACAGCTCTTCATTTATCACTAGAGTTCACTGAGTTCCCCTGTAGTTGTATCCAGTTTTATTGGTGCTTGTCTGTGAGATTAAAGTCTGATGAGACCTTAAAACAAAGTTTCAAAGGATCACACAAAAAACTCTGAAATGTTCATCTGTCTTCTACATATCTCTTGCATTTTGTGTCCTACTATAAATAAAAAATCTTTTTAAGGGTGCCTGGGGATCAGAGGACACAGCTGTTTCTCAACAGTACTTGGAAACTATCAGACAGTTTCTTCCAAGGAGTTAAGTTTTAAAAGAAAAGCAAAAGTAAATTATTCCCTAACCATTTATAAGTCAACTTACTGCAAGAAAAAAAAAGGTTGAGTATAGTAGTAGAATCTGTATTAGCTGCATTTTGCTTAAAAATATTATTATTATAATTATTATTATTGTTAGTAGTAGTAGTAGTAGTAGTAGTATTATTTTAACAGATCACACATACCTTCCCAAACTGCCAGTCATATATTATTTCAAAGTACACTTGTGTAATATATAAATGACAGTATCAGTGTACATGAAGACGTAAAGATTATTTTGAGGTCATCTGCTCAAATCACAAAAGTAGGAGCATAACTCTTTTGTTTTACATGATTCTGAAGAATTACATACACTGTAGTGTATTTCTGTTTCACTCTATTTCTGAAGTGAGCACTTTTTACTTGGTTGTGGATCTTGCTGATTATACACATCTTCCAGGATCATGCATAATGTTTCTGCCATCTTTTGCGCCTCTTGAGCTCCTTATTGAAAATTCTTCATGTGGATGATACAATACATATTAGCTTTATGTAATAATCACAGTGCTGCTGACAGCCAAGGAGTTGCCCTGAGGCTTCTGATAAAATATGTTTGATCATGAGTTACATAAACTCGTATGATAATTTAAACTCAAGGCTGAGTGTGCCAGATGCATGCCTTGAATTATTCGTACGACAGTTCCTTTTTACTTTTTTTAATACACCAAATCAAATAATTAAAAAATTATTTTTGGACTTAAAAATAAATTAAACATTGCTAGTATTTGTGTTGTATTTTGGCTTTATCAGAAACTTCCTTTCGAATAGCCAAACAGGAACACAGCAATGCCACAGAGTTTTAAAATAATAGTATTACTCACATGAAATGCTGTCAACTTGTTCTGGCATTGTCCCTGAACTGTGGGATGAATAATACATTTTTCCCACCAGGAAAACTTTAACAACTTAAATACTGTGAGCCATTGTTTGAAGGTGGCATTCCTGATGCAGCACATGGTTGGACCTGGAGCAGATGTTACAGTATAAGCTTGCCTCAGCTTCCATGCATATACTGTACATACATACACATAAATAATGTATTTTAAGGTTGCTGGACTTTAAATTCTAATAAATCAGCTAGTGTGATGTTGAAGAGGCTGTAGTTCCACACAGTAATTTCATATCCTGTTTTTATAGTCCTCTAAAATTGTACAATAAGCATAAAAACATTGGGACTGCAAGCCCAATAGTACTTCATTGTGCTTGTACCACTGGACACCTCTTGTAAATCTGGTACATTTTTGCACAGCACGATATAAGACATTGTATATAAGACAAAGAAAATTTGATTTTTGAGTTGTTGACATTTGGCACATTTTTGACCCCCTACAAAGCTCAGATGAGTTCTAGTTTGTTAAAAATGTCAGGATGATGCTTTTTATTGATGCTGCTTTTTTTTGCATGTAAGTTATTTTAAAGCTGATTAAACAACTTTCCATGTCAGTGTTTCCAAAGGACATTGAATGGTTAGAATTAGATTAGTGGTGGTCAAGTCACACCACCACTAAACCGTTGCCTCTGATAGGAAAGCTGCACTAACGTTACTACCTTTAAAGAGTTATTCACTGTTTGGATATTGAATTCCCACTTCTCCAGCCAACCTTAAGGAGCTAATCTCCCAGACCATAACCAGCTGGGCTCAGGAGTCTCACATCCAGGACCCAGAGCTGGTCAGAGTGATGTTCAGCCTGCTAAGGAGGCAGTATGACGGCATCGGGGAGCTGCTCCGGGCCATGAAGAAATCCTACACCATCAGTGCTGCATCTGTGCAGGATGCCATCAACCTGTTGGTTTCTCTAGGTCAAATCAGGTCACTGCTGTCAGTTCGAATGGGCAAAGAGGAGGAGAAATTGATGATTGATGGACTCAGGTGAGAAAATGTGTAGCAATAAACGCAGTGACTTCTATCAAGTTTGTTTTAATACTATGTAAATTGTAATGTAAAAATATGATGATTAATGATAGTTGGTTACACAGTTGTTCTTCATTGCACATTACTAAGATACATTTTCTCAACTGTTCATTATTTCCAATGTGCTGTGTATTGCCTCAAAAATTTGGGATGTACAATATATCATGAACTTCACAAACCACTTTCTTATGTTCACAGCGACATCATGAACAACAAGGTTTTCTACCAACATCCCAACTTAATGAGAGTTCTGGGCATGCACGAGACTGTCATGGAGGTCATGGTCAACGTGCTGGGAGGAGACAAATCACAGGTACAAAAGCGTTACTACATTCTGTACTAGCTGTGGTCAGTACACTTCAGTGCTGTCAAGTTGATAAAATAAAATAGTTGACAAACAATCTCAGTTCAGTATCCACTTACATGCTTGTTCTGGAACTTTGCACCTGTACAACTTCCCATCCATGTGGACTTAAAAGTTTAAGCTTAAATAAATAGTAATTTAAACAGAATTTGACCTTCTCTTTGACCCCCAAATTTGCTGGAATTTTAAGAGTTATTAAGAAATATTTACCTCTTTTTGTAAAATATTGAGGAGCCATGGAACCTTTGTAAGAACTAAGTAAGGTAAAGGTTAAAGTTTTTCACATCTTAGAGCGCTGTGGAGCAGTGGGTCCACGTTTTGTTTCTAGTGCATTCATTCACTTGTGTTTGCATGTGGGCGAAATGATACTGAATGATTCTGATTTATGTTCGGAGTTTTGTACCTGCAACTATTTAATTGAAAAGCCTTTACACGGGCTAACCTTTTAAGCTTATTATGTTGTATACTGATCTCAGGAAAACAAACTGTATTCTAAGAATGTGAAGTAAGCCAAGATCAACAACCTAATACTCTGAAAAACCACAAGGGTAATGGAGAGGGCAGAGAAGGGCAAGAGATGGATGAAAGGGGAGGCCTCTCAAGCCTGTCCTTTTTGGGCAGTGCTGACAGAAGCTGGAAGAGATGGTCGTGATTTAATGCCAAGTCCAGTGCCAAGCATGAATTAAACCTCAGACAGAAAGACCTCAGGGAGACATTCAGGCCTCCACATTGGACTGTGGCAGTCTCATCACGCAGTCTCAGACATAAATTCCAGACCAGTTTACTGCCACTTGATATGTGCACTTCCCTTACTGTGGCCATAATTAGTGGCTTTACCACAGCTTGTAAGTGCATAGGGTTAGCAAGATTTGCTCTTACAATTACATATTGATTATATGTTACAATGTTACAAATTGTGTAACATAATCAAGGTATAATATCCAATAAGGTTTCTATTCTTCAACCCAGTGCGCAAATGCGTGTTGTGTGAGTGTGAGCGCTTGTCACTTTGTGTCTCTCTGTCCGTCCGTCCGTCTCTCCCTCCTTTGCCTGATCGCGTGTCACAACTGAGAAGTCAAGACTTTCTTGTTTTATTTTTAAATTTGTTTTATTTTGTAAAACGTTATTGTGTGCAGTGTGTTTCTGGCATTACCCCTATTTTCCACCAGAATTGCAATTGCGGCCTTTCAATTCAATGCTTGATATTCCACCACCTGCATTCAGACAGCCTGGCCAGAAGTCAAACTGGAGAGCATCCAGTACATTTACCAAAATACACCCCTGAATATTGTATGTGTGTCCTATACAACACCACGGACAACGAGAGATTCATCGTGGATGTGGAAAAACATAATAGACACCACTGATCCTTATTATAAAGACAATGCTAGAAAAGAAAAGGCATGAACTTTAATTACAGTAGTACTTGTAGGGAAAGGTAGATACTAGCTTAATAAACATGTGATTGTTCTTTGAAGTACTTATAGAGACAATAAAATCTGCGAATTGGGCAGGCAAAATACTCTGCTTCTTCAGAGGACAGAACACAACCGCGGTGCAGCTGGAAGGTTGCACACATGCGCCTGGTGGAAAATCCGGGTTAGATGTTGACCATCTCAATCCCTTCTTTTTAATATTAATATTGGTCTTAACCATTGTTTTTATTTTTTTACCCACAGGAGATCGCCTTCCCCAAGATGGTGGCCAGCTGTTGTCGTTTCTTGTGCTACTTCTGTCGTATTAGCCGTCAGAACCAGAAAGCCATGTTTGACCACCTGAGCTACCTGCTGGAGAACAGCAGTGTCGGGCTGGGTAAGTACTGGGAGATTCATAAAATGTGACTTACAGCTTTTTCTTCTATGACTACTTCTATTATTAAAATATATCATTCTGAGAAAGGACGGCAATGTGAAGGATGAGCAGAAGGTATTAAAGAAAAGGATGTACGATTTTCAGAAGGGAAAGAAGAAGTTAAATGTATTCCTTGATATTTTGAATTTCTTCAAGTATTTACCACACTGTAAGAATTAAAACATTGTCCTTTTGCTGCTGCAAAGATTATGAAAACTGTTTACTGAAACTAATTGGTGCCGCCTGCTAGAAAGGATTTTCAACTAATTGAAGTGCAGACACAAACGTATCGCCCACATTATGCCAGGGTATCAGTTAGAGAGTGAAAGGGACAGAGAAGGAGGCAGCTGATAGAGAAAGAAGAATGGCAGAGAGCGATGGAGGTTATTTAGTCATGCAGTGCAGGACTGATGAGTCACTGGGCTCCTGCTGCTGCTGTAAACTGAAGCTCCTGCCTGTGAAAAAGGAGAGGTTCTCATGAAGTAGAGAGGACAGATGAAGGCAAACTCAATTTTTGTTTTGTTTTTACAATATTATTGTTTATTGTAATAGATAGGAGACACAAATGTTTATTAAAAGTGACAGAGTTAATCTTAACATAAAATTAGCATATTTTTGTAAGGGTTATTAAGTTTATTTTATTATTATTATTATTATTATTATTATTATTGAGTGCCAAATATTACTGAAGAAATATAGTGTAGCATTGAAGTGATGAAGCATTTTCAGTTCATAGCCATGTAAAGTGCTTTTAGTAATAAGGTGAATTTGCTGGATTTGCAAGAGTTGGGAATAAGATATTAATTGTTAAAGGCAAACTAAATATTAAGTGTTTGAATATTTTTTTTTTTTTAAACTGTCTTTCAAAAATCGGTACGTCATTTCTTATGATCCTGTTCCACTACCTGCTACTGGACTGCAAGAGAGAGATGTAGATAGACTGCCCCCTGTCGTTTAGTACAGAACAAATGTAAAGTTTTCTTTGCTGTTAACACTTGGTGTGCGTGTGTGTGCGTGGGTGTGTGGGTGTGTAGCCTCTGAAGCAATGCGGGGCTCCACTCCGCTGGATGTTGCAGCATCTTCAGTGATGGACAACAACGGCCTGGCTTTGGCCCTGGAGGAGCCTGATTTGGAGAAGGTTTGTTTTGTCATCAAACAAAAAATTGACTGCAACTGAATGATTGAGGCTGAAATGTATTGAACCATTTTTATTAGGGGCACCTAGTGGTTTCAGATTAGATTACCAGCCAGAGTTTCTTATGTTAAGTATGACCTCAAGGCATTCTTTGTTATAGCAAATTAATCGGTCATATAATAGACTTACTTAAGTGTTAAATACTTCAGGAACTGTAAAATTGTGAATTTGAATCAAATTACATGTAACACTGAAACAACCTTTTAGTCTAAAAGCATATGCACTGGGACACTAGGATGATATTATATTATCTTTATGGTAATATATTCTTCAAAGGAAGAAATGTTGATCGGTATTTTCTATGATATTAGCAGATTACTTTGCATTATTAATAGCTGAGAGGATTTCCTGTTGACCTTTGGTGATAGTAAGTCAAACTGAAATTAAACCTCATGGCTCCCACGTTTTCTCATTGAAAAATAAAGTATGATTTTGTGCCATTTGAATAAGCTCGCTCAGCAAATGCTTTCAATCTGTCACTGTTTCTGACACTGACAGTCAAAATGACAGAGTGTGCCATTATGGGGTGATACTCAGGAGTGAAACAGAATTGTACATGTTTGTTTGTAGGTGGTTACATACCTGGCAGGCTGTGGTCTTCAGAGTTGTGCCATGCTGGTTGCTAAGGGTTACCCCGACCTTGGCTGGAATCCAATAGAGGGAGAGCGCTACCTGTCCTTCCTGAGGTTCGTCGTCTTCTGCAATGGTATGTCGACCCTCACACTGAGCACATGACGTAAATACAGTAGACTCTGACCTGTCCTTTTGGAGATAACTTAAATCCTTACCTATACATGACTGTCCATTGTCCTGCTGTATTTGTAAACAAGGTGAGAGTGTGGAGGAAAATGCCAACGTGGTGGTGAAGCTGCTGATTAGGCGTCCAGAGTGTTTCGGCCCCGCCCTGAGGGGAGAGGGGGGTCAGGGTCTGCTGACTGCCATTGAGGAGGCCATTAAGATCTCTGATGATCCTGCACTAGACCTGCCCAGTACCCCTGCTGTGGTCACTACAGGGTATGGGTCCACACCAGTTTCTTTCATCCTTTTATTCTTAGGATGAAATCTTAGATTAAGATGTGTGTTTCTGAGCTTAACTAAACCAGCATTGTTCATAGTTACATACTTTTAATAGTGCTATATCAGTTTGAATTTGATATACAGTATATTTCATTCACGTCAATAGAAATAGATCAAAGTTAACGTCTTTGTGTAAGCCTGCACCATGGAACTGGAAAGAAAAGGAGTCTATTACTCTCAGTTTGAATGAGAAGTTGTATCCTCTCCAGGGTTTCCCACACATGGACTATTTTGTGGCAGTGCGCCACACAATCAACACCGGCCGCCACACATAGCGTTTCGTTATTAATTGTTTTTTTTAACGGTATTTATAACACACATTCGTTCAGCTGCATTTCTTTTCCCTGCTCTCCTCCGTCTCTCTGTCACTCTACACACACACACACACACACACAGCCCATCCCCTCTGTGCACACAGCGCCTGGCTCCATAAAACAGGATGGCTCCAGTGTTATTTATTTCAGACCCCCTTTGCGACTTTTTTTCACAAAAGCGACTAGCAACAAATATGGCGACTTTCTGTAGAAAAGAAAGCAACATAAAAGTTGCCAGTATTGTCCAGGGAGAATGCAAGGTATGTCTCGCCTGTAGCCACCAAAACAGTCACCTCTCTCTGAATCTGTTTTGTGAGGAGAGGAGCAGCCCCTCTCCTCTATCCTCATGTGCAGCACAGTGCACAGGCAGTTAGAATGAGAAGGGACAGGGTGCAGGGGCCGGTGTACTGTAGGTAGGGGAGACAGCGGGACACGACGGGAGAAAGACACAGCTGAGCTGAGCTGACCTGGCCCTGAGCAAGCCGGCCTTCTTTGAGAATTCTTTATTGATCTTTTTCACTCTTTTTTTGTAGAATTTAATTTTTACTTCAAAGTTAGGCTACCTAAGTAATAATTATACGGTCAAACAAATGCATTCCTGTATTGAATTTGTGATTTGGTTAAAGATTTGTATTTCTTTCTATCTACCTCGCTGACACAACCACTAAGCTTTATGCAAATGATTGCATGATGACATCACAAATATGCAAATGAGCATATGGCGTCACACCAAGTCCGATATTTTGTCACTAGCAACCTACACCTGTCATCTGTCAAATACAGTTGCATTTTCAGGTTTGAACAAAACCGTTCAGGAACTTCAATATTTTACTACATATCATGAATGGTACCAAAAGGTGTTATTTTAGATAGATTGTTGCTGGGCTATACGTCTTCATGAATGTCTGTTTGCCGTCATTGTGAAGCATGTATGAAGCGGTTAATGAAATATCATGCACTGTGGATGTTTCTGCCATTTTTATAGCTAGAACAGTAAGTGTTCCTATATATATATATCATGTTTCTATTGTGGAAAATGCTATTTCACTAGGTGTTTACGTGGGTTAGGCCACTACACATCCAAATATGTGCCCTTAGCGACGCACAGCCCGTCTGTCTCTATAGGGTAACATGGGAAAATTCGCCCCCCTACCTGGTGGGCCCAAATATATTTTCATTTTTCTAAAACTGCTATTCCATGTTTCACCTTCATACATTATTGTATAAACATGGATATTTGTGCATTTACTTAAAATGTTATAGCTTGCTTTCCAATTTAACCGCTAATGAAGTATACTTTCGACCATCAAAACTTGTTTATCGCCTGTAACTCTGTGATAAAAGGAAATAACAGGAAGATATGTGGCTGAGATTAACTAGCTCTATGTTTTGCCCTAAGGAAGTCTGTCTATCATCATTCCACTCATTCATCCCGTGTTTCAATCGTCCCGGCTATCCCCTAAGTCTTGAAGACATTTTAAAACAACGCTTACATAAAGACATCATAAAGAGATACTTGTCTGGTTAGAGGTTTAAGAGAAATGACTATAGCAGCATTGACATTGATGGCAGCTGTGAGTAAAGCTGTGTAGAAGTTGTTGCTGACATTAGTATGCAAGGGCTGTTACACACTTGCTGCATTTTAATGGGTACGGTTATTATTGCATGAAGTGAGGAGAGGGATTGGGAAGCTGGTCAAAATCAATATTCATAACAGAGTGACCTGGAAGGAGATCATGTATTGTGCCAAAACATTGTTATAAATGCTCACAAAATTGCTCATCTATTGCTCTTCTGGTCTCAAACTACCTTGTAGAATGTGTTTGTCACTGTTCCAACATATTTTGGGATACTGAGTGTTTTATGTGTTTCAGGTCTGGTGAGGAAGAAGGTGAAGTTATTCACATGGGCAACGCCATTATGTCCTTCTACTCAGCTCTTATTGACCTGCTGGGCCGCTGCGCTCCTGAGATGCATGTGAGGAGCTTTTTCTTCATGCACAGACTTCCTTTCCTGTTTAAATATCTTCTATATAATAACAGAGATCACTACAATGACCTGAATGAAATAGGGAGTTGAATATTTCCTATATGTTTCTATTACAGCTTATCAATGCAGGTAAAGGTGAGGCGCTGCGTATCCGAGCAATCTTGCGCTCTCTGGTTCCCACGACAGACCTGGTGGGAATCATCAGCATCCCCCTCAAAATGCCTGTGCTCAATAAAGGTATGTTGGTCGTGGTGGCTTTTGTTTTCATTTGTTTGCTACATGAAGTTGTGTAAGCAGGTGTTGAAAGTTGAATAGCAACATAAAAGAATAGTTAACCCAAGTGCAGCAGCAAAAACAAATAATGTTAAGTTTTAAAAAGTAATGGGGAAGAAACCTCTAAAAGCTAAAAAAAATAATAATAATAAAAATGTATTCAAGGCTGAAACTAGTCTTACTCTGATAAACCATTTTTGATTTAAACCAAGTATACAAACACAAGCCACAGTATATCAGATTCTGATTTTCTCTGCTACTTGCTAAACTAACCCGCCACACTACTTTATTGCCTAGAAAAAAAAAATATTTGGCTGGTATAGTATGGACTTGAAGTCACGTGCTAGATGAAGAAAACTTAAATAAATTCATATCTCTGCATTTTGAAAATCATCTTAGCTTCCTTCAGGAGTAAATATCTGTTCATTTCTCACTCTGTGTTTCTACTGTGGAGGAAAATTGTCAGCAGCAATCACACTTTTTTGCTTTTTTTAATAACTTTCCATGCCTAGAATTACTTTTACTATAAATACACCCATGATGCTACACTGTTTATCTTTTGATCAAATTAAATAGATAAAATAAATACAATGATGAGACAACAAGGTCCAGGGTGCTCAGAAAGTTCAGTCAGAAGATTGAAGCTGATCTTTGGGGTCAGGAATTCAATTAAGTATAGAAAAAAAGGAAATCCAGGGCACTCTTCTTCAAAATTATCTAAAAAGTGTTTATTTTACTGGCTATTTCATAACAGAAAATGTAAAAGACAAAGGAGAAGCAACTACGCATAGCGGCACAGACAGCCTTCTTCAGGTTTATTTTTTCTATAATAAATACAAACGGCACAATAACCTAGATCTTTTCTCCCCTACAATGTGTTTAAACTCCAGATGGCACAGTGACAGAACCGGACATGTCAGCCTGTTTCTGTCCGGACCACAAGGCCCCCATGGTGCTCTTCCTGGAACGAGTGTACGGTATCGAGGACCAGAGCTTCCTGCTCCAGATGTTGGAGGTTGGCTTCCTGCCTGACCTCCAAGCCTCTGCGTCTCTGGACACAGTGAGTGAGAGAAAACTCAAATAACTTTCAACACATATCCTCTTCCCCTTTTTTTTTTTAATTTCATTTTGAACTCACTAGCTACCAAAACATTATTTTGAACAACATTTTATTTTTAGATTAATCTTTGGGCATTTTAGGCTTTTATTATGTAGGACAACTGAAGACGGAAATGAGAGAGAGAGAGAGAGAGAGAGAGAGAGAGAGAGAGAGAGAGAGAGAGAGAGAGAGAGGGGGGTAATGACATGCAGCAAAGGGCTGCAAGTCAAAGTTGAACCTGCACAAAGTAAAAGTACTCGCTTCTAGTAGGTGTTAATATTAAATATATCTTCTCTGTCTCAGTTCCAATTACATTTCTAACTTGAATAGTGTTTTTGTCATCTAGTAATAAAACCAGAGTTCTGTACTACAATCTAAACTGCAATCCAAGCAAAGGCTTGTTATGACTGTCGAGTTGGCAGAAACATTAGCATAATTTTGGTAAAATGATCAGTAATATGATCAGTATTCAAATGGTCTGTATTAAATCTGTCTTGTAGGGATATAACACTTCTTACTGCGACAATGTGTTGATCACCATTGAACCACTGTGAACATTTCACCATTTTCTGCTTAGGAAAAATAATCATCCTTCACATAAAATATCAGCCAAATAGGTTTAAAACTGATGGTTTTGGTAAGAAACACTGAACCTAAACATACCTTTTGTTTTCAATAAAACTTTACAGGGAAGGGTTCCTTTAGGATGCCCAAGACTCGTGTTAACACTTCCTGTATTTGACAGGCAGACCGTCATTTATAGAAACTAATCTTTAAACAAATGCTAGCAATCGAAAATGTTAAATTTAGATTTAAGAATCTACAGAAATTTCTGTTCAGTCAATGCCCTTTTCAAACCTCAGTGATTGATTAAAATGATTGCCAACTCTGACATCAAGGAAAACAGTCTTTTAAATTCCACTTTCCCTTTGCTACAGTAGAACCACATCATGTTTCTTTTAGCTATTGCCAGGAGCATGTTTTCACTCCAACTTTCTTTTAATCTTCACATGTGGGGAGACTGTTACTGTTTCTCTCCATCCTTCAACATACTTGTTCTCTGTTCCACAGGAAGTGTTGAGCACCACTGAAACAGCGTTGGCCATGAACAGGTACATCGGCTCGGCCCTGCTGCCTCTGCTCACCCGCTGTGCCGCTCTCTTTAGCAGCACAGAGCACTACGCACAGCTGGTTGACTCAACGCTGCAGACTATCTACCGGCTGTCCAAAGGACGCTCACTCACCAAAGCCCAAAGGGATGCCATCGAGGAGTGTCTGCTGGCTATCTGCAAGTAAGACCTGCCAAGCTTTGTTCAGACTCAGCTGAGACTCAGCTTTGAGTACTGTCAAATGGCTGTGCCACAAGCATTGACAAGCTTTAGGACAAACTGCAGGATTACAATGACATTAAGTATACTAGATTAAGGGCACTATTACTTCAGGGGTAACTTCACTGTGCTTTTGTGCACTTTTAGACTAAACTAATCTGATACAATATTTTTGTCTTTGTTATCTTAAGCGTCAAAGAGAGATACTGCAGGTCTTTCCTTCCTGCAGCTGTCAGACTTTATAATCAGCACTGCTCCAGGAGACTACATTGACAAAACACACACACACACACACACACTAGGACTGATAAACCATGCAACAATAATGTGTCTGTGCAATACTTTAAATACACTTTACTATTTTTTCTCTATACTTATAATTATTCATTGTGTTTATCTTCAGTGCTTTGTACTACTTTCCTTATCCCTAGCTGTTGCAACAGTGTGAATTTCTCCATTGTGGGATTAATAAAGGATTTTGAATCTTGAATATAAACATTGAAAGAAGGCAAACAGTATGAATTCATACAAATGTATGTTTATTTGGATAATAAATTAGGCCTGCATTGTTTTTCTGTTATGGCACATTGACTTGTAAGATCAATTTAGCAACAAAGAGTAATTCTGTGGTACTATTGGAGTGTTTTTAACTTTATCTGGGCCAAATTTAACATCAGCAACATTATACTTTATTGTATACCTATTCAGGTATTTCAGATCACACTGATAATTATAGATTTTTCCCACATAATGTTGGCATTTTGGAGTTTGACCTCAACTGACTCCGTTTCATTCAGCTTGGTACATACATTATCTGTCTGCCACATACTACAGAATGTTTTTATCTTCATTCAGTTGATATGAGTACATGTTTTTGTTCTGGTGCTCAGCTTGGTTTAATTGCACGTAAGAGAATTATATCAGATAAGTGTGGTGTGCTTGTGGGTATAAATACTGTATAATGTTGAATCTGCAGTTGCTGTAGCTACTGTGTCAAACTTATAATATCTAGGGAGTCTCTACTCTACTTCTGTATGTTTATGTTTAAATAATGTAATCCTTGTTTTTTATAGGCACCTGCGTCCCTCCATGATGCAGCAGCTGCTCAGGCGGTTGGTGTTCGACGTTCCCATGCTCACTGAATACTGCCAGATACCTCTCGGGGTGAGACACTGGGCAGAGTTTCTTGTCACTATTGTTATTCTTTAGTTGAAAGAGTTATGAGATTATAACAAACAAAATCAAAAGGCATCTTGTATTTCACAACCCATTTATCCTCCTAACTTGCTGTGTGTTGAACACCCAAATATTTTATCTTTCCTCGCCCAAGCATTTTGTAAATGTCTGAATGCAGTCATACATCTAATACAGCGTAACGTTGATTTTGTGCTATGAAACCGTTAACGCTCTGGTCATGATGGGTAAAAAATATTTTATCAACGTGAACTCAAAAGGTTTTGTTTTCTTGTGTCTCTGTTCTCTAGCTTCTGACCAACCATTATGAGCAGAACTGGAAGTACTACTGCCTGCCTTCTGGTATGGGCAGCTTTGGCAGAGCCTCCGAGGAGGAGCTCCTTCTAACCAAGAAACTCTTCTGGGGAATCTTTGACTCCCTTTCCCAGAAGGTACACCCAAAAACCCTGTTGCATCAAATCTCCATTAAGATAATCTGACAGCATGTGCACGGACCAAGACATTATTTATGATTTTGGAAAACTGTACTACTCTATGTTTTCTTTATATATACGTCCTCTTCTTGCTCATTTTCTATTCTTGCATAACAAAATGTTTAGTATTCTACTGGTGTTTGCTCTCAGTAAGCTTTACTCTTTCTGAGTTTTCAACATCCGAGTAAGGCTCTTATGAGAAAAGTTATTTTGTAGTCAGAGGTAGTGAAGAGAAAGCTCAGTGACGTGCTTGTGAGAAATGCAGCTGAGGTGAAGTCAAAACAGTCATGAATCATTTATAGTTGAAGCCATCCCGTGGTTGACACTTTTCCAGCTCTATCTTTCATTTAGCCTCATTTTCTTTTCACTGCTCAGTCTACATCTAATAGCTAAGCAGATTCCTCATTCTGCTCTATCTGTCTCTTCTGTAGAAGTATGATGCTGACCTCTTCAAAATAGCCACATCATGCCTGTGTGCCATCGCTGGAGCCTTGCCTCCAGACTTTGTGGATGCAAGTCTTGGAGCAACACTGGAGAAACAGGCATCAGTGGATGCACAGGGCAACTTTGATCCTAAACCCATCAACACTGCCAAGTGAGTGGTCTAAAAAAAGAAATTTACTTATTTTTTTCCTAGAGTCAAAGATTAAAATGCACAATGTCGAAATCTTTCTAATATCTTAAACTTATTTTGCCAGTAAAAAAAAAAAGTAAATGAAGTCAAATCTGCGTTTGAGTGTTTGTCTACAAATCAAAACAAAGTAAAAGTAACTTTGAAATAACAATACATATTTAACCATTATCTCCACTCTCTAGTATCTCCCTTCCTGAAAAATTTGAGTACATTGCCAACAAATATGCAGAGTATTCCCATGACAAGTGGTCCTCAGAAAAGGTTAGTCCCTGTCCATGTGGTTTCTGTGTTTTGGAATTTTTATTTATTTATGCCATCTCTCATATAAAATACCTAACTTAATTAAATCTTGATTGTACTCTAAATTGTCTGGGACAGTAGCATGCCTGGACAGTAAGCATTTACAATATAATAGTGTTTCTAATATAGCTGGAATGCAGTCTAATACATCTTCTATGAACTGTTGTTGCAGGTGTCAGCAGGCTGGAAACATGGAGACAGCTTGGATGAGCAGGCCAAAACCCATCCACTGCTGAAGCCTTACAAAACGCTTAGTGAGAAGGTACATGCACACTGGTACATACACAGTTGCTGTTAGGGGAGTAGTAAGCATTCTCTTAACTGCTGATTGTCTATCAAACACAAGTTACTTTTTTATGGGAAATACATTTTAGCTTCTCCAGCTTTTACAGGTAGATAAGTTTTATTTGTAAAAGAACCCCTCTCAGTGGCAAAGTTGATTTAAAGGCAACACAAAACGGTGTTGGTTGTATCAAGGGGAAGTTGGCCGACTTGAAAACATGGCTGGTAAGGAAGGAAGTATAAGTATCTCTGTTCCAGGCAATTCAAATGTGTTTTATTGACATCTTAAATCATGTTAGAGGTGAAAATGCCATTTATTTAATCAAGGGGAACCTCAAAAACACATAAAAAGGGCAGCACATTTTCTGCATGCCTCATGCCAAACTATATGACATTATATTGTTAAAATAACCTCTAAAATGTTGGTAGTTGTTTCATTTCCAGATCAAATGTGCTATATATATATAAAATGTATTAACCTGTGTTGAACTGTCACATCTGGTGTGTGTGTGTGTGTGTGTGTGTGTGTGTGTGTGTGTGTGTGTGTGTGTGTGTGTGTGTGTGTGTCACTATGTAGGAGAGAGAAACATACCGCTGGCCAGTGAGGGAGTCATTAAAGAGTATGCTGGCAATGGGCTGGAACATTGAGATGACCAAGGAAGGAGACGCCATGTTACAACAGCGAGAGAGCGAAAAACAGCGAAAGATCTCTGAATCTCAGGTATCATCCTGAATAGGGTTTAATAATTTTCCCGAAAATGAGATGAATCAAACCTGGGAAAAGACGACCCATTTCCCGGCAATCCCGGGAAATAGCTGTTTTTATTTATTTCTTTTTTTAGCCAAAGTAATTTATCAATATCATTCAAATTTGCGTTCCCAAATCCGAAACTGACATGTTTTATATTATTTGTATCATTATTTGGGCAAAAGAACATTGATTATGTCCATCACCAACACAGTTTTCAATGATCAATTGTGCTGCGTGATCAGGTGAGCTGTGTGTGTGACATCTGCTGCAGCGCTGATTATGAAATGCAAGGTGGAATGTCTGGGACTTGTCTTCTGAAAATCTAGGCAACCCATATAAAACCAATATTTTACAGAACTCCATTATAATTTTTTTTTTTTTTAATGTACTAAAGTAAACCATTGAATGATTCCTAAACCGTTCTGTTAAACGAAATCCTTTCTGTAGCTGTTGAGATTTGTAAGCGACTGCAAACGGAAATAATCACTCAAAGTTAACCAAAATATTTCTTTATTAGGGCGGGGCAGGCATATTTCTATTTTAAACACATACACATTCAACTAAATGAAAGAAAATGACCAACAGAAATGTGCAAAACGACAGGGCCATAGGCCGATGGTAAACTGAATTGAAAAAAAAATGTATAACTAAACATTCTGCCGCAATAGCAGCATTGCATTGAACTCGTGACAACTTAGGCTACATAGGTTACAATGCATTCTTACCCTGCCCTTTATTTTTCTTCTGGAAGTGTGCTTTTAAGAAGCAGAGAGCGTTTATAGACTGCGCTCAGACGGTTTCGGATTTTCGTGACAAAATGGCCGCAGATAGAAAACGCTCTCTCCGTCTCCACGGATGTAGCCTACTGCTGCGTAATGAATTTATTTATCACCATAGCTACATTACAGCACCATCGCCTGCATTGTTACCGTATGACAACAATAGACGTGGACTCCTTGCAGTTTTTATTTCATTTTATTTCCCTTTTCCCGTCATAACCTTTCCCGGAAATCAGGAAATAGTCTTGATCAGATATCCCAGGAATCCCGTTTCCCGGGATTAAACCCTAATCCTGATCCACTTATAATGTTAGCAATAATGTTGTCACAAATGGTTCCTTTGTGATACTTGTTTACTATCTCCTTTACTGACATAATTTCACATGATTCTCCTTTATTAAGGTTGTATTTGACCATTGTGCTAAACAGCCTCAGCTTTTGTTGTTTTTCATTTACATGCATCACTTCTTGTACACCAGGAGAATTCTTTCAAAATGTTAAGACCTGCAAATGTAAAAGCTCTGAGTCAGATCAATCGACTCACAGCTGCATTGTATCAACTCGCAAACGTAGTAAACTACACATTGATTTAAAGACAATTATTGTGGAATAACTCTAATGCATTTATTGTTTTTTAATAACCAAATCTGGTTTTGTGCTTGTATTGTCTTGTTCTGATGTTGTAGATCAATGAATTCAGTCCTGCGCCGATGGACTTGCACAATGTCAATTTGTCTCGTGAGTTACAGGTTGGTTTTTGTTCAACTTTTAATAATTGTTGTCATAATAATATGATTAGTGTTGTAATTATTTGCCACATATGGTCTAATTGCTGTGTGGGAGTTGTCTTTGTAACACAAAAACTTTTTTGCTGTATCTGCAGGGCATGGTGGAGGTGGTTGCAGAAAACTACCACACCATCTGGGCCAAGAAGAAGAAAACTGAACTTGTTAGCAAAGGTATGTAAATGTACAGTTTAAAAATACACTTGAGCTGTGACAATGCTATCACTAGTAATTTGTGTGAAATACAATTCAAATGATTTTAGAATTTTATTTGACTTGTCAGGAGGAGGGACCCACCCACTGTTGGTACCCTATGACACCCTGACAGCTAAAGAGAAGTACAGAGACAGAGAGAAGGCCCAGGAGCTCTTCAAGTTTCTGCAGATCAGTGGCTATGCCGTCATAAGGTTCACCTCCTTTCACTCCAATTTATTCTTTATTTTAGAAAACAGCAAAAATATTAGGCATACTGTAATTTCAAAGCAGTTTAAAAAGCTGACTATAGTGTGTACTTCAAAACTTTAGTTGTATCTTTTTCAAGTTTCAAGTTTTTATCAATTAATTAGCATTGACAGCATATTGACAAACTTTGCTTTCATTAATGTGATGGAAAAAAAGAGTATTTCAGCTGAACATATTATTGGTGATTATTTCATCTGGCAGAGATATGAAGGACATAGAGCAGGACTCATCATCCATGGAGAAGCGTTTTGCTTACAAGTTTCTCAAAAGGCTGCTGAAATACATTGACTCGGCCCAGGAGTTCATTGCTCATCTTGGTGAGTGTGCGGCATTTTAAACACAGGGGCCCTTAGCGGTGCTTTCCATTAATTCGGAACTCTCAAAAATGCTAACCTTGCCACTCAACATCATTGTAAATCCAGAGGCTATGGCCACCAGTGGGAAGACGGACAAATCACCTCACGATCAGGAAATCAAGTTCTTTGCCAAGGTCTGGAACTCTTGTTGCGACCACGGATAAGCTGTTGAATATACTATTAAGAAGGCTTTTTTTTTTAAGTTTTAGTCTAATGGCAGCATTTCTTTTCTCCAGGTTTTGCTTCCTCTGACAGATCAAACTTTAAAGAACCACTGTCTCTACTTCCTGTCCACACCCAGCAAGAACCTGAGCAGCTGTGGCTGCGCCTCTAGCAAAGAGAAGGAGATGGTCACTAGGTACTGTATACAAGCAATTAGAGCCCGACCGATTTATCGGCGGGCCGATATTATTGGCCGATATTAGGCACTTCCCGAACTATTGGTATTGGCTATATTATTATTATTTTTAAAATATTCATTTTTAGAATGATTTATAATGAAAAATAAATTATTCTGATAAATTTTTAAAATTGTTCAAAGGACTTTAAGTTTCATATCTTAAGTTTGAATTTTTAAACATTTTATTTATCAGAACTATGTTTTGATGTTCCTCTGTTCTGTTGTGATAATAAAACAAATGATCATATTATTTTAGTGAGAAGTCATAAATAACTAATTTTAGGGAAATCTGTTCATGTTTTTTTTTTTTTTTAATATAATGTATATCGGAATTTTGGATTTTTAAATAAAAAAATATTTGTCTTGGTATCGGCCTTAAAAATCCTTTATCGGTCGGGCTCTAGAAGCAATACATATTCTGTTTAATCAGTATTTCTATTGTCAGGTTTTTTTCTGTTCAGAGGTTGTTTTTTTTTGCCATGACGTCCTCCCTTTTATCTCTATGCGTGTAGGATTTTTGTCTTTCATATTTTCATCAGACCATTTCTGATTTCCTTGCTTACTTTGCTTTTTTCAGCTCTTCTTTGTTCTCTCTGAAGCTTTTTGTTCAATTCTGCTCTTACTATCTTTCTTTTCCAGCCTGTTCTGTAAGCTGGCAGCTCTTGTCAGACACAGGATTTCTCTTTTTGGTAAGGTTGGCATTGCATCTGTCTGTATGCCCATGTGCCTCTTTGCTTTCAATCTTTTTCCACATCTACAGTGAATGTCTCTCTCACAGGAAGTGACTCTGCAATGATGGTGAGCTGTCTCCACATCCTTACTCACTCGCTTGACACCAGGTAAGCACACATTGTTGTCTGTATATACTGTATGCACAGTGATCCATCAAGTAGTCAATTACAAACTAGCCCTTTTGTTTTGATCCCCTCTCTCTCAGAACGGTGATGAAGTCTGGCTCAGAGCTGGTCAAAGCCGGGTTTCGGAATTTCTTTGAGAACGCGGGAGAGGACCTGGATAAGCTGCTGGAGATGCTGAAACTGGGGAAGTTTATGCAGTCCCGTGCCCAGATGAAGAGCGTCACCCAGAGCATCAACTATGTGACTGTGGCGCTGCTGCCCATCCTCACTGCCCTGTTTGAGCACATCACGACATATGGGTTTGGACTGGACCTGCTGTGTGAGTTGTTTTTTTTTACACAACAAAATAAATAGATACTATAAAGTAACTGAACAGATTTGGTCACTTGTGACAATACACAATATTTAGTTTTATTCACAGTTTATTAATATCCAAAATCCAACCCTGTCCAAACTGCTCCAAATTCTAAACCCCAAGTTCATAAAGTACCCAGGAAGCCAAGTGCAAAGTAGATCGGAACTGTTGATGAGATATTTCCATGGCAACAGACACACATGCACAGACAGAGATTACCCGATTTATAGTTAGATATATTTGCATATACATATTATTAATAAGTCCACTACCTTCTAAAATAAGTTTTCTTCTCCCATTTCTCATTTACAGTATACACTGATAAACAAAGGCAGGCCATGGTCACACTATATAGTTTCCTTAGAGGAAAAACAATATAATATGGGGTTTTGAAGAAAGGACACTACAAGTCTATTATAGTCCCCAACTGGAATTTAAAAGAGACAATTTACTGATACTACATTTATACAATAGACATTTTAAGTTATAATAATTCACTTTATTTTTTTTCTTTCTCTACCTTTCATCTTTTAAGTAATGTAAGTACAAGTTCATTGAAAAATAAAAGTGTGCTTGATGAATATTTTTGTTTGTTTCAGTGGATGACGTGCAGCTTTTCTGTTACCGAATCTTGAACTGTTTGTACTCTCTGGGAACTGGAAAGAACGTCTTTGTGGAGAGGTACAGTAGGAGGCCAAACTTTTCTTAAACCACGCAGCGGGATGTAAAATAGCTTTTGGTTCTACACATTACCAGTACTGTATATCTAATCATAAAGTTTAAGACTCCTTGGTAATGATGGGTCCTTCCTATGATTTCTGTCATCTTGAGAATTGATATCAAGGAACTGTGAAATAGCAATTCACTGGTCACTGTTAATTAGGATATGGCTATTAAGCTTTTTTTGATTTCTGACAAATGCACTCAGGACTTGAAGGAGTATTTATGGTACATTATTTACTATTTATGAAAAAATCAGATATCTATGCCATAGTTTTTGTGATAGAGTACCGGTATTTGTTACATGTTAATGAAGACAGAGGTGGCCGGGTTAGCTAAGTTGCTATAGCACACACACACATATATAGAGGCTTACTCCTCAACGCAGTGGTTGTGGGTTCAACTCCGACCTGCAGCCCTTTGCTGCATGTCATTCCCTGTCTCTCCCCTTTCATGTCTTCATCTGTCCTATGGAAAAAAATATGAAGACAGAGGATTGTTCTTTGGCTAGTCAAGATAACAATCACATTTCATGAAAATCGTATCGAAATAAAGATGATTTCATGGCACAGGGGAAAGAGAACACAACAGGAACACTTCATGCTGTGTAACGTCTTTCATTAAAAACACAATTATGTGGCTGTGTGTGGGAGTTACACAGTGTTGAATTCTGCCAAAACTTTAAGTTACTTGCATAACCCTGGTTTTTTGATTTGATTTCGTTTTGATGTGGGGTATGGCCCTTCGCATTTTAAAAGAAGCACTTGTTCCATCACGCCAGCCCTAAGTGGCTGGCAGAAATGACGTCTGCGTCAGGGAGTCTGGGAAGGCTGGGAGTTGTTACATCCAACTTGTAAAACCTTGCAATTGTCAGCGGCAAGGCCCAGCTAGCTGCCTCAAATCTCTTGGATAGAGATCCCTTTGAACAGTGCCCACAAAGTCGCAAGACCCCTGCTATAGTGGGCAACCAGCCCAGCAGTTGCTAGAAGGCCAGAGCTGTAGGGTTAGCTGCAATGCCGTCCACTGTGAGAGCAAAATATATATATATATATATATATAATCTCACCTCAACCAACTCAAGCTGTAAAATAACCAGTAAAAAAGTTGATCACAACCTTACCATTAACAGCTTGGTCTAAATGAATCCTGATTCCTTGTGGTGTTCTGTGAAGGCTCTCTGTACTGATAGCCCAGTGGTAAAGATTGAATGTCAAACAATGACACCAAAATGTTTGGTCACCACCAGCTTCTACAATTTATTTTTGGTGTGCTTTTTTTCAAAATTAGACTTTATTATTTTACATGTTGGTCTGCAGGCATCTTCCGGCGCTGGGGGAGAGCCTGGCAACCCTGGTGGGAGCCATGCCTGTGGCGTTCCTGGAGCCCCAATTAAACGCCCACAACCCGCTTTCTGTCTTTAACACCAAGACCCCCCGAGAAAGAGCTAGTGAGTGTCCACTTGATCCTAATTTTTTATCATTATCCCATTAATTTAAAATGTTTTGATACTGCTGTGTATATGCTATGGAGTTTCTTGAAATATTTCTAAGAAATTCAGATTTGTTTGTTCTCTTTCTTTTCTAGTCCTGAGTATGCCGGACACGGTAGAGGAGATGTCTCCAGAGATGCCTCATCTTGACAAACTGCTTAAAGATGTCAGCGATGTCTCAGAGTCTGGTGCTCGCTACAGTGACATGCCACAGGTCTGAAGGGCTGATGGGATATCTACAGTACATTAATATAAACAGCTGCATTTTTTACGCTTTTGGTCCCACAAAAACATGGTCACTTCTGTGCTAATGAGTTGCATTATGGGTGGAGTCTATTGTTTAGATGGCTTGTGGGACTAAAAGTTAGAACATCTCAGCATTTGCTCAATCAATTTTGACTTTACATTTTAACATATGTCTCTCTTGAGTTGCAATACTAAATTGCCACAGTACACCTTTAATGAAGGTTTCATTTGTTTATTGTTTATTTTTTTTAACTAATAATTTATCAAGATATAATTTTAACATTGCAATGTGTGCTGGATAATATATTACAATATAGTCTAAATGTTGTGGAACATTTTGAAGTAATATCCTTCATTTAAAAACAGTTTAGACACAACTAACTATTTACGTTGTGTAAATTTAGTTGGAATGTATCACTGTAGGAATACAACTCACACAGAGCTTGAGTGTAAGGCTCTTATAAGACATTATCAGTGTACAATCCAGATGTACATTTATTTGCATGACATCAATCATACAGACATTTCACCTTCAGCCTGTCTCCTGCAGGTCATTGAAGTGATCCTTCCCATGCTGTGTAACTATTTGTCCTACTGGTGGGAGAAAGGTCAAGAGAACTCACCTCCAGGTGCCAATTGCTGCACTATGGTGACCTCTGAACATCTCAGCATCATCCTGGGAAATATCCTCAAGATCCTTAACAACAACCTGGGCATTGATGACGCCCCCTGGATGAAGAGGATAGCAGGTAAGAGCCGGACTCAAGGCAGTTAGAGAAAGAATAAATATGATTTGAAAGGTATTCTTAGTCAGATTGTGTTTTTGTTAGACTTGCAAAGTCAGGGATTGTAAAAAGTTATTTTGAAACTACCCTCATTCCTTTTCTCTTTTAAAAAAACATTAACAAACATGTAAAGAGTTAGATTTCCAGTCAAACAGCATTATAACAAAAATATGAAATAAAGTTATTTTAAATGATGATGCCCATGTGGCAAACTATTGTTACTAGAGACAATGGTAAAAACCACCATTGCTAATTTAACTTAAACACTTGTGGTTGTTCTAAAACTAAGTGCTAAATATAGTTTGACAGCTGTGACACTTGACACCAGAGCCAATAATCTCCAGGGACAGAGGAATGGTTTTGGTGTCTGTCTGTATGAGTGGCCCAGGTCCAGAATATATATTTTCCATTGTCTCTGTCTCCAGTCTACTCTCAGCCAATCATCTCCAAGGCTGGAGCAGATCTGCTGAGAACCCACTTCTTGCCCACACTGGACAAACTGAGGAAGAAGACAGTGAAGGTGAGATCTTCAAATATGACATACATGTTATAACACATTGTATCCACTGCTTAATGACACCAATGGTTTAAGTAGATTTTTTGCTGACTCCATCATAAGGTCCTGAATTTACAGTGTTAATATGGAGCTGCCGGTAGTCAGAGGAGCTAGTCCAAGAACTGTATTCTCAGTCACATTACCTACTGAGAGTAAAAATATAACTGTTACTTACTGAGTGAGCATACAGGGAGGAGAATATTACCACTGAGTTGGATGGGATCGTGCGTGAGGACATTTATACTAATGAATTGATTGCCGGAGATGAGTTGTTGATGTGCTGCAAACGAAGGTTGTGGCTGAAGAGGAGCTGCTGAAGGCCGACAGTAAAGGTGAAAACCAGGAAGCCGAGCTGCTCATCCTGGATGAGTTTGCTGTGCTCTGCAGAGACCTCTACGCCTTCTACCCCATGCTCATCCGTTATGTGGACAACAACAGGTACAATTTTACCAAAGAAAGATTAGTTTTTATTTTTAGATTTTTGGGGGGATTTTGATTTGCAAACAGTTTGTACAGTTTCAAACAGCATTATTATTTTCCTGTAGTCCCGGAGCTTTATCCACCTCTGTTCTATTTAGTTATGATATTGTTGTGTCCTGCACAGATGTACCACAACTTAATGTAACTCAATAGTCTCTGGTTTGTGTCGTTGCACATTCCAGGTGCCGGTGGCTGAAGGAGCCGGATGCAGACTCCACTGAGCTCTTCAGGATGGTGGCAGAGATCTTCATCCTCTGGTGCAAGTCCCATGTAAGTCTCAATACTCAACCTAGTAGTCAAATCACAATATGATGTTGGTTTCCAGGATACTGGTCATGAGGATGTATTTCCTGATTAACCTCTTTTCTTTGTCCTCTGAATCCAGAACTTTAAGCGTGAAGAGCAAAACTTTGTGGTTCAGAATGAGATCAACAATTTGGGCTTCCTGACTGGCGAGGGCAAGGCAAAGATGTCCAAGGTAAATATAATGAATACCAGCATATTATGGAAGATTCTAAAGAGAACATTGAATAATTAAATTATCTCACCAAAAATAACAGTACACTGCTTCACAAGTGAGTCAAAGAGTGAGTCGGTTGCGTTAGCTCCGCCTACCCTCTCTGTTGGACCAACCACTGCTGTGTAATAGAAAATGCATAACTAACTGTGCCCCGCTTGTGATTTTTGTCTCCCGAATGTCAGCAGACACCCAGTTCATAATACTACAAATGCAAGTGCATTTATCAGTGGGCTGATAGTGATAATAATAGTAATAATGGTAATAGTGATTTAACAGATATTTATTTAAATGACAGTCGGATTATTACTTTGATTAAAATACGTAAAATGATAAGTCTATTGATGTTTATTTTAGTTTTTACATTAAATTTATCCCACTAACAAGTATTGTCTACGTATCCTTGGTCTTTTTTAAAGTGATAGCCTATTTTATATTTGTGAGCCATTTTTTTTGAAATATTTAAGTCTTCAGTAAAAACAAATAGTGTGGCTGAGTACTTTAAATATCAGGGGTGTCCAAAAGTATGATTGACCCATTGAAAGCACTCCTTGAGTTTTTACTATGGAACAGCAGGAAATAACATTGAGACATCTCGTGTCCCACTTCATATGGGTCAGAAATCCTCTGTAAACCATGACATGTCGAAATAATTGAGTTATTAGTATTGAGCGTTGTGAGATCGAGTAATCTTGCTATTATCCTGCTTGCCCCTCCGCTGTGTCAGCACTTTGAAAAAGCTGAACACAACCTGAATACTTCCTGGCAGGAGCCCCAAGTGCTTCCTTTCTTGCTACTATATTTCACAGACTTTCCTAATGAAAGGGGAAAGTCCTTCTAAGCACATTCCCTGTTTTTTAATTGATCCCCTGACATACACTGAACACTCGGAATATGTAGATGTAAGATGTTCTACAAATCAACTGTATAAGTTCCAACCTCTTAAATTCACTACTACAGCAAGGGTTTACGACATATCACATTTCAGGTGGACATTTGACGTAGTAAAGTCGGGTTGTAAATCTGGATGTTGACAGTGTTTAGCCCGGCGGTCGCTTAACAAGCTGTCACTGTGAGAGTTGTTTATTTGTTTTGGCAGAGCAGACAGTTTATTTATTTTCACCCTGGTGGTTTGACACGATCGCTCACATTGGAGGAAAGCTCCTCAGCTCTTGATTCTGGAGGACTCTGCTTGTTGATTGATTTATGTTGAAGCACTTTGGGACCTAATATGTGATTAATCTGAATCAATGGTTTGGAGGTGAAACACAGTTTTTATGCCCTGAAAGCATAGTCATTGGAAATTAGTGGTTACATTTTTATTATTTATTTTAATTGCTAAATTTAATATTGAAGTTGGTTAAAAAAATTATGAATTCTCAAAAGTTGCCTTATTGAAAGAAGAAAACACACAGTACATAAAAGCATCAATTTGATGCAAATGACATAAAATGAAATACAGGATTGAGGATATTTTATTTGGATTTGAAAAAAAATTTCAATAAACTATTTAAACACATACATTTTAATAATGAATTGAATAATAGAAAGACAAACAGAAATCCAAACCACACAACCAGATACAATTTTTGTCAACAGTTTAGTTTAATACAAAACTGTATTCTATAGCTCAAGTCATGTATAAAGTGCAACACAAAGTGCTGTACATATAATGAAAAGAATGATAGCATTTACAAAAAACAAGGACAAACGAACAATAACATAGGATAAAATTAAATTAGAAAAACAAAATAGGTAAAGATCCAATAATTGCTCTGACAAAAGCAATGGTGATGCTAATAAGATGTGTCTTTAAGATGGTATTGTCTCCTTTTTCTCTGTAGTCAGGGGGGGACCAGGAGAGGAAACACAAGCGCCGCCGAGGCGAGTACTACTCCATCCAGACCTCCCTGATCGTGGCTGCCCTGAAGAAGCTGCTGCCAGTCGGCCTAAACATGTGCACCCCAGGAGACCAGGAGCTCATCTCCCTTGCCAAGATACGCTACAGTCTGGTAAGTTAACAAAAACAGGACCTGGTGTAAAGATTTTTAGACCACCTAACCTAGATTTTTTTGAGTCCCTTTTTCTATGCGGGACGTCCAACATGTACGCCATCTCTTAGTATGCTGTCCTTATATTCGGCCTTATTTTAAGTTATTTTAAGCTCTACAATCACACTTTCTGATTGGAAGATTTCGGTATAACACCGGAAAAGTCTGTGCTAGTGAGTATCCAGCCAGGTAAAAGCAGGACATTTCTTCATATCGGCCATATTGTATTATAATTTTATTTTAGGTTATCTGGTGTACCTGTGGCTATCTATAAAATAGCTATATAATTATTATATTATATTATATTATATATAATTATATCTATATAATTTTAATATAATAAAATCTATATATTTAATCTTTGTTAATAAAGTTATTTTTACGTTTGCTGATACAAAAAACTCTTAATGCTTTGACTTGTGACACATTACAAGTAGGCTAAGTTACCATATGCAGCACTTGTGTAAATGAATGATTTTCTGTCTGGGCAAAACATTCATCGCAACTATATGACCTCCCGGTAACGCTAACTCAGTAATATACATTGGGTAATACAGCACCGTAAAGACATCAGGTGTGTCAGCAGGTGTTGTTAAAATTCTACTGCTTTTGTCCAAAGTGACGGCTAAAATCAACACAAATCCAAAAGTTACAAATAGCCACTTTAAGTCACATACTGTCCGTATGGTTTTTCTTTACATTACAGACAGCGTTTATTCATTATGATAGGCGTTATCCAGAAGGAGTAACAGAAAAAATAAAGAAAGCATTGCTGTGATGAAAATTAAAGCCATTTACCAACTACATTTTACAAATGTCTTCTTCGGTGCAGTAGACATTAAGTATTTATAGAATAACAAATACTTTTCCAATATGACTTAATACGCACAGAAACACCCTGGCTACATACTTTTAAAATATAACAGTAATTTATTAACACTGCATTGCATTTTTTTGTCTGTTATGAATACCCTTTCCCTTCATAGAAAGACACAGATGATGAGGTGAAGGAGCACTTGCGTCAGAATTACCATCTTCTGGACAAGGTGAGATGATGTTTTGTATGGTTATAATTCTAGCAGCAAGAGCAGTTTTAAGTACAAACCCCAATTCCAATGAAGTTGGAACGTTTTATAAAACGTAAATAAAAACAGAATCCAATGATTTGCATATTCTTTTCAACTTATATTCTATTGAATCTATTACAAAGACAAGATATTTAATGTTCAAACTGCTAAACTATGTTTTTTTTTGCAAATATTCACTCATTTTGAATTTGATGCCTGCAACACATTCCAAAAAAGCTGGGACAGGGGCAACAAAAAGTGAAATTTGAGGAATGCTAAAAAGAAATCTGTTCCACAGATGAACAGGTTAATTGGTCATGAATGGGTATAAAAGGAAAATCCCCAAAAGGCTGGGGCGAGGTTCACTACTTTGTGAACAACTGCGTAAGCAAATAGTCTGACAGTTTTAGAACAACTTTTCTCAATGTACAATTACAAGGAATTTAGGGATTTCCTCATCTACAGTCCATAATATCATCAAAAGATTCAGAGAATCTGGAGAAATCCATGCACGTAAGCGGCTGTGCCGAAAACCAACACCGACTTGGTCCCTCAGATGACACTGCATTAAAAACGGATAAAGGATATTACCACGTGGGCTCAGGAACACTTCGGAAAACCATTGTCAGTTAACACAGTTTGTCTCTACATTTACGGTACATACAGTTTTTGGAGCCACATTTGCTTCTTTCAAAGCAACGTCTTTTTCAGGGATGTTCTTGCTTACTTCAGCAAGACAACGCTAAGCCACATTATGCAAGTATTACAACAGCGTGGCTTCGTAGTAAAAGAGTGCATGTACAAAAGAAGTGAATATTTGCAAACAAAACAATACAATTTATCAGTTTAAACATTAAATATCTTGTCTTTGTTGTGTATTCAATTGAATATAGGTTAAAAAAGGATTTGCAAATCATTGTATTCAAATGCATATGTTTTATACAATGTTCCATCTTCATTGCGATTGGGGTTTGTAGCATTAGTATAAGGCTGCTGTTTATTTATTGGTGTCTGTTATTGCGTCGTAGTCTGATGACCCAGCAGTTCAGTGGCAGCTGAACCTGTACAAAGACGTGGTTGTAAAGAGCGAGGAGCCTCCAAACTCAGAACACACAGTGGACCGGGTGCAGAGCATCTCAGCTGCAGTCTTTTACCTGGATCAGGTAGAACCAGTTCCTACCTTTTATTTCTACCCACAAGTCAACAATACATCACAGGACATAAAAGATAAGCAAATACAATATTATTCTTCAGACTTAAAAGTAGATCACAGATATATCTACACGGGTATCTACTCATCTTGTCAAAGAACTTGCTGTTTTTCTATATTTTATATAATTTTAATTGTAATATTTTTAAGTCTGGGACTGTTGGTGGGACAGAACAAGCTATTTAAATCACTTGAAACAGTAACGGATGAATTGATAATGAAGATAATCGTTGGTTGGAGCAATAACGCAACATAATACAGTACCAGGCACATATCATCTTTGTTTCCACTACATTTCCCACTTGGCATTTCACTGCAGTTATTTCTTTGTCTCTCAGGTGGAGCTGCCTCTGAGAAATAAGAAGTGTGTGATGCATAAGCTGCTGTCCAAACAGCGCAAGCGTGCTGTGGTGGCTTGTTTCCGCATGGCTCCACTCTACAATCTACCCAGGTGATTCTCTTTTACGCCGTTGTGGAACTGATTGACAATGTCAATAATGAAATATTGACATGGCCTATTTAAAAAAACAATGTAAAACATTGCTTTGTCTCAATCTAACCGTACATAACAAGCAATCACCAAGTAGTCATAAGAGGTGGTTGGGGCATTTTTTTCTTGATTGTGTGCCCACGTAAACCCCTCATCACCTCCCTAACGACATTCTCTCCTCTGTGTTGTTTTCTTGCATAACACTACCTCATCCTCCCTCAGATACAAAAATAATAATTACTTCCTGAATGGCTATCGGGAGGTTTGGCTGGAAAGGGCATTCAAAGCCTCCAGCTTTGATCGCCTGTTCTCCCTGCTGACGGTAAAGTGAAACCACAGGGCGAATGCTTCATCTGTTCAACCCCCCCCCCTTCATCCACCAGGCTGTGGACTGATCTCTGCCTAGCAACCAATTTTTTTCTTCACTGTTGATTCTGATTGGTCAGCTAGAATGAGCCAAAGAATTGACTGAAACAAACTTATTTGGAAAGTGGAAACAGACTACGAGCTGCAGGCCTTGTCTCATTTCAGATGTACCCTGAAGGAAGGAATGAAGAAAGGAGAGAAGAAGAAAGACAGAGAGAAATATATTGAATACAATTTTGACTTTCATTCGTTGGCTACCAGGTTTACAAAAGTGTGCTTGGTTCCAGTAATATACAGTATAAAAGTTGTTTCATATTATTTTTCTTATGATTTGAGATTTGTTTTTCATCTGACATTTTTCCGAATGTTGTGCAGTTTTACAACACATCTGTGCATCTTTATTAAGGAAATTATGGGATGTACTCTAATAACTGCAAGAAATGCACCGATTTGTTGGAAAACTGCATATCTCCCCAAAAGTGTGCATGCTCCTCCTAATGAATTTTACAAACTGATGGAAGTGACTACCATTATTTTAGAGATCAAATGTGACCAGTCAGAAGAGCCAGTGGGTCCCACATTGACCAATCACCACCCTGCCTGAAATGCACTTCCTGTAATCCCTTCCTCCCCTTACATCTCTCCTTCCTGTCTCCTCCAAAAACTCACCAGAACCCACCCTAATGCCACTGTACCTCCCTCCCCACTCCCCTCCATTCCTCTTCACCTCCCCCCTTCCCAGGCATCGCGCTATCAACTTCTTCATCCCGGCCTATCAGAGACTTTGGATAGAGGCAGAGGAGTACTCCTTTGAGGAGAAGCTAGTTCAGGATCTGGCAGTAAGTACTGGGCTCGCCTTGCCCTTGCCCCGTGTGCCCTGCGTTGGCACCCCTCTGCCAGTCCTGTCTGCCGAATGCTTCTTTAGCTCCGCGCCCGTCGAGCCTTGGGAGCGTGCCCGGGTGGGGACCTCGCCCAAAGCACCCAGGGGCGGCCCCCGCTCTAGGCGTGCAAAACCCTTCAAACAGAGATCCGTCAGGGGTCAGAGGCTGCATGACCAACTCAGGAGACACAGGGCCAGCTCCGGCGCTCACAGCTCTAAAAAAGCAGGCTATGCCTTTCTGACAGCAGTGGTAAGGAGGGCCTTTCACTAGTAGTCACTAGCTGTTTGGCTGTCAGATCTGGATCCAACCCATCAGTTGTCTGTTCGCTGTACTCTGTAAGTCTGTAGTGTGCGTGTGAAGGTAACGTTACAGTACATTCTGTGACCGTGACGTCAGTGGCATGCTCGCGTAGTCATGTGAAGATCACATTTCATATTAGAGCTTTGTACGCTGATGTGCAGCAAATTCATCCAGACACTAAAACTGTGCCATTGAATAAAATTAAAGTTCAGCCTTAGTTGTTTCTTGATGGGCAGATTATTTTTATTGTCAGTTTTATTCTACAAATCTGTCAGATTAGTTTAAAATCGTGGAGATTTGTGTAGTTGTGATTGCCTCTTTGTCAGGCTCCTGCAATGTCAGGGTCATTCTTCATATGCAAAGTCATATCACCAAATGGCTTGCTGCTTGCATCTGTTTGCTGTAACATGCATGTATTTGAAAACTGGTTTCAACGTTGTTCAACATTCCACTCTTAACTTCCTCACCTTATCCTTCCCACAGATAACCAGGACATGACCAAAACTCATCTGCATGCCAGTGCTAGTTGAATGTTACTGACTCATCTCAGTGTTTTTAAAAATTGTGTAAAATTGTCAGTAAGTTTGTGAAAATATAAAAAAAGAGATGGATGATTAGTGATCAGACAGACTTGGGCAGAGCTAACCGTTCAAACCTGTGGACTTTTGCAGAAAACCCCGATGAAAATTGTGGAGGAGGAGGAAGAGGAGGTGACTGAGATTCAGCCAGACCCTCTCCACCAACTTATCCTCCACTTCAGCCACAATGCTCTGACAGAGAGAAGGTGAGAAATTGAGATTTGAAATTATTTCAGATTTTGTCCCACGTTTCTTTATGGCAGGCAAAATTAGTAGAGAAAACATTTTTGGTTTATTAAATTATGCCTTTTTAGCTTTTAATTGTCAAAGAATTATTTCCTTAGTAATTAGTTGTATCATGTAGCATAACAAATGGCAATTCAAATATATGATACTTGTTTTGAAAGTGATAACTTTTGACTTCCTTCCGTTTCAGTCACTTGGAAGAAGATCCTTTGTATATTGCGTATGCAGACATGATGGCAAAGGTTGTTATTTTCATGTATAAATAAATCTGGTAAGACTTGAGTTAATAACTTGAAAGATAAGCTCTGAATGTTGACCTTTGTGTCTTCAGAGCTGTGCCGAGGATGAGGAGGAAGAAGAGGAGGAAGGGAAAGAAAAGACTTTTGAGGTATGCTCTCATTAAAGCAGACATCCTCCTAACAATGGCTCTGTCAGACTTTTATTGTCTCTATCTTACCGTTTACCAAAACGTTTTATGTATGTTACATGCAAGGAATTCACGCTAAAATGTTTGTTGCTTCTCAGGAAAAAGAGATGGAAAAGCAGAAGATCCTGTATCAGCAGGCGAGGTTGCATGCCCGTGGGGCTGCAGAGATGGTGCTGCAGATGATCAGCGCTAGTAAAGGTGATGATGAACGTTTCTGCGGCTCAACAATTTGATGGCAGTTTAAAAGAAATTATTCTGCAACCTTTCTGCTGTTTTACAAGCGTTTTCATTGGCCTTTTATTTGACATTTCAACCACTTATGTAATCCACTGACACATAGGTTCTTCTTGGGTCAACAGACATTTTATTCTTTTCTTTTATTTTAATATTCTAATTATTAATTTATTCTCTTCATCAATCCTCTATGGGGAAATTACAATTTACACCGATGTTATTACACACTACACACAGGCCTGAAATACACACACATGCTCAGGTCCTATACATGCACTAATGGTGAGATACCACGTGGGCTCAGGAACACTTCGGAAAACCGTTTTCAGTTAACACAGTTTGTCTCTACATTTACGGTACATACTGGTTTTGGAGCAATGTTTTCTGCTATCCAATCAACGTCTTTTTCAGGGATGTTCTTGCTTACTTCAGCGAAACTGAATGGGGGCTGCCGTGCTTTGCTCAAGAGCACCTTGGCAGTGCCCAGGAGGTGAACTGGCATCTCTCCAGCTACCACCATCTCTCCAGTCCACACTCGGTACTTTGGTCCAGATTGGGACTTGAACCAGCAACTCTCCGGTTCCCAATCCAACTCCCTACGGACTGAGCTACTGCCACCCACATTTTCAGGCCTAAATATTAATTAAAATAGGAGGTGGATCACCCTACCTTAAACAACTGCCACCCAAAAGTTTAATTTTTCTGAGGTTCACTCAAGAAGTTTTGTCTCCATATAAGTTCCAAATAAAATTTTAAAAATTTCTGGGCAAAACATTGACTACTAATAAGGCCATTTAATGCAAAACAACAACCCTAAAAGGCCAACCTTTAATCTAAAAACAATTAATGTCTTGATACCCTCAAATGTAACTGTGCCATATCAAGACACATTGCTTTTTTCACAGACTGGTCTGATCTGCTGCAGTGATTTAGCCTTTGTTATAAGTCAAACCTGCTTCTGTCCTCCATGTGGTTGACTTTCAGCTTTTATCCTACACTACTCTTTTTTCATCAGGTCGGCTGGGCCCCATGGTGTCCTGCACCCTCAAACTGGGAATCTCCATCTTAAATGGAGGCAATGTGCAAGTTCAGCAGGTCAGATTATTCAGCTCAAATATCCAACTATATTCATTTATGTGTCCTATTAACGGTATCATTCTTATTCTTCCGTCCTTCCATCAATATGTAAATACGCCTAATATATTATGAGACAACACTGCAGGAGCACTTGTTTTTGACAGTAGGATATTTAATGCATTTCATCTCCTATCCCAGAAAATGCTTGATTACCTGAAAGAGAAAAGAGATGCAGGCTTTTTCAAGAGTCTCTCAGGACTGATGCAATCTTGCAGGTACCGTTATATTAACTGTACTGCAAAAAGGAACTGTGTTGACATCAAGGCCTTCTATTTTACTTTTGAATTTTTCTTCTCCTAGTGTCTTGGACTTGAATGCATTTGAGAGGCAGAACAAAGCAGAAGGACTTGGCATGGTGACAGAGGAGGGTTCAAGTAAGTTAAGAGATGTCTTATGAGATGGGCAGTTGGATTCAACCTGTTTTCCCTAGTCTTCTGAGCATCACATTCCTGACACAAGTTTCTCTTGAAGTTGAGTAGATACCTGCTGTTAAAAGCAACCAATTTTACTCTTGATTACAAAACAAAAATCATATAATTTTCCCTTCACCAAACTAATGCTGAACCATGCAACGTTATAACCTCAGTGTCAGAGCTGTTAAATGCTAGTTCCTAAGTAGTCATGTCTGTATGGCCCTCGTGGATAACTGTGAGGGACCGAGCTGGCAGGCATGAGGAGTTTTTAAGTAGTTAGGTTAGTAGTTAGTAGTTAGTAGTTAGTAGTAGGTTTTTATTTATGAAAAAAAAAAACTAATTTACAGAAAACAGGAAGTTCTGGGCCCATAAAAGGTCATAAGAGGTCAACTAAACAGATTATAACTCAGGTAACATAACCTTAGCATAAGCTGGACCAAACTAAACAGACCTAACAAGACTGAGACATGGGGGAAACTTATATAGTGGCTGTTCAGGCCATTCTGACACAAAGTAGGTAGACAAACACATTACATAGACAAACTACAATAGCTATATATCATGTTAAACCAACGCTACCTAATATGAACTAAGTATAAATCAATCAAATAATCATAACAAAGTATAACTAGCAAAAAAAAAAGAACACAACTCAAAAATGTAATACTCTGCCACCCACGTGATGTGGGGAAAACATGGCGCAGTCCAATTATCCATTCCCTATTTAAACAGCTTAGAGTCAATTGGAGGTCCTTTAGTCTGTCAGCCAACGACCCCAGCAGCAACTCCTTAGGAACTGGTAACTCAAAAAGAAAGGTATTTATTTCACAGAACCTAACTTAAACAAAGATAATGAACTTGAAATTGGCTAAATTGACAAAGTTAACTAAAGGTGTGCACCCAAATAGAAAACTAAGTCCAATAATTAAATAAAATGTTTGTAGAACTAAAGTGTGTGTCCAGTTATTTATTTTGTATAATGTGCTCAAAACAACAGTCACCACCATGAGTTGTTGTTTCCATGTGTGGCTGCTAGTGCGCCACCCCCCCCCCCTCACTGTGACAGCGAGAGAGGTAGTCTGCTGTCGCATTGAGTCTGCAGGGAATGTGCTCTACTGTAAAGCGGAAGGGTTGCATCTGAACAATGTCTGAAGGCATCTTAAAACCTAGTGGCAAGTCCGGAGCTACTGGAACTGGGGATTTTATGACAATGTGCTGGAACTTCTCCTGCCTCTTTTGCTTGCGTGACTGCCGGAGCTTCTCTGGTTGAGTGTCCAGGTCTGCATCATAAAAAGGCAGGGCACTGAGGGTAACAGAGGGCTCATCTACCAGCTTGGCCGGGGCTTTGGTTACGGCAACTGTGAGGTTTGTTCAACAAATCAGATAAGACCGGCAGGTCACTACCCAGCACTACTGGGAAAGGAAGGTTGTCAGCAACTCCAATGTTCAATAGGTAGGGTTGTCCTTGCACTTCACTTCACCAACAGCTTTGACAGTTTTACCTTTCGGTTGGATCCACTTCCCGTAAAGCTCCTTCAGTCTTACATACAGCTCCTTGGGACTTTCACAAGGAATGAGGCCGTCACAATGACACAATCAAAATCACATTGCTATCAATGTGAATTTTGATCAATACAAATTGTTTGCTGTGTGTGCTACAGTCTTGCAATCACTGAAGTTGAAGTGTGTTGTCTTTTACAGTAAAACAAGCAGGCGTGAGTTTTAAATATATTATGGGGTTGTGTAATATGTAGGATGGGACTAAGTATAAGTATTAACCCAATTTCTGTTAACCTTTGTGTGGTATGAATGTATCCTGTTATTTCAGAGCAGAGGTCTGTGAGTGGCTGTTAACAATGCAAAACTTGTCTTAGAGGACATGGTCCAGCATTAAAACAAATCTCTCTTAAACACAAACACTCCTCACTTTTCACATCAAACAATGTGCGTCTTTTCATCATTAAGTCCTCTGCTAAACATTTCCACCAAGTT
This sequence comes from Percina caprodes, assembly GCA_013375575.1. NCBI lineage: Eukaryota > Metazoa > Chordata > Actinopteri > Perciformes > Percidae > Percina > Percina caprodes. Next base: position 946,544 of record JABXJD010000225.1, read on the forward strand.
CTGTGTTTAACAATTCACTACTTGTGTCTCCTTGACAGTTATGAAACTTTCACCTTGACTAATGTTTTTCTTATTTGGTACTCATCTAGTTGGATACAACATAGACACAACCTAAGCCTATGATTTCCCCTCGTCTAAAATTATTATTTTTAACTGCATGACTTCAACAATCTATTCATAATTCTTCGTATTGTAACTCAATGTCCTCTCTTTTTGCTTATGTCTTCGTGTATTGTGTTTCTCCTTCCTGTCATTTAAATTAAAAAAACATCGATGGCAGTCCACACTCAGCGGGGTAAATAGCACATTTAGATCATCCTGATATGGCTATGCTTCCACCCTGAATGTCTTCTTCATATTTGTGGTCCACACTCACTGCTTTATTGCTACCCAGCCTCTTCATGCCCCAGATGTCCGTAGGGACGTACTGTGCATGCAGAGTGTCACAGAAATTGGATTTTGAAGAATACATTGCCTGTTATTTGTTCCCATTTCCTTCATGTTAACATTTACTAATGCAAATCCTATTACTTATGCTCAAATCTGTTGTACTAGTGCCGCCTCTTAAGGGTTTGAGTGAAAGTTTGTGGACTCTTCCACAGCCTAAGCAAAGCTTTGTCTTGCTTTGGATTTTGGGCCTTTTTCACAAAGCTGGCTTACATACACTTTCACATGGTTTTATATGCTCACAGAAATGTTTTTGTGCTCATTTTGTTTTAACTGGATTATCTGGTTGATTTTGAAAGTGCTTCATCATGCCCAATCCCAGCCCACATGTGAAAGTTTTCAGGCTTCCTCCAGCTTATGGAAATATCCTAGTGTTTCACTGTTATTTTAACAAAGAGCATCTTTACAAAATGCACTTTGGATGCAGTTTTGAACCTGCAATCTAAAGGCACCGGACTTCAAACATGTTTCATACAAGAAACCTGTCCTGCTTGCCTCATATTAGACCCTTTAATGTTGGATAAATAAAAAAGTTACTTTGTGTAGGTTCACAGTTGCATTTTCTTCTAAGGTTCCAAGGTGCTACAGAATGATGAGTTCACTAAAGATCTCTTCCGGTTTTTGCAACTTCTATGCGAGGGGCACAATGGAGGTGAGGTTGCACTTTTGTGTATTTTAAAGTCATGCGTTTTTTATTTTTTTAAAAATGAAGCAATGTTTTGTTTCTATAACTTGTTTCCGCACTGCACCACAAGAAACAGTGGAAAGGACAGGGATAACAAAATTTGTCTTACTTTTATCAGATTTTCAAAACTTTCTGAGAACTCAAACTGGAAACACTACCACAGTCAACATTATTATCAGCACTGTGGACTATCTGCTCCGTCTTCAGGTGTGTAAAACACAAAATATAAAGCCACAACATCTACACCCTATTACCTTTCAGCCTTTACTAATACATGTACTACCATTTTCCTTGTCTACCAATGTCATTCTGCTCTCTAGGAGTCTATCAGCGACTTCTACTGGTACTACTCTGGCAAAGACGTCATTGATGAGACCGGAAAATTAAACTTCTCTAAAGCATTAGATGTTGCCAAACAGATATTCAACTCACTGACTGAGTATATTCAGGTAAGAAAATGATCCCTCAGACAACACTGTTTCTTAGTGGAATTGCTTTCATCAAATATTTAGAGATGGGTTTTCCTCCAACCCCTATCTCTTTTCTACAGGGCCCGTGTATTGGGAACCAGCAGAGTTTAGCTCACAGCAGACTGTGGGATGCAGTTGTGGGCTTCTTGCATGTATTTGCCAACATGCAAATGAAGCTGTCTCAGGTACAATAAAACTTAAGTTCTTCTATTTGTACATTGCTGAGAGGCTAATAGGTGAACATACAGAGTCTAAACAGTTCTGTTCTTGCTTTGGGAAGACTCTTTTAGAGCAAAGCTTTAACAAAAATGCTTTAATCTTCTTTTAGGACGCCAGTCAGATTGAGCTTTTAAAGGAGCTGATGGATTTACAGAAGGACATGGTTGTCATGTTGCTGTCTCTGCTAGAGGGTAAGAGTCTGGAGCAGTTATTCACTGTCAAAGAAATGACATGACTAAAAATCTGTCTCTCAAAATATTTGTAATGTCTTTTGTTACAAATCCAATAGTATATAATGCATCATCTTTGTGTATTATTAGGTAATGTGGTGAACGGAACAATTGGAAAGCAGATGGTTGACACTCTGGTGGAGTCTTCTAACAATGTGGAGGTGATCCTTAAGTTCTTTGATATTTTCCTTAAACTAAAGGACCTGACATCCTCTGACAGCTTCAAAGAGTATGACCCTGAGTGTAAAGGCATTATTTCAAAGAAGGAGTTCCAGAAGTCAATGGAGAGCCAGATGCAGTACAGCCAGTCTGAGATTGAATTCCTGCTCTCGTGTGCAGAGGCCGATGAGAATGACATGTTCAGTTACAAAGAGTTTGTGGAGCGGTTCCACGAGCCGGCCAAAGATATTGGCTTCAACATAGCAGTGCTGTTGACCAACCTGTCTGAACACATGCCACATGACTCCAGACTCACCACCTTCTTAGACTTGGCAGAGAGCGTACTTAGCTACTTCGAGCCTTATCTGGGCCGTATTGAAATCATGGGCAGCGCAAAGCGCATTGAGAGGGTGTACTTTGAGATCAGCGAGTCGAGCCGTGAGCAGTGGGAGAAGCCACAGGTGAAAGAGTCCAAACGTCAGTTCATCTTTGATGTGGTCAACGAAGGCACGGAAAGCGAGAAGATGGAGATGTTTGTGAATTTCTGCGAGGACACAATTTTTGAGATGCAGCTAGCCTCACAGATCTCTGAGCCAGATGTGGGTGAACAACCTGAGGAGGAGGAAGAGGAAGAAGCACACAGTGTCATGGACGAAGTGGTTGGAGAGGAAGAGGGTGCCCTGGAGTCGGCCTCAGCCTTCACAACCGCATGCCGCTCAGTCAAGAAGAAGATTGGTCATGTCCGCCAAATCTTTACGGTTAAAAATGTGCGCAAGCAGTTCAAGAAAATCAAGAAGCTGAGCATCAAGGAGATTATCACCAGCTTTTTCTCCTTCTTCTGGATGCTTTTCACCGGCTTCTTCAAGGGAATCTACGGTCTCATCTTTGGGTTCTTTCATGTCATCTGGTCCTCCATGTTTGGTGGTGGCCTGGTTGAAGGGGCCAAGAACATAAAGGTGACGGACATCCTCGGAAACATGCCTGACCCAACCCAGTTTGGTATCCATGGAGATGTGATCGAAGGAGAGAAAGTGGAGGCCATAGAGTCAACTGGAAGCTTGGATGACACCATATCACCAGTAGGCGACCTGGCAGAGGTGGATGCAATGTTGGAGCTGCTGTCCAATCCCAAGAAGGAAGGAGGAAAACATCTTGAGCTTGGCTTGGGTGATGTTTCCGAGTTGAGTGCAGAGACATCCACTACTGAGCAAAAGAAGGTTAGCATTCACAATTAAATTAATGATTTAAAACCCTGTAGATACCTACTTACCATTATCACTTCCATTGAGTCTCTCAGCCCATGTATTACTTCTCTTGCAGAAAGCTGCTGCCAAGCCTGTTGTAACCCCCGAGAACGAACCAGAGAAAGCAGAGTGAGTAAAATTAAGAGTGAGTAAAATTAAGAGAGAGGATCATCATACAATATAAAAATAACTGCTTTGAATACAGCGCAGAGAACCAGGAGAAGGAGGACAAGCCAAAGGAGGAGGTCAAGGAGCCAGTGGCGGAGGAGAAGCCCAAGACCAGATTGAGTCAGACTAAAGGGGCGACACCCGCCTTCATGTTGAGTATTGTTGCTGGTCTGGAAGTCTTAATGACCAAGATTGTGGTAAGCTCTCACACTATTTATTCTTTCTTTTAAATAGTTTCATAATGTATTTTACTTCAATATTGTTCATGGTTCAGCACTTATTCCTTTTTCTATAAATTGTTTCCAGAATGTGGATAGGAAATAACAAAGAAGTCTGCAGTTGGTCTCGCCACTAATTAAAGCTTTTCCCTACAGAACTACCTGGCTCGTAACTTCTACACACTGCGTTTCCTGGCTCTGTTTGTGTGTTTTGCCATCAACTTCATTCTTCTCTTCTACAAGGTAGCTCGATTCAAGTTTCCATCCATATTTAGTGCAAATTTTAACAGAATTTTCAGAAAACAAATGAAATAAACTGCAAAACAATGTGCTTGTCCTTCCACTACTGTTTAGTAGTAGGAGTTAAGAGGTGAATGCATTGAGATTAAAAGATGCTATTAAACAATTTTAAAAGCAGAGGGTGCAACAAGATGAGATGATTAAAAGATTGTTGTAAGATGTATTTCTGGCACTCAACTCAAATCCACTCAAAGTGAAAATTCACATGAAAACGTGTAGATTACAGTAACCATAGCAAGGGACATGCGACGTATCAAATATATGTGATATATTCCCATATCTTTTCATATGTGACATGTTAGATGACCATATTGTAATATTGAGATATTTCTTATGCACACACACACAAACACACACACACACACACACACACACACTAAACTGATCAATCTTGCTCATCAGTTTGACGTCAATTCAAAATTTGTGTGATGCGATACAGTTATTTTAGGGAAAAGTATGAAAATATCAGTGTATATATACAAAACATAGCGGCATAGCCTAAACATTTAGTCTTTCTTTTTAAGTTATGATCGTTTCATCAGTTTCTTCAACTTGTTTCATCAAAACCTTTTTTTCATTCAACAAAAGAAGCCAAACTTCTCTTAATGTTGTCTTAACACAATCAGCTGTACAAGACAAGAAATTGAATGCCAACTTCTTGGCTATCCTCATTTCATACAAAAATGCATTCATAAGTTCAGCAGGACCCGATGTGAAGCTTAAGCAGTCTGGTTTAGCCACCTGAAATGTTGTTTTTTTTCTGTTCATTCCTACGCTGTGGTAGGGGAATACTAAACATATCCCTTGCCCAGAGGTATCATTAAAAAAACATTACACCTTGATTTCAATGTAATGATCTACTAACTTTCCCCCAGGACAAAGAGTAAAACCAAAATGATACGCAAATGTAAGAAATGTGTAATGGGGAAAAAGGCAAATTACACATTATTCATTGTACTGTATATGTGATATGTACTATTTGCTCTTTAGGTCACTGAACCTGATGAAGAAGTCGATGAGGAAAGCACCTGGGGTGCGGACGAGGAGGATGATGAGGACACGCTCTTCGACATGGATGAATTTAGCCTGCAGGAGAGCACTGGCTACATGTTACCAACACTGCGCTTCCTGGCTATATTTCACACTGTCATCTCACTCGTCTGTCTGGTTGGGTACTACTGTCTGAAGGTAGGTATATTCATTAAACTATTACTGCTTCAACAGACTTCACTGAGCTGACATTAATTTCTTTGCAGATGATCCCATTTGTAAGTTACAGTTTTAGTCACCCATCGTTAATATTTTGCCTCTAGGTTCCTTTAGTGGTGTTCAAGAGAGAGAAGGAGATTGCCAGGAAGCTTGAATTTGACGGTCTCTACATCACTGAACAGCCGTCTGACGATGACATCAAGGGCCAGTGGGATCGCCTCGTCATCAACACCCCGTAGGACGCTGGCCTTGTTCACACCCGGCCTTAACATTAGTCTGAAAACTGGATCCTCTTTATGATTTATGGGATTCATTTAACAACTTGTTTTTGTAAAGAAAATAAGATTCAACTTTTCCTCACCAACACACACATACCACTTTCTCTAGTAAACTGACAATAGCCACCTAATCCTGCTTGTTCCAATATCCAGTTTCATAAAAATTTATTTTTGTTTATCTGTCTCCCACCTTGGTGATCAGCATGAGAAAGTTCAGAGTATTAATTGATTAATCATTTAGTTCCCGTTCTCATGCTATTATAAACGTAATGCTTTTTATTTATTTTTTTTAAATGTTGTTTAGGCAGAAAAACATGTCCAGAACCACAACACACGACATTGAACTAAGTGTGTGGGCATTTGTCCTTATTTCCTCTGACATGTTATAGAATAAACAATTATTCTATTTACATGTGAGGGTCAAAAAACTGCACCAGTTTTCACCTGGGAATTCTAATTTTTAAACAAACAAACAATATATAAAAATTAAAGCTTCTCTAATAGGTCGCTCTAATGAAACTATTTCTTTGCTGAGTTTCACCTTTATTTCCTATAACAGGTCTTTCCCCAACAACTACTGGGACAAGTTTATCAAACGCAAGGTGAGCGTTAGGAGAATTTCAGGTCAAAGTTACAATACTGTACAGTGTGTTATTAGGATCCCTCAAATCTAAAAGTAGTGACAATTGATCAACCTGACACAAATATAAAAGATGATAATAATAACCAGATATGTAATAATATCCTAGTGAGATATCCAGGGTTGTTTATCATTTTAATGTCAAGATTAAGATTTTATTCCAAGAATCCATTTTAGAAAATTGTTGATGTAATGCAGTTTTAGTAGTTTTAGTAGTATGTGAACATGGTATGTCAGGGTAATGTTGCCATGTGTTATACATTATCTGAGATAAGTAGTAAAATTAAGTATTTGCTGGGCAGACCCTCTGTGCTGCATCGTCTTCAAAACACACTTTAGACTTCTTTCTCAGTTAGCTGTCAAGCGACCGATCTGATCTCTGCTGCCCTACCTCTGAATGTTTAGGTGATCAACAAATACGGTGACCTGTATGGAGCTGAACGCATCGCTGAGCTCTTAGGTCTGGATAAGAGTGCTCTGGACTTTGACCCAACAGTGGAGACTGTAGAGAAGGAAGCTTCCCTGCTCTCCTGGTGAGAACCACACTATTGTTTTCTCAATTAACAACCACTGAAAAAAATATTTTATAGGACAGATAAAGACATGAAAGGGGAGATAGAGGGAGAATCAAATGCAGCAAAGGGCCGCAGGTCGGAGTCAAAACCGTGGCCGCTTTGTCGAGCCACTCAGGCCTGAAAGTGCCCATGAACCGATGCGGTTGGATAAGTTCTGAAATAAAAGTAAATCCCTAAACTTAAATAATCCAGTAGAGCAATGCCATTACTGTGATTGAACATTTTGTGTTCTCGTTGGCAGGCTAAGCTCCATTGATACAAAGTACCACATCTGGAAAATGGGCGTGGTTCTGACTGACAATGTAAGTTTATTTTACTACTAAAAGAACTTTGTATTCATAGCACTGTGGAAGAAATGAAGCGAAAAACCTTAAATGAGCTATGTTGTTTTTTTAAAAATGTGTCACAGTATGCCAAACTCTACATTAACATTTGTACATGCTAAAGGACAGATATTCAAATATGCAAAGCAATGACATTTGTATTCCATCATTTGTCACTAATTAATAGCCTTTTTTTCCTGCAGTACTTTCTGTATCTGATCTGGTACGCCACCATGTCCGTTTTTGGACACTTCAACAACTTCTTCTTTGCTGCCCATTTGCTGGACATTGCGATGGGCTTCAAGACCCTTCGCACTATCCTGTCTTCTGTCACTCACAACGGCAAGCAGGTACTTAGTTCAACCAGCAGAGGGAGCCAGAGTACAGATAAGAAGATCAATAATAATCACTCCACACTCATGTCACAGAGCAGTTTTTCTTACAACTTTCCTTTTTTTAGAGCTCCTACTCAGAACTAGAATTAGCCCTACGATTAAGGAAAGGTTTATGGGGTTTTGAAGTGTTACAAGTTTAGAAGAATTTGGAGAAATACTGTTATTTTAGACCCTCATCTTACATTGAGATTGAGTTTCTGCAAATAATCTGCATGCACGGTACATGTGGTCTGTGGTAGATAATAGGGACAAAACGACTACCATCGTGATTCATATTTAACACCAAGATAATCAAATCAAGAAATTAACTTTTGGAAAAAATGGATGGAGCTTTGAACTAGAAACTGTGTGCATATGGACATTTTCAGTCCTCCAGCTCACAGGATAACTAGTAATAAACATGAGAAATAAGTTAATGAATAAAAGTAAAAAGGGCAACAGGACTTGCTGTCTGCCTGTTAGATAAGTGGCATAACTTCCTCAAGAAAATCTTTTGTTTTTCAGAAATTTCTTGTAACTAATAGGGAGTTGGAGTCATTCACACTTTATCAAACAGGGTTATTGTGAGAAACTGTGAAGTGAACATATTTTATGTAAAAAAAAAGCTTTTGAGCTATAGATAACTGTATCTAATTTCTTTCTTTATTCATCAGACAAATTAAAGATAAGATCATTTTTTATTTACTTCTCTATGATTTGAAAGAATGTAAGCTGGGAAGTCTGAACAGTTTGCTAAACGTTATGCATGACTGAAATAGCTCGCTAAAAGTAATGCTTAACCAGCTCAAATAATTAGCTATATTGTTATGGATAAATGGTGAAATATTAATAGACAGCCAAAAGCCTGGCTTTGGAGGTAGAGCGCGTCATCCTTTAATCACAAGATAGGCAAGGTCGCTCCCGTTGGGCAGGAGCAGGATGCCCAGCGCTGTACATGGCAGCTGCACCACCATTGGTGTAGAAATGTGTGTGTGAATGGGTGAATGAGAGTTGAAAAATTATACAGTGCTTTGTCCTGTTAGGGAGAAAGGTGCTCTATATGGGAAATTCAGTCCATTTAAAAGAAATGGATAAATATATGGAGAAAATAATGGGCAACATGCCAATATTAATGCAGAACAACAAGCGGGTAAATTGCAGATCACCACTGGGGCATGAAAAAGTTCAGTAATGACAACGAATTTGATTCACTGAATTGCTGAAGGTCTCCAAAGTCTTTGAATACTGATGAAAGTCGCCCTGAGATCCTAAATTCAGCTCTAGATGCCTGGAAAATATTGCAGTTATTTTGTGCTCCACTTTCTCTTTTAAAGAAAACTGCTGTGATGTTGATTCAGTCAAAAACAACAAAGATTTCTCTCAAAATCTACATTTAATCAAGAAAAGGTGTTGGTGCCACCTCAACTCTCAGCTAAAATTGTCACTGGGAATAATTAAAGGTCAAATGAAATGATGTTCCAATACATGTAAATTCTGTATTTCAGAATATTATTATTATTATTGACTTTTTCTCCTTGTAGCTCGTGCTGACTGTGGGTCTGCTGGCGGTGGTCGTCTATCTCTACACTGTGGTGGCCTTCAACTTCTTCAGAAAATTCTACAATAAGAGCGAGGATGAAGACGAGCCTGACATGAAGTGTGACGATATGATGACGGTATGCCTGGCTACCTTCAACTATATATATTTATTTAGGAAAGAATTGTGATAATAGAAAATAGCTTTCCAATGCTGCAGCACACAGCAAGGGCAAATGTTTGCATTTGACAAAGCTTTTATTTTGAATGTTTCATCTTGGTGTGAAAGCAGGTAGTAGGTAGCTGTGGTCAGGATTCATTTTCAAAACTGTAATCATGCAACTTGCAAATCAAAAACATCACAAACCTACGACAGCGTATTAGGGCCATTCTTTATGCTTCATGCTTTTTATTACTAGTCACACACTGAAATCCTTAGCCACATTTAGTGCACGGTATATAGTTTTTAAATAAGAACACACAATGAAATGCAGCTTAATACTTTTCATCTTATAAAGTAAAGCTCTAACTTATTGTACTTTCCTGTTTTTCTCTTGGCAGTGCTATTTGTTCCACATGTACGTGGGTGTGAGAGCTGGAGGTGGTATTGGAGACGAGTTGGAGGACCCAGCTGGAGACCCCTATGAGCTCTACCGCATCCTGTTTGACATCACTTTCTTCTTCTTCGTCATTGTCATCCTGCTGGCCATCATTCAGGGTACACCATCTTTGCTTTGTCATGCCGTTTATCGGTGTTTATCATCCTAAAGCAGAAATGCCACTAAAAATGCTTGTTCTATGTCCAACTGTTTCCTTCAGGTTTGATCATTGATGCCTTTGGTGAGCTGAGAGACCAGCAGGAGCAGGTGAAGGAGGACATGGAGGTAAGACTCTGGTGCAGCTACAGTAGGAGCCAAGCTGTGTGTATGGAAGGAGGAAACATTTCAGCCACAAAGTTCTTTTCATTTAGTCATATGCTAATGTATAGATGTGGAAGAAAATATTGATGCTAAGGGAGCTTTCATACCAAACATAGCTGGTTTAATGTTAGTGTGGTTCCTTTGGGCTGGTGTGAAAAACTCTGGGGCAAATTACAGAACCGCCTGAAAAAGGAGGATTTGGGATCACTCCAAGAAAGATTCTGGTTTGTTTACTGTGTAAATTTGATTTCATTATAGTAGATACTGTATGTGATTTTAACATTGTTTAGTAAAATCAAGGAAGTAATCCTATAAAGTTAAAAAATGAATGGAAATAATTTGGTAACCGTGGTACGTGTGTCCTACGTTATGGGAGTGTGGGGATTTGATTATCTGATTATTTTTTTGTTAATGTGTTTTAGTTCAAAGGACTTTAAGTTTCATATCTTAAGTTTGTATTTTGATACATTTTATTCATCAGAACTTAAATATATTTTGATGTTTCCTGGTTCCGTTGTTACAGTTAAACAAATTATTGTCATATTATTTGAATGAGAACTCATACATAACTACAAATAACTAATGTTAGGGAAATCTCTTTATGTTTTGTAACGAGTTTCTGGATTTTTTTTTTTAAATATACATCAGCCCATATATATCGGCATATCCTATTTTTAAATAACCAAATATTGTCAGTATCGGCCTTAAATATCATTTATAAGTCGGGCTCTAATGCAGGATGACGATTGCCAAAACTGTCAACTTAATGAGTTACTTTAAGACTTTATGCTTCCAGTTTTTAATTCTTTTGTAAAAAAACATTCAGTGTGCACATCAACCAGAACTAAAAGGCACAAATGTTTTATTCCTCCCGACCAAGTGAACAAAACTACAGGTGTGAAATCGGCCTATTTACAGTAGAGAATAAGAGTATTCAGTATAGGTTGACCTTCTGTATCAAAATGAAAACAACCCCTCCTGTTCCTCTTTCAGACCAAATGCTTCATCTGCGGCATCGGCAATGACTACTTTGACCGGACGCCTCACGGGTTTGAAACCCACACCTTACAAGAGCACAACCTAGCTAACTATCTGTGAGTGCAGCGAAACCACAGTCAGTATGTATTTCTGATTTACAATGTGGACATTTTTCACACCAATCATGTTCCACCTGTGTGCAGGTTCTTCCTAATGTACCTGATTAACAAGGACGAGACTGAACACACGGGTCAGGTACGTCATGAGTTTCCAATTCTATGTTTGGATAATTTAGCTTAATGTAATTTACGCTACATTTTCTTCTGTGAGATCTCATGTCTGATCAATCTTAAATCAGCAATGGAGGGTTACTGAAACTTCAGTAGGTTTTACTTGTGCAACATATCAACCCACTTGTTATGTTACGTAAGTAGAGCTTAGCAGGAGGAAGAAGCAAAGCGTGGGTATACTTTGCCTTTTATATATTAACTTGTTGTTGTTGTCGTGCGCCTAAGATTCAAGTTTTTTTTTTTATTGGGTGTGCACTTTTTTTCATGTCACAAATTTAGCAGAATGAACATAAAATTCTAAAGTCACAAAGCTTTGATGTTGTAAACACAATTACGTCATTAGTGTTTTTGTAGAAAATAAAGACACTAGGCCTTATAGATCATTCAGTTTAGGTCCTAATCCAAATGATACTTTGATGTATTAACCTAGGCCCTGGAGGATTTGGCAATTTATCTGCAATTCGTCATTTTTGACACATATCCCTATCACACAGTCGGCGTGGAAGCGGCCTTTGCTTTTGTGAAACAGGTTCCAAATATTCAGTATAGTATGACCATGATTTTTATTTTTTTTTAACTTTTTATAACATAATATACAATCACTTTTTTGACATTTTTAAAACATACTATACTGATTTATTCTGCAATTGTTTTTATGAAATACATTACTTTTTGACGGCATACTATACTATGAATGACTTTTTTTGACATACTATACTATGACTTTTTTGACAAACTATACTATGACTTTTTTGACATACTATACTATGACTTTTTTGACAAACTATACTATGACTTTTTTGACATACTATGACTGACTTTTTTTGACATACTATACTATGACTTTTTAACGTACTATACTATGAATGACTTTTTTTTACATACTATACTATGACTTTTTTGACATACTATACTATGAATGACTTTTTTGACATACTATACTATGACTTTTTTGACATACTATACTATGACTTTTTGACATACTATACTATGACTTTTTTTTATACTATACTATGACTTTTTTGACACTATACTATGAATTACTTTTTTTTTTACTTACTATACTATGACTTTTTTGACATACTATACTATGAATGACTTTTTTTGACATACTATGAATGACTTTTTTGACAAACCATACTATGACTTTTTTGACATACTATACTATGAATGACCTTTTTTGACATACTATACTATGAATGACTTTTTTTGACATACTATACTATGAATGACTTTTTTTGACATACTATACTATGACTTTTTGACATACTATACTATGACTTTTTTTGACATACTATACTATGAATGACTTTTTTTGACATACTATACTATGACTTTTTTGACATACTATACTATGACTTTTTTGACATACTATACTATGAATGACTTTTTTTGACATACTATACTATGACTTTTTTGACATACTATACTATGACTTTTTTTGACATACTATACTATGACTTTTTTGACATACTATACTATGAATGACTTTTTTTTACATACTATACTATGAATTATTTTTTTGACATACTATACCATGGCTTTTTTACATACTATACTATGACTTTTTGCATTTTTTATGACTTACTATATTATGAATTTTTAAAACTTTGACATACTATACTATGACTTTTTTCTCATTTTGATGACATAATATACTATGACATTTTTTGTATTGTTATGACACTAAACTGACTTTTTTCTTATTTATAACATACCATACTGTAATTATTTTGCAATTTTTTTAACATACTATGACGTTTCTGCCATTTTTGACTTTCTCATTTGTATGACATACTATATTATGACTTTTTATGACATAATATACAATTACTTTTTTTACATTTAGACATACTATACTATGCCTTTACTTTTAATGACATACTATACAATTATATTATTACTTTGATTACATAATATACAATGACTTTTTTTTTTTTACATTAAGACATACTATTCTGACTGACATTTTTCATCACATACTACCATTACATTTTTTGTAATTTTTTTGACATACAATGGCTTTTTTTTACATTATGACAAACTATACAATGACGTTTTTTAATTTTTATGACATACTATATCACGACTTTTTCCCCATTTCTATAACATACCATACTGACTTTTTTATGACTTTATAGCCATGTTTATGACATTTAAAACCCTCTACATCTTCATAAACTGATATCAGATCTGTTTCCCCCTCCAGGAGTCGTATGTGTGGAAGATGTACCAGGAGAGATGCTGGGACTTCTTCCCTACTGGAGACTGCTTCCGTAAACAGTATGAGGACCAGTTGGGTTAAGAGAGGGCCAGCCTTGTGTTGTGCCCCAAACACACCTCTCTACTTTCCGTCTAAGAGACACTGAACTTGACTTCACCCTGTTAACAGAACCTAAACACTTGCTGGAGTTTCTCCGCTGCCATGGTGTTGAGAAAAATAATCATTCATTGTGAATTCTGATACACAAAATAATTTTAAGAAAGCAAACATCATTTGGCATTTCGGGTTTGTGCATCCAAGTCCTTTTCCTTGTTACCGAAAAAGTCACTTACCACGACGCCTCTTTTATGCAAATTATTTTTTTTGATTCTGACTCACATTGCCTTTTCACTTGCTTAACCCCAACCTGTTGCACAATGTGTTGTGTGTAGACATTTGATACATCTGAAGGGTTACAGCATGACAACTGAATGTCTGAATATGCACAATTTCTAGGTTAACGCCAGGATGTTAGTGTCACTTACTACCAAACCAACTGAATGGATGTGCTGCTAGCATTGATCACTATTGCTCCAGTTGGCATCATATGACTTGAGTGAGACCTGCCTTTTCAAATCTGTCAGATGAAACGAGTTACAGAAGTTGGTTCTTTCTGGACCATAGACGACTCACTTTAGGTGTTTATCAAGTGCCAATGTGCCTTATGAGAAACTATGCAAAATACATTTATCATTTTTGTCCCTCCTGACAAAAGCAGTGCTCTGGCTCTGGATTACTTACAAGCAGATTTAGCTCAAGCTAGTTTTGTGGCTTTTAAATTATAAAAAGAGAAAACATTTGTTGTATAAAATCTAGATGATCATGTGTAAATGTTGCTTAGTTTGGTTTTGTTTCTCAGCTGTGGTGTCCTGCCCACCTGCAATTCTCTCCACAGTAGAAGAGCTGCCAAACAAAAACAAAAAAACTCTGGTTTAAGGATTTATTCATGACAAACTTTGTTAACTGCTATTATATGGTCATTTGTATGTATGTTGTAGCTTTGGTAAACTGCATTTCTTTTGATGAGAGGGAGGAAATTAATAAAGTAATAGACGCAATAAAGCAACGTTTCACTATCTGGCCGTCCCTTTATTTCAGCTGAGGTCCTCTGACGGTGCTGTGTAACTTTCACGACGAACAGAATTCTTCATCTGAAACATGTGCAGCAGGAACATTTGGACACATTATCACAAACTCGTACTGTTTTATACCTTTTAACATATGACCGCCGATTTTTTTTTTTAAAGTACAAAGCAGAGCCCAGGTGAAAGAGAAATTCAACAAACATCTGTCCAGCATGTACACTTTATAATTGGTTTTCAAGGTTGAATTCAAAACCAAAGTCCAGTTTATCAAGTCCTTTCCTTGGTGCTTGATGGTCAGGAGATCATGCTGTCGAGCCAGTTCTCCAGGTCCTCCTCGGTCATTTCCTGCCTGACGGAAGCAGCCTTTGGAGTTGTAATGACTTTGTCTTTCGTCTCCATCTTCTTTTCTGTCACCTCTGGTACCACGTCCTTCACTTCCTTACAGGCTGCAGATTTAAAGAACATGGTGGGAAAATGCTGAAGTTTAATTTCTGAAGGTAGACCGTGATTAGTATATATGATAGTGATTTAAAGACTAGTCAAATGGTCACAAGCTCCACCACTCATTACACCTGCTGTCAGTAAGAGCAACAGTAAAAATAAGTACAATTCCAAAATAGTGTTGCATTGGTGATATTCTCCAACAGAACCAGAACAGCTGTTATTACGCATGGCTGCAACGTTTTAAAGTGTCCAAACCACTAATTTGTTACACGCACCTGTAATGAATACTGACTATTATATTTCATAAATGTCCTACTATAATGCCATAACATTGGACCAAAACAAGTAAAATACATTTCATGTGTCATACAAATGTCATAATAAAGTCATAGTCTGTCATTAAAAAAGTCATAGTAAATAAATGGAAAAAAAAAAAGTCATAGTATACTATATCAAAGTAAAAAAGTCTTAGTATAGTATGTCGAAAAAAAGTGACAAGAGTCAAAGTATCGCATGTCGGAAAAAGTAAATGTATAGTATGTCGAAAAAAGTCATAACAAAGTATGTCAAAAAAAATAAAAGTATAGTATGTCAATAAAGATTATAGTATGGTATGTGAAAAAGAAAATCTAAATCATAAAATGTCATAGTATAGTATGTTGAAAACAAATTATAAAAAAGTAAATGTATAGTGTCATGAAAAAGTCATAGTATGTCGAAAAAAAATCACCAAAACATAATAAAAGTCATAGTACAATACGTCATAGTCTTTTAAAAAGTCAGTATAGTATGTCATAAAAATG
Source organism: Percina caprodes (assembly GCA_013375575.1). Taxonomy (NCBI): domain Eukaryota; kingdom Metazoa; phylum Chordata; class Actinopteri; order Perciformes; family Percidae; genus Percina; species Percina caprodes. The sequence goes on from JABXJD010000225.1 coordinate 962,402, forward strand.
TCATAGTATAGTATTTCATAAAATATATCAGAAAAGTCATAGTATGTCATAAAATAGTTTAAAAAAGTCATAAAATGAGAAGAAAATCCTAGTATGTCATAAAAAAGTCATAGTATATAGTGATAAAAGAGAAAATGTCAATGTAGTATGTCATAAAAATGAGAAAATAAAAGTTATAGTAGGTTAAAAAAAGTAAATAAATCCAAGAATAGTATTTTATAAGTAGTATTTTTATAGTATTTTAGTATTTAGTATTTCATAAAAAAAGTTTAAAAAGTCATCGTATAGTTTATCAAAAAAAATGCTTTAAAAAAAAATTTGTTATAAAAATATAACGTGTTAATTAGTGAATTTCCAGGTGCTGGTAGGTTGCCTTTGGACAGAACCAGACTAGCTGGTTCCCCTTGTGTCCAGTCTTTATGCTAAGCTAAGTGGCTGTTAGCTGTAGCTTCATATTTTCTGCACAGACGTGAGTGGTATCAATCAAATTTCGCAAAAAGTCAAACTTGAATATATTTGAGTTCTCAAATAACACATGCTGATTAGACTCACCGTTCTCTGGAACTGCACTCTGCTCGTCCTCGACACTGGCGAACTGGTTGCCCGAAACACCCAAGACTGGTTTCTGTAAACCGAGCAGCTGGTCCAGCTCTTCATCACCATCGTCCTCCACCGGCGGCTCTGCAGCGCTGGAGGAGACCTGCGAGTCGGAGCCCGACGCTGGGTCTGAAGCCATGGGGACTGTCTGGTTGGTGCTGGGGATTACTGAAGGTGCAGACGGAGGAGTGAATGTGGCCGTTTTGGGCACCTCCTGTTTAGGTGCGATGGTCACAGTGGGCAGCTCTACTGGAGTAGAGACCTGAAACAGGATTAGTGTAAAACTGAATGAAACACGGAGCTTGTAGTGAGCTTATCAACAAAAAAGGGCCGGACGAGATGGAGAAAATCAGATGTTCACGCTATTCTGGACCAAATGCATCAATATGGATATTGCGACAATATCAAAGGGTTGAAAATTTGTGTTTTCACAAAATATGTTCTACAATGACATTTTCGATAAATAATCATCAATAGTGTGGAAAACAGTTTCAAGAGAAATTATAGAAACACATCCCCCGACGATGTTGGTGTTTACATGCATGCACAAAATAGTGTGATGTTAAAAGACATCTGCAATTTTTCAAATGATATTCTGTGAAAAATTTTCACAACAGATTTTTGGAAAAAATTGAGTTAGTATGTGATTGTTATTATCAATTTAGACAACGTAATTATATATCTCGATATTTGATTTCATCACAATATGATTCCATTGAAAGAAAAAAAAGAAGAAAAAAAAAAATCACATTGAATTATCGCTCAGTGCTAAAAACAAAAAAACATTTAAAACCTGCAACCAAATTCCAAAATTAGACCAGTTTTTAATTTGAGTTCTTCCAGTAGAGACGCAGACAGACGGCCTACCTGATGCAGATCAGCCTCCAGGTTGAGTCTCTGATGGAGGGGCACTTGTTGAAGGATCTGAGCGAGGGCTGGGAGGTCCACGAACACGGCAGACATCTACAGAGCATCCAAGAAAACCACCGCGTTTAGATTCAATGTGTCTCAAACTAACGGAATCCACAAAATTTAGAGAAAACTGAATGAGAATTTAAAATCTACAGCCACGTTTTAAGCCCATAGGATCTTCATCGGGGTATACATTTAAAAGTCAAACTATAATTTCAGTATTGGGAGCTCTATTCGATGTACAGGGTTCAACGTTAAGGTTTTTTTTTTTTTGTAATACTTTGCTAAACCAAATGTTATGCAAACAGTCAACTAAATATTCACATTCCATTAGCTAATTGCATTCTTTCATATCTAAATTTCGATTCGAAAACTATTAATCCTTCAGCCAATTGTCAGTAGGATTCATCTTCTGGGAAACATGAATTTCTGTCCAAAATGTGGTGCCAATCTGATAGCTGTTGAGATATTTCAGCGTAGCCTAAAATGGTGGACCCAACGACAAACAGACGCTAGTCGCTGGCGAGCTAACAAAGCTACATTAGCTCTTTCTGCTTTTTTAACTGTTCTACATTTTGACGTAACGCCTGTTTGAGGGATCCATACTTGAAAAGTGGGTTAAATCCATGAAAGACAAAGAAACGATGCTGAATGCTGCAGATTGGGTAGAAGATATAGATTTATCTGACTGGTTGCAGATAAGTTGGGGTAGAAACATTGGTTTTCAGAGCTGTTAGACACAGATTATCAAATGTCTGAGGAGTGCCGAGTCGAACGCTTTCACCACAACCAACCAATCAGTAGTGGTGGAATTCTGGGTGGAATAACAGGGTGAATGTGAATAATTTTAGACGAAAGAAGAGAAAGCTTTTCTGTGTTCAAACACAGAAGGAAGAAATACTTGAATGCTACATGATGTTAGACATCGGGATTAGCTTAGTTTAGCATGAAGACTGGAAGCAGGTGGAAACAGCTAGCCTGGCTCGGTGCAAGGTAAAAAAAAAAAAAATGCCTACCAGCACCTCTAATGCTCACTTTTTATCTGTACAAAAACAGTAAAACAGTAGAAATTAAAATGTGTGGTGCCGTTGCTTCCCTATTATTTATATGTATACATTTTGCAATGGAAACAAAAACTGAAACATGCTGGTCAACATCTATGTCCTGGCTAACAAAGAAAAGCTACCTTGCTACTAGCTAACAGCTCATCGAGGTTTTAAGCCAATCCATGGAGGTGTCATGCATCTAAAAAAATAAAATAGAGAGAGAGACATGAAGGTCTGAGCTCCAACAATGACTGAATTGAAGTCATAAAGTAAACTTGAGCAATCTGAGCAACACTGTACTGGATTGGGGCAAAATAGCCTTGAAAACGTTCAATGTGGAAAAAAAAAAAACTCGCACAAAGAAATAAATAAAAAAAAGTACACAGAATCAAATGCCCCCAAGAGACTGTTTAAAATGATTTTTTAATTGTTTGAGGGATCCATACTTGAAAAGTGGGTTGAATCCATGAAAGACAAAGAGACGATGCAGAATGCTGCAGACTGGGTAGAAGATATAGATTTACCTGACTGGTTGCAGATGAGTCCATCTCCCAGTGTTTTTCTTCTGAAAACCGGAACTGAGTGAACGAATCCCCTGAGAAAGACACACAGGAACAGGGTTAGACATGTGACCACTGCAGTCAACGTGCTGCAGGACTGCCGTCTGGATTAATTAAAATCAAAAACCACACGTGTCTCCCTTAGTTCATTAATTTCTCTTAATTACAAAGACAACTCCAGGCTCATGTAATCCGAGCAGTGTGAGAGGGAAAGCAGGGTGAACATGTGACAGAACTTTGTTTATCAAAATATCAACTGGCTAAGGCAGGGCTTAAAGTGGGAAAAAAATCCTGAGCCTGAAATTATTCTTTTGGGGAGGAAATCCACAGCTAAATGTTTTGATATGCACGCATTAAAGTTAATTTGACTGGCAAAACAGTTACATTACATACTATATTACATACATACAATACTAAAAGTCATCATTTTTGAGAAGTAAAAAGTTTTGGATACATTTTTACATCTTCCAACCATATATTAAATTAAGAGTCAATGTAGATTTTCATATTGCAATAATATGATAATCCTACATTGAATCAAGCTCTGCGTTAATTAGAGCTGCGTTCCTTTCATATTATTGGTAAGTGAAATCATTTGACTCGACAATATTATTAAATCGCATGCCAGTTCCCTAATTTATTTATTTTTCCTCCCGGCCGCACGCCAGCGATCCGGCACGGTGCCGGACCACTTTAAGCCCTGCTGAGGGCTCTCGTAACTACAAGGGCGCTGAGGCTGTATTATTAATAAGCACAAACAGCAGCAGCAGCAGCAGCAGCAGCACACGCTGGGGTAGAGACACTGGTTTTCAGAGCGGTTAGACACAGATGATGAAATGAGAAAACTTTCCAGAGGAGACCTGTGTTTGGTACAGAGGGAAGCCATGTATGAGGAGTGCCGAGTCCAACGCTACACATCCAGTACAAACTGCTCAACAAGGATGCCGAGTGTCAGATGTGAAGCACCACTATTAAAACCCCTCATGTTGTGGATGTGGCTTTCACCACAACCAACCAATCAGTAGTGGTGGAATTCTGGGTGGAATAACAGGGTGAATGTGAATAATTTTAGCAGGAGGAAACGGCTAGCCTGGCTCTGTGCAAGGTAAAAAAAAAACAAAAATGCCTACCAGCACCTCTAATGCTCACTTTTTATCTGTACAAAAACAGTAAAACAGTAGAAATTAAAATGTGTGGTGCCGTTCCTTCATTATTATTTATATGTATATATTTTGCAATGGAAACAAAAACTGAAACATGCTGGTCAACATCTATGTCCTGGCTAACAAAGAAAAGCTACATTGCTACTAGCTAACAGCTCATCGAGGTTTTAAGCCAATCCATGGAGGTATCATGCATCTAAAAAAAAAAAAAAAAAGAGACATAAAGGTCTGAGCTCCAACAATGACTGAATTGAAGTCATAAAGTAAACTTGAGCAATCTGAGCAACACTGTACTGGATTGGGGCAAAATAGCCTTAAAAACATTAAATGTGGATTAAAAGAAAAATCACACTAAAAAAAGTACACAGAATCACAATGGGCACAAATTCCCCAATAAATTGTTTAAAATGTATTTTTTCCCTCCAATATTTTTCCAGGCTGTAGCTTCACATCTGAAGTGTCGAAAATGTACATACAGTATGAATGAGTCTCCTGCAGGATTCATTCTAGAGCCTCGGTAAGCAATTTTCAAAGCCAGGAAAATACTGTAAAAAGAAAATGTATTTAATAACCAGCAACATACATCATTTAAGGATGGGGATGAGGATGCGCTTGCTCAAATCAAAGCATGCTGATGCTGAACAGTGTGCAGGTCTGGCAGCTCTGTTACAAGCACAGCGGACTCTGCTCAGTCTGTCACACACAGATGGACGGTCAGTGGGAGACCTGACGGAGTGGCTGCAGTCAGGCACAGCCTCTCGTTTTGTTACATTAGAAAGACACTCGGGCCTTTCAGGTGGAGACGCTGAGCACCATCTGCGGCTGTACTTGATTGCCTGGCTCTACGGAAAGCAAGAGGGGTCAAGGTGAAGAGGCTGCAGGATGGCAGAATCCCTGCTGTCAAAGAGCCAGAGAAAAGATCATTTATGAATAGAAGCATTATCGAGGTTACAATGACTGTGAGGCAGGCGGATAAGGGAAGGGAATGGAAATGTCAGCTTTATGTGACGGCTAAGGAGTTTGGTGACTTCATGTTGGGGCACACGGGTGTCTGTTATCGGGAAGATCGACTACTTTCTCATCCTCACAGGGAAGGATTTGAGCATACAAAACCTGGATTTGGTAGACGTGAAATCGAAATCTTAAACCTAACTCACAAGACTGGCGACACTGTTTGCTTACAATGTCCTGAGAACCTCCCCTTCAAATAAGGAACCAGAGAACCATTAACTTGGTGACAAAGTCCAAAAAGATCCAATCAGGTGAACACGGTGAGGCCTGTTGAAGTAAAATGAAACTCAAATGTCACAATGGCTTTATAAACACTACCACCGACCTGTTTGATAGTATGTTACCAAAGAAATATTGGCTAATAAATGGAAGGGTGCTCCGATCGGGATTTTGGGGCAGATCACCGATTGCTGGAAGCAATGATGACACCGATCACCAGGTCTATTTGAATTCAGTCTTTACGTAGACTTCTGAGGCACTAATATATTTATTTTATTAAAGCAGTGCAAAACCTCTACGTACACAGGTTGCATGTGTCTATGAATTGTTTAACCAAGAGTAACGTTCCCTTTTCAGTTTGGTTTATTTCAATCATTTTTAAACTCATGTAAAAAAACAAATATCCAATATTTTTTTTAAAGTATGGATTAGAGAAGAAAAAAACAGAAAACTAATATAGAAATGGTTATCACCTCTATCTGGTTATGCATGATAACCAGATAGAGGTGATGCCCTGTCTTCCCAGTAGTAACTGCATTCTGAACCTGTAATGAGCACATTCTCCTAACACATTACCAGAGTCTGACATATATCTATTTGCCATGTGTGCCACATGCCACATGTTGCCATTTTTTCATTCCCGAATTGTTTAACTAAATTAAACATCCGACAGCCTCTATCACCCCCGACTGCTGCAGCATAACCCAAGCAATAAGCTTAGGATGGTTAGCACTTCGGCTCCTGTCTACCTCTGCTTTATAAAAGACATAGTCTCCGTGCTTCAGTACAAAAAATGCGGCCAACTTTATTACTATAGAAGTAATTGAAGGCCTTGGTGCTTTCAAAAATCTCACAATCTACACCCTCCAAAAAGATAAAATAATTAATGATGTCACTATGGCTAACTCCTGGCCATAGCTGTGTGTCCTCCACCCAACCTGTCAATTTCGAGGGACGTGGCACTCTGATACGGTCGCCTTCACGATCTTTTGCGAAGTGTGTAGCCACCAACTAATTCCTATCTTGACCGAACAGTTATCTACTACTTTAATAAATTTAAGAACTATTACCGTAGCTCTTTACGCTAGTGCTAGCATGCTATGTAAACAAACACTTCAAAAAGAAGTACAAAACCGATTAGTCAGTTGAACCGGCTATGAATCATGGAAAATAGAACGGGCGAAGACAAGGAGGAATACATTCAGGGAGGAAAGTCGTGTGCATACTGTATCATCTGCTGGAATTTAAAATCTCAGTGAGTAAAAATGTCGGGGAACCACAGCAGCGTTTAGTCTGGGAACCGTTAACGTTAGCTAACCCTGTGGTACCTCTGCCTCCCCACTGAAGTACACGCTGTATTCACTTACTGTTTAAAACTTTTTTCCAGCTTAGTGAGGGTGCATACCGCTCAAAACCAACATGAAAAAAAGATAATGTTCCTTCAGCATTTTGTTTTGTTGTTTAATGGTATGTAAAATGAGCAATGACGTTAAATCCCCTGTTTCACGTAACGTTATTCTAAGGTACCGTCTATGTGCTGGATTTTTCCTTAGGTTAGCCAGCAAATAAGACCACTGGTGGCAACATTATTGTTCATAATTTGGCACAATGTTTACTAATAACAGTAGTAGTGGGCATAGTGAGTGAAAATGTGATGCGAGATGCACATTGTGTTATGTATCTGGAATTGTTCATTAGCTGTGTAACGTTACGTGTTACATCTGTAAAGCTGAACCGACTCACAGGAGTAAAACAGATTTTATTCTGATCCAAAGACACCAACATTTTACATGGGACACTATCCGTTATATCCAAAGGTTATTGAGTAATCGTGTTAAATAATCGGGATTTGTTATTTTTTCCATAATCGAGCAGCCTTATGTTTGAGGTGATTTAGAAACGGCCTCACTATGACTATGAGTTTGTCCACAAGTATATTATAACTGTAAAATGTCTCAATAATACAGTATATCTTGATGACAAAGCAGTAATAACAAATTTTAAGAACACTTATAAAATGGAGGTTATGTATATATGTAAATACGTATATCAGATTTTCTTTAAAAGCTATATATTATTATATCTATACAGACCTTAAAAGTTCCTTATTGGTCCGATTATAGTCAAAAGATCAGAATCAATCCTGATCTTTTGCCGATCTTTTGATTACAGTCCAACCAATAAGGAACTTATTACCCAAGGATAATTATTACTACCTAAAGGGGTAAATTGAGTTAAATGTATTACGTACTACAGCAGCGCAAAAAAAGATACCGGACAAAGACAGAAAAATGATAGAGCAAAAGAGAAGGTAAGTGGGCCTGCACCATAAATCAATATAGAAAGCTAAATACAGATGTGAACAGGCAGAGCAAAGTAAACAAAAGAAAAATCGATAAATGAAACTCTACTATCTAGTATCTTATTTAGTGTCTCCCATTTGATGGGGTATTGTGATCTAAAGATTATGTCTATTATGTACAAAGACAAATGTCAAACAGTTTCATAACTATAATCGCTCCAAATGCAAACTAGGACCTGCTATTATTGCCATATCACAAACATATTGGTATCTGAATAAAATGTACTGTATGTTGGCAGATTACAAATTACGGCAATAAATTATTTGCAGGCTACATTTTTGTGGGAATGCTGTTCTACAGCCAACTATTGTTATTCGGTTCTTTATTTATTCTTATTCCGTACGTTTTTTGGCTCTCTCTATCTTCTGCATACTTTCTGCTATTTAAACCATTCAACTTTTACAATCTTCAGCTCTTTCAGCAGATGATGGGACTTCTACTATTTTTCTACTATTTATACTTTTTCAAATATTAAGCTTGCAGAGTGAAAAAAGAAATTTGAGCTGTGTGTCCATGTGTGTGTTTGTGTCTGTGTCTGTGTGTGTGTGTGTGTCTGTGTGTTTGTGTCTGTGTGTGTCTGTGTGTGTGTGTGTATGTTTGTGTGTGTCTGTGTGTGTCTTTGTGTATGTTTGTGTCTCCCTGTGTGTGTGTGCGCGCGTGCACACACGTCAAGAGTGCACTCACACGCAGACAGACAGAGACATACACAGATAAATTATATATTACAATGTATATTTGCTCATGACAACATTTCAGTGGTGGTGCAGTGGTTATATCACATGACTTTGATGCCAGAGACCCAGGTTCAATTCCCACTATGGCATCTCATTACCTAGTGTTAAAAGGCTTTATGATTATTTATTATTCCGTACGTTATTTGGTTGTCTGTATCTTCTGCAGACTTTCAGTTATCAAAACCATTTGACTTTTAAAATCTAGCTCTAGCTCCTTATGGTGTAGTGGTGTTATTCAACTTAATTAAAACCATTCCTACTTTTTAGTCTATTTTACTACTTAAGCTTCTTCTTACTGATTTAAACTATTCAACCAGGTTAGCTTTAGCATTTCAGCAATTTTCAACTATTATCACTACTTCAACATCTTCTTATTTAAGCTATTTATCCAGGTTAGCTTTAGCATTTAAAGTTTTTTTTTTTAAATTTTTTCACCTTTTTACATTAGTGGTGTTATTCAACTTAACTACAACCAGTTATACTTTTTTCAGCTATTTTTACTACTTAAGCATCTTCTTACTGATTTAAGCTATTCAACCAGGTTAGCTTTAGCATTTCAGCAATTTTCAACTATTATCACTACTTCAACATCTTCTTATTTAAGCTATTTATCCAGGTTAGCTTTAGCATTTAAAGTTTTTTTTTAACATTGTTTCACCTTTTTACATTAGTGGTGTTATTCAACTTAACTACAACCAGTTATACTTTTTTCAGCTATTTTTACTACTTAAGCATCTTCTTACTGATTTAAGCTATTCAACCAGGTTAGCTTTAGCATTTCAGCAATTTTCAACTATTATCACTACTTCAACATCTTCTTATTTAAGCTATTTATCCAGGTTAGCTTTAGCATTTAAAGTTTTTTTTTTTAAATTTTTTCACCTTTTTACATTAGTGGTGTTATTCAACTTAACTACAACCAGTTATACTTTTTTCAGCTATTTTTACTACTTAAGCATCTTCTTACTGATTTAAGCTATTTATACAGTTAAGCTTTATCATTTAAGCTATTCAGCAATTTAACTATTCTCACTACTTCCACATCTTCTTACTGATTTAAGCTATTTATCCAGTTTAGCTTTAGCATTTAAATTTTTTTTAAATTATTCCACCTTTTTACACTAATGGTGTTATTCAACATTTTTAACTATTCTTACAACTTTTACTGATTTAAGCTATTCAACCAGGTTAGCTTTAGCAATACACCTATTTAGCATTTTTCAACTATTCTCACTACTTCAACATCTTCTTACTGATTTAAGCTATTTCTCCAGTTTAGCGTTTCAATTTTTTCTACAACTTTTACTGATTTAAGCTATTCAACCAGGTTAGCTTTAGCAATTCAGCATTCCCACGCATTTTCTGCAGGAAATGCATTTTCTAGTTTTGATTGTTCTCTGCAGAAAACAATTAAACCTTCTCACCGAATACCTCAAACCTTTAATCCAGTTTGCAGCCTGTCTTTATTTTGTTTCAACAAGGTCTCTTCTGCCACTGAAATTCCTCCCTCGCTGTACAGAAACTTCCACAACAACACATTCACAGAGACAGACACACACAGAATTGTTTATTTTAAAGATGACTTTTTGGGCTTTTCAGCTTTTATTTTGAAAGGACAGCAGAAGACCCGCTGTGTCGAGGAGTATCCCTCTATGTATGGGCGCCTGTTCTACCGCCTGCGCGCCCCGGGCGCCCCAGCATTGTTTATTTTTGAATCTTCTGCTGTCATCTTGTTCTGGAATGTTCCTTTTTGATGTTAGATGACAGGTCGGTGATGTCACTACGGTCCATCAAAACCTTTATATAGCGGTCACAGACTTAAATGTCATTATACATGCAATCAACCAGAGAGGCGTGCTGCAACAACAGGAAGGAGATACAAGTCCAGTGGAATATCAATTCACCATGGAGCTGCAAAAAGAGACCATGAAAATCCTCCAGATTAAAATAGAGCAGCTCATGTTGAAAGTTACACATCAAGAGCAGCAATTTATTAAAGTAAATCAGTCTCTAGAGACCAAAGTCAAGGCTCTGGAGAAAGAGGTGAAGACTCACAAGGAGGAGGCGGAGGAGTGGAAAGCCCATGTGGAAGAACTGAAGACGCATTATGAGTCTGAAATAGGGAAGATGCAAGAGGGGCACAACAAGAGGCTGGCGGAAGCGAAGGCGACGTGCCAACGACTAACGATGAAGCTAAGGATCGCCAAAGAGTGTTCAGAAAGACAAGATGCCGAGGTCTCCGCGTTAGAGAGCACGATCCAGGACAGAGAAAATGTCATCGGGAAGAAAAACCTGCAGATGTCTCGTCTGATGAAGAACAACAAGCAACTGAAACGGGATTGGGTGAAAGAGAAGGACAACAACGCTGTTCTGCTCGTTAAATTAAACAAAGTGAAGGACAACCTCCACGTTGAAGACGACCTGAGAGCGGCGCAGTCTGAGCTCAAAGACACCAGAGAGCGGCTGAACAAGACGCTCCGGGAGAACGCCGACCTGGGAGAGACCAACTCACATCTCAAGGACAAAGTGAGGAGATGTGAGGCAGACCTGATCCAGGAGAGAGAGAAGAACAGGAACCTGACCACCTACGTGATGCGCTTCAAGGCCGATCTGCAGGCGTGCATGGACTTCACATCCGAGCCCAAGACATTCGTACGCAAAGTCCTCGACGTCAAAAGACACCACATGGACTCTGACTCCAAAGTGCAGATGGATGGAAACACAGAGCTGGAGCTCAGACAAGCCATCGGCGCCAAAGATCTGCTGATCGACAGTTACAGACGGGGCCACTGGGACTCGTCCAGGACGGAGAAACTTTGCAAGGAGAAGATTCTTCAGAGAGAGGTGCAAAGCAACCAGGACCAGAGTTCCCTTGTCAGACTGGTCAACGACATGACCGTGGAGCTGCACCATGTCAAAACACAACTCACGGAAACAACTCGGCTTCTTAAACTGGCGAGAAGGCCGCGGCTGCAGCAAGTGAAGTCGTGGATAAAGAAAAACATCCTGTCAACAAATAAGGTTGCTCCAATAGACGCAGAGGAGCCCCCGTCCCGTCTCCCGGGGGACAATTTTGTGCATTGCCTGTGCAACACATCGTCCTCGCAGCCACGTCCTGATCCAGAGGACGGCATCATTCACGTCAAGCCGTTTGTGGAGGGTGATCTCCAGATAGTTAACATCTAAGACCCCCCCCTTTACATTGTGCACCATCTCCATTCCACCTTGACCCATAAGACCTCAGAGAAAGGGCCCTGTCTCCTTATTGCGGTGCAGCATGTCAGGGCCCCGTGGGGGCTCAGGGTGGGGAGGGGTGCGTCTGCGTGGGCGGGACTCCGAGTGATTCGGTGATCTCAGACAAGCCATCGCCGCCAAAGATGAGCTGATCGACAGTTACAGATCTTTCAGAGAGAGGTGCGTGGGCAGGACTCCGAGTGATTCGTTTTCCTCCCACACGCCAAATAAACTGTGAAAGTTTAAATTAAATAAAGTTCAAACAACATCAACAACTTTAGCTCAAGTTCTGTTCTTGTATTTCCTGCATCTGTAAAACGTCACGTATGATTTCAATCATGGAAATGAAATGGATAGAAACCAGGGTAGCAGAACGGTTAGAGCGGCATCCTATTTCTAGGTGTACCATTGCCATACAAGCTTTAGTAGAAGGTAGTCTATATCGTTCACGTTGCACTGGGATTGCTCCGATGCTGCAGGACATTCTGCCGATGCATGAATTTTACGTTTCCTTCTGCTTTTGCTGTGTTGGAATCTAACCTGCGGCTGATTTCTGAGGACTATGGTAAGGACAAGAGTTCAGGATCTTTCTCCATTCACTGCCATGTTAAACATGGTCCACATTTCTGAGCAAAACGCAGAGCGAAGCTCTTTTTTAAAATCGCTGATACGCCCACATATTTAAGTTTATCAACATGAAGGAGGTTATTCTATTGATATCACGTATTCCTTTATCGCAATGACCATTTGTTTGAGAGCTGCGGTTCCCAACAGGTGAAGCAGCTGCATCGTTAACTGATTACAGATCAAAGAGATGACATCACAGAGATCAAAGGCTTCCTAGCTGTGTTTACAAACATGGCCACTGATAGTTGGTATCCATTAGCAACCATTTCAGTCTCTGTCAATTGCTTTGCTGTTGTCTCCACAACTCATTTTAAAACAGACAGAGTGAAAAAAGAAATTTGAGCTGTGTGTGTGTGTGTGTGTGTGTGTGCGCGCGCGCGTGCGATTTCAAAGTTGATATATTGTTGTCCGATCCACACTGTTCTCAAATATCAGTGTCAAAAAATCCAGTTCTTCCATTTCCTCTCATGGAAACAGAATGATGCATTAAAGAGTCACTTTAACATTTAGGCAATAGTTTGCAATTCATCATGAAGTGCAGGAAAACCTGTATAATCATGTCATTCAAATGTTATGTCCACTCCGGTGTTAATGGAACAACTCCAGGATTCAGTGCGAGACTTCCCCTGGGTGTTCATCCCTCTTGTTTTGTTGTTCACAGACCTAACTTGAACAACTCTGTGCTAAAAGGGTACATCGAGTAGAAATTACCCTTCAACCGTGGCCTCTCACTCTCATGATCTCACTCTTTTTTTCCTACTCCTGCTCCTCTCTGGTTAATATCTTCCCAGACCCTAATCCTCCTCTTCCTCCTCCACCGTCTCCTTCAGTCTGTCTCCAACACACAGAACCGCTGACAAAGTAAACTGCCTCCCTCCTACACCTCACAGCCCTGTGCCAACCTGATCTGTGTCCATGGAAATACCATCCCAGGTAGTTCAGAGAGCGCTGACACAACCATGGCAACAGCTGGCGGTGAGGATGAGAGAGACTTCTGTCCAAGCTTCAGAAGACAGAGAGAGAAAGAAAAAGAGGGTGTGTGTGAAGAAGAGGGGAATGAATAAAAATGAAAGAGAGAGTGAAGCCAACTCTTCATTCTTGCTCGTCCAAACAGATGTGAGAGATTTAAATCCCCTCTCGGCTCTGGGCTGATACTGTTTAAAGTGCATAGTTGCACCTGAACCCGCACGTGTCAACAAGCTGAGTGAAAAACAGTCAGCGCTCCTCTATGATTGGTCTGTATGTCAGCTAGAGCTGCGATTTATATACATTCTTTATCGATTAAACTGCCAGAGAGCACACAGGATGAGAGCAACATTTTGGATTTATGATTTGTTTTAAAAGTAATTGTTCATGTCTTACACTGAACTGTAACTTTTGTTATTGTATTTTATACTCGTCTTATTCTATTCTAGCTGTTTTTATATTCTATTTAATACATGTTTTTAATTGTTTTAACTGCTCCTTGATTTTAAGTTGATTTGTCTTGTGCTGAAATGTGCTACATAAATCACGCTGCCTTGCCTTAAGGACACAGTCTAATTACGCCAGAGCCCAAAGTGTTTTGTACCTAAAGACTGACAGTTTGGGTTGACTTGTGTTTTACTTCGCGAAACATGCTTTTTTAAAAAGGGGATAGGGTTTAAAAAGAAAATCTTGTTAGTGATGTGGATAATGTTATTACAAATAAATTCACCTTGGCTAATATTGTCAACAAGTTTCATGATCATGTGGTAAATGACAGAAATAAATATAAAAGCAGTTTCTGCAGGGGGCATGACAGTTACACTGGATTTAGATTGATAGATAACCTTATTATAAAATAAATAATAAAATATCAGAAAACAGTCACAAAATCACAATTTCTCAGATTCCAAGAGGACATCTTAAAATTGCCTTTTCTGTTCAAATGGCAGTCCAAAACCCAAAATATATTCAATTTATAATTATATAAAAACTGTTGGAATCAGATAAGGGGCCTTTAGCTTGGATAAATAAATGAAATTATTTCTATACTAATGTCAGCAATACAGTGGAGTGAAAGATCTTTAGATTACTTAACGTAACCCACCGGATGATGATAACAGAGTGAAGTGTTTCACTATGGGAAGCTCCTTGGCGTGACCAACCGGGGTTACGTTAAGTAACCTAAAGTTCTTTTTCTAACTTTGTTCGGTTTTCACTATGGGAGATATGGACCACTCCCGGATTGCATGAATCTCCCAACATCATATTGAACCGAGAGTCACACTGACCCCGGCACCGTAGCCTCCAGCACAGTCTGTTCAAGGACGGTCCGGAAACATCCAGCCTGTAAAACCTCACCAAAGTGTGAGGTGTAGCCCAGCTTGCTGCTGCACAAATTGCCTTCACTAACAAACCCTTGAAAAGAGCCAATGAAGTGGCCATGCCCCTTGTGGTGGAGCTCTCATGCCCTGGGGGCCTGCAAACCTTTACACTCATAGGTCAATGATATGGCCTCCACAATCCAGTGGGACAGCCTCTGTCTGGGACAATGGGTTGCCCTTATGGGGAGTAGCCTAAGCCGTCCGACTCACATACATGCACACTCCACTGAGGGATACCACCTTGGGCACCATGGCTGGGTTGGGCCACAAATAGACTTTGGAGAGCCCTGGGGCAAACTGCAGACAGGTAGGGCGAATAGACCCAGCCTGTAAGTCACTTGCGCGCTTTGCAGTGGTTAAAGCCAAAAGCAAAGCTCTTTTAAGAGAGACAAACTTCGTCAGGTAACCGGTCTGGCTAACAAACGAATGCTAACCAAACCCAGGGAGGCTTGCCGTAATGGGTTAGCCAGAGAGTAAAAGAGTTACACCAGACTGGGTCCGGAAGTGCGTTCGACAGTCTGTCTGTGAACTGTTTAGTAGATAACCAACCAAGCCAGTCTAAAAGCGCTGAGGAAGCTTAGTATAGTTTCTTCACGTGAAAAAAGCGAGAATGTAGAAAATTACTCTGATTACTAAATATGCCAGTAAAGCTCCCGGTGTAAACGTACACAACTGATTAAAGAGCAATTCATAGTTCAAATGATTGTCTAAGTGCGTCAGTTGGGCCGGTGAACTACCGAGTTATTTCACAGTGAATAAACACTGCATTACTCATGCTGTGTGCTAAGTGGCTTGGCTGGCATTGTGTAACTTCTGAATAATGTGCTATCCTGTCTCTTGACATCTTGCTGGCTGAACCCCACATTAACAAATGCAGCTTTATGCTCACAACCCCAGCTTCGCTGAGCTATCTATGGCTCGTCCCGCTCTCATCTTTTATATTTGGGATGTGTCATGGCCCTGCTACTGCCTTTCTGTTCCGCTCTGCTCTTTTCCTGCTACACTCAACTCCACTCTGCTCTCACCCCGCCGCTGTTCATCTTCACCCCCCTCTCCCCTCGTTATGCACTGTGAGACAGTCAAGCACTGGCACCGATTCAGGACGAAGATAAGACGTGCTGGATCTGGATGGCTTTGCAATAAACAACTATTACTTGTCTTTTTTTTCCAATGGCAACATGCACCTAACAGGAACAATAATATAGACGTTTATACTGTTGAGTCTTTTATCCTCGATAAGAGTCCCGATTCTTTAAAGTTTGTTTTAAATTGAATATGTTTGGAGCCTCAATTAGAGAAGAAGTATGAGTGCTGTAAGACAACTTACATGTGGACTGTGCTAATCAATATGGGGCTGCAACAATACATGTAATCCTACATATCCTGGGTTGTGTTTCCTAATCATGTCCAGCTGTAGCCTGGACATGATTAGCCTTCTTTCTTAGAGTGGTGACTCAATGAATAGAAACAGGAGGGACATGTAAGGAGCAACAGTACCGCTGCTCATTCTCTACTAACACCTGCAGTAAAATGTTGACATTTTATCTGACTGGAAGAGTAATACACACATTCCCGCTCTCCCTTTCCTTCTCTATTTAGCAGTAGAGTTATGGCGTCCAATCATTCAACGATTACTTCTCTTTTAAACTGGCTGTCTTGGCAGATCTTCACTTGATAAGAAGCTGGAGAAAGGCTGCTTATAAAAACTGATCAAGTGTTATTACTTTTGTGACAAATCCCATCTGATAGCCACTGAGAGAGGGGACTGGATGGAAAATGTTAGAAAAAGGTGGAGGGAAAGATAAGAGAGGAAAAGACTAAAAGGACATGGAAGGAATGAAGCAAGAAAAAAATGTTACAAAGACTTGCTGTTGTGATCTATGGAGCTGATCCTCTTTCTAAAAATTACAGTACCTCCAGCGTGCTCCCTGTCACGCCTTTTTAACCAAACCAATTAGCTTAACATAGCACAGCACTGAAACCCACTGTGCGTTGATAAAACACTGTCTGCGCTAATAGCAATTAAAATTCAGAGCAAACCAGGCAAAACAAAGAGGGCTGAAGCTATTTACTCTTAACATTTAATAGTGATTGCGTGAGGCTGTGTTTATGGCAAAGTCGTATCAAAAGAGCTCCAATCCACTCAAGGCCTCGCTCTCGTTAGACGTGAGTTTTATGGACGTGCAGCTTGTTTAGAAGTAAGAGGCTGCAGCTCAGGCTCTACCTACCTGGGATCTAATCAATCATATTGAAACAGGTGATATGGCCATCCATTTATAACTTTGCTGGATGTTATTAGGCAACAATTTTAGTTGTTTTTCACATTTTAGTATGCAGTTACTGCTGAGATCAAAAAGTGTCAAAAAGAAGTATGTGGGGTGCATAGTCATCCTACTAGTGGAGCATACACAGTAATTTGATCTATGTCTGTGTAATAGCCACTTCAAAACATTCAAAAAATAATATATTAAATTTGCAAGCAGCGTTGCTCCTCTGTGCGCTACGGGGTTCCTGGCGGAGGCCGCTCCTTGCAACAGCGCTTTAGCGCGAAAATCTACAAATTGTCACCATTGAAAAGGGAACTCCCTGCTGAGTTCAATGAGACCTTGCACAAGACTTAGTCATACAGTTCATTAGCTGTCAAAGGGGATGTGCAAAGCATAGGGGTCTGTGCAAACCTTTACCAATAAAAAAGGAGGTCTCTGCTGAATTCAATGATACCTCACACAAGGGTCTAGATCAAACGTGTCATAAGCTATAAAAAGGGGTGTGGCTACATCATATGGGGCAGGTCAAAACATAACTAATCAAAAAGAAACTCTCTGCTGCGTTCAATGATGCCTCAAACAAGACTACCTTAAATGGGTCACCAGTTCTGAAAGGGGTGTGGATTAAGCATAGGGGGCTGGTCAAACCATTACTAATGAAGAAGGAAGTCTCTGCTGAGTTCAATGATACCTCACACAAGACAATCTTAAAGTGTTAAACCTTAGGTCTACTTCCTGTTGCCACTAGGGGCGCTATGACTTTGAGCCAATATCGGCCTGTAGATGTCGTCAGGGTTGTGCACAAAATGGTCACCCTGCAATGGCCATTTTAACCAGAGTTTTTGGCCAGAGTTTAACATCAACTTTAACGTCTTGAGATAGCACAGACCTAATTTAAAGTACGACATGTGGAAATGGCCAAAACACACTCAATTTGAAATTTCAATTCAAAATGGCGGCCTTCATGTCTTCACAATGAGCTTTGTTGTATATCTTGACATGCTACATATGTGTACCACGTTTTGTTAGTCTACGTTAAACGTACTGCAGGGGCTCAATTTTGAAACTCGAAATCTCGCAAAACAAAGTCGAGATCTTGCAAATTAAACTCGAGATAAACGTAATACAACTTTTTTCTGCCACATGGCATTGTTTTGTCATTGATTACATGCCACTTTGCAACACACAAAAGAGACCTTATTTATTGACATTGATTGATTTAAATATTGATCGATCTAACACCAAAGATTCTTTTGTGCCTTAAAATAATGTTTCCAAAATCATTTCTGTGGTTCATTAACTTCATGGTAACCGTAACGGACAATTCTGCTTCCAACCTGTAGGGGGACTGAAGAGGAAAAGTGCTTTGGGGCCTACTGTAAAGGTGTTTGTTGACAAGTAGCTAATGCTAATGCTTGGTCTATAATGTTAAGCTAATTCTTGGTGGGTATCACAAGATTATGACATTGTTCAACACGCTTAGTTATTTTTAGTATGATTGTTTTGACCATGGTTAACAACTCTGGGCTAACCCACAAATTCAACCCTCCCCCCCCCTCGCTTTTAGCCGCCTTTACAGTAAGCTAAATGTATCTTACAAAATGGGGATAAGGCACCAAAAAGACTAACGCTAATGGTAATTTAAAGATGTGGTAGCATTGGATCTGGGCGGGAAGGATAACTCTGGGAGTTGGAAGGGGTGTGTCGCGATTCTGCCTTCTCACTCCGCGACACAGGTTCGTGGATCTGAGTGTCACGATTTCAGTTTCATTTCGCATATCGTTACAGCCCTAGTGAACAATGTAATTTTGTTCTCACAAGCAAAGCATTACCAGGGTTTTTCTCACTTTACAAAAAGCCACAGGAATATAATAACTATGCACCCACAGGCAGCTAAATAAAGCCAAACTTGTGGATCTCCTTAAATAAGTACCAAACTACCAGAACGCATGAATGATTCAATCCTTTGAAGAGCGGATGAAATGTGACAGACACTGCAACACCAAAATCCAAACAAGATTTCCAGAGCAGCCACCAGGTTTGATCTATTTGCTCCAGAAATCCAGCGTTCCTCTGTTCTTGTAGTAAATTCATCAGGAGACACTCATAACTGACTGAGTCATGGTGCTGCAGTCTCAAAAGACACAAAACACACTTGCACTCTGTAAAGACACATTTAAAGACAAAAAGTTGGTATGACCATTCATTGTACTTGTGGCTACAAGACTGTGGTAGAGTTCTCCTCAGCAGCAAGGCTTCTTTGTAGTGAATGAACAAAATATTGTGTCCAAGCCCGCAATCTTTTGTATAACAATTTCCCAGAACTCATAGTGACGTCTTGAAACTGCTGATTTAGTCTCAACAACCTAAAGAGGGCTAAAGATATTCAATTATCTAAAACAGAGAAAATCAGCAAATCCTCGCATTTTTTAGGCTCAAACCTTAATAAATGAATCAAAACAATGGCTGAAACTCATGCAGTTGAATAAGATCCTCCTGTTAACATGAAGTGGGTGACAAAGAATAAGGCTGAGGAAAAAGAAGGTTGAACCTGGCTTAACTTTTGCAGGACCAAAATACATCATTATCCACCCAGGTTCTGCGTTGGCCAATCAAATAAGTGCAAGTGGTGGATTACTTTGCAACATGACTATGCAGGCATCTAACAAGCCTTCAAACTCATGGTTCTGATGGTCCAAATGGACTCGCTGGATAGCATTTAATTGTCTCACCAGTACCTAAAGAGAAACACCAAATAAAACTCCTCAAATAACACATGCAGAGAGGCTGCATTGTGGAAGTCAACTACTTAAGTTAATAGGTCCACATGGAGGCGCAGAGAGACAATGCCTTTCATTATCCAGAAACAGAGATGCATGTGCTGCACTTGTTTGATATTGGCATAGCTCAACTGCCCAACAGATGCCATTTGACATATTAGTACATGCAGACACTGGGCAGCCGTAAAAGGGTCGACCTGTCTGGGTCAACGAATAAAGGGCCAAGTCTGGTATTCTTAGAATTTATATTCTCCAGGACTTCTTTGCTCATATTTTTTCTTTGGATTGCAGGATGGCCATTTTGTAGATGCAGGGATGGAAGTAACAAATTGCATTTACTCTCATCTTTTTTTACATACTTGTACTTTTTGGAGTTAAAAAACAACAACTGTAATTTTACGGTTACTTAAGTATTTTTCAAGCAAAAGTATTGTACTTTGCTACATTTCCAGTAGCATCTTTTACAGAAAAAGTCAAAAGAAAAAAGTGAGTTTTGACCTCGTTGCTGGTTAATTTTAATAGGGCTACACTAAGGACGGCGGTTATATATATTTTAATTGATAGTTGGTTGTGTGCACATGCTGCAAAGTGCCGCCTATAGAAATGGAATTAAATGTTGGTTTAGACCTCAGGGCTTGGTGACTTGATCTTGTTCCACTAGTGTGTATGTTGACATTTAGCGCAATTTCTTTTGTAGCCTTAAGGTGTTCTTTAATTTAACAGTAGTATCAAATACTATCATATATACCATAGTACTGATACACCGTTTAAAATTGATTACATTTTAATTTACCTAGATTACCCTTTCTTACCCTTTTTTCTTCCCTGGGTAAATAAAAAACTAGAAGAAGAAAAACAATAGGAGATTAATAAATGTCAGTGGCTACCACTTTCTATTAGAGGACCTTATTCTTCAAGACTGTCTTGCAGAGATGCTGTGAGGCACAAATATCCCGCAGTAAACTGCTTGTTTTTCAGTTGGAGCTTTTAATGAAGCTCGTTTATCTTGGTTCCCCCAATTGCAGACTGAGGCCACATTCAGATTTGAAGGCAGGCTCTCACGGACTTTGGAGAAACAAGTAACTTAAGTAATGCCATTATTGCCCCATTGCAGAAGCCAATCCGTCTATTAATTGCTATTGATCCCTTGTTATTTACATTTGAGGGAATATAACTTCAGTGTACTAAAGTAATCATAAGTTATTTAAATGCTACCTGAAGCGAGGGTCATCCTGGTTTGCTTATGACAGCAACGCCTGTTTACAGAATTTGGCACAAACCGTTTGGTGCTTGTTAAAATAAAGACTGTTTGACTGATGACAAATGTTTGGTTGGTCAGAGCTAATGAGCAGCCTGAGTTGACATGAAATGCAAAAATGTTCAGGCAGGACGAGGATGCATCTGGTGGAAAGCTTTGTGTGCCATTATCATCAGCACCTCTATTGTTATTTACCACAAGAAAAGCAACACAGTGTGGGAGGTGTGAAGCATGCAAACCAATTATCTTTAATTGAGGCAGAGAATCAAATCATTAAATGACTAATTTGGTTTTACTTTCTAAAACGCAGTCTTTTTAAATAATTGGCTCAGTGGAGTTTTGTATGAATTGGTCATAAAATGTGCTCTGAACTTCATCTAAGTCACAACAATAGAAAAACAGTCTGCTGAAAATAATACTACACAAACATTAGATGTTGCCATGGTTAAATTGAACATAACATGAAAGTAAAGTTCAGAGCACATTATATGACCAATTCATGCAAAACTCCACGTAATCCCAAGGGGTTCACATACCAGTTCTCGCCAAAACAACCTAGACAAGGAAGTGCCTTCCACCGCCGAGATGTCTGAGGGTTTGAAATAACTTCTTTTAGACCAACTGAACATCTCATACCAAGGACTTCCCAAAGTCATCCGAAACACAATGCATCACCACCATCTCTGAGTCTGCTGGACAAACTGAAAGGCCTCGTTCTTTAGCTTTGTGGCCTTCTTTACTGCTGGTGTCTTAGGTTGCTGCCACAGCAGAGAGAATAGCCACTGATCTGAGCATTAGTACGAAAATATAATAACACCACACCACTTCGGTTCAGATTGGGCGGGCTGTTCCTAATCACCCAACTCCGCACCCAGAAAGGCCAACTTCTAGTAGTATACACAGAAAGGACAAGGTGTTTCTTAAACCATAGGCAATGTTAAATGAAATAAAACCCTGAAGCCAAGGACCCATACAAATAGACGATGAAAAAAGGCCATGCAAAACAACAAAAATCATTATTTCTCCCACTATTTCTTCCTTCCTTCAAAAACAGAACAAATGAAATTTCAATTGCAAAATAAATTCAGTTTTGAAGTCTTTGTTATTCATGCTACGTTATTAAACGCAGCTCATAAGTGCTGGTGTCACAGGGGTCAGCTGTGTGGGTGGTGGCCTGTGATGTTCCAGATCTACGGAAATCCAGTAATCACCTTGTCTGTGTGCTTCATTACATGAACTCCCTGAGCGATACATTTAAGACATGCCTCATATCCTTTGTATTGCATTTTCCTGATAATCAATAGCTAGCGTGTGGCTTAATGGTCCACAGGAACATGCATGATTCACATGAAAGCAAATGCACAGCACCTGGTCTACTCAACCTGTTTGAACACAGAGTGAGGATTAGACAGCTGTGGTCCTTTCAGGAAGCTCGGGCAAAATGTAATTTTTAATTTATATATATATATATATATATATATATATATATATATATATATATATATATATATATATATATATATATATATATATATATATATATATATATATATATATATATATATAAAAGCTATAAAATGGGTGTCTCTTCAATGGATCCTCCAGAAGCCCGATAGGGCAAGAAGATGATAAACAACGGTCAATTATAAGAATGGCATTATGGAGTGACAATTTTCATAGCTAATACTTTTGTTACACAATGCACAAAAATTGGATCATTTAGAAAGTAGAAACCAAGAGTTCTATATTTTTACTGCAGTGTTCTAGGAGATTAAAATATTAATACTTTTTTAAATTTTTTTTTAAAACATATAGACTAGTGTTCGCCATGTTATTTAAGTTAACTAGTATCATTAAACACAACCCGGCACATTTGCTTTGATTGATAATGTCAATAAAATGTGTTTGAAAACCCAGCCAATGCATTGCAAATAACACATTTCACACCCGGCTTGAATTGTCATGTAAAATTAAAACCACTGCCCAGTGGCATCACACTTTGTTAGCTGGACCAATTTTCAACATTGTACAGTGGCCGATTAAAATTTAAAATGCAGGCTTCTGCGTATCTTTCTGCAACAACTCGGCCACCTTTGCTGCAGACCTCTCGCCACAGAAAATGTATGGCTGATAGGTTTATTTTCAAAGATATAATTTCAACATCCTCTAGATACAGCCGCTGACAACAGTGTAGAACAATACTGCAGACTCAAATTCATATGACATTTTAGCAAACTGGGTCCAGAAAATGGTCTAAACATTGCTGAGAACACCTTGTTGTTGTGAGGTCGATGAATAACTCAATCTTAGTAAAATTGTTATCCAATAACACCATCTTCGCCTGTATGAGGCTTCATGTCAGTGTGGTGTTGGGGGCTGATGGCATGTTCCACAACACGTGACGATAGGTTAGTCTCATTGTGTCAACAGCAGTCACCAAGCTGTTCTCCACTCCGCTGCTTACTGAGATGAACAGCTGCTCATCAATCCAGCAACAAGTAGGACATAGATACAAGGCTGAAAAGGTGATCTTAAGGAAATCACCAAACACAAAAAACAGCCAAACCCATTGGTGCAAAGCATGTTGAGAGTTTGCTGGGGACGTTAAAGAGCTAATATCCTCGACTGGCCTTTTTGTCTTTTCCATGTTTCTCCTCATCCAGGCTCTGGGGAGAGATTTTGCCTCCCAAAAAGATGTATAGTATTTTTGTATTCAATTAATCAAAAAAGTTACTTGAGCAAACATCATGGCTCCATTTAACCAACCTAATTTCAGTTAAAACATTATATCGGCCTTATAAAAAAAAATTCATTATCGGCGGGGGTATAACTACAGATCTCTCTTCCTCTCTGCTTTCCACTGAATTTACATTTCAACCACTAAGAAAATGTTCTCAATTCAGTGCAGCTACTTATGAAAAACACCATATTTGTTTTCTCCCTCTACAGCAAGAAGCTTATCTGAACACGGAAGGTCATACCAGCAGAAAAGGAAAGCACACACACTGAAAAGCACCTCACACTGACGCCAATACAGGGAGTTGAGATTACTTAGCAAACTGAAAGCAGTTTAAAATCTCTGCCAATCACCACGGACTGCTTCCACAGTCACTCACTCTACGTTTAAAGAGGGCCGCACTTTGGGGATCACCAACAACGCGGACAGCAGTTGTGTGAATGCATTTGCCCTCTGATGAAGACATGCAAACGCAAACAGTCGGCCCTTTCTGAACCGCTGCAGACACCCACATCGTCTACTCCTCCGGCTCCTCCCCTCCTCTGCTTCATCCACCTCTTCCCCTCTTCCCCCTTTCCCTTCGTCCTCTTACATGTTGCTCAGAGCTTGGAAACAGGACAACACTTCTGGACATGTGGGAATTTCTCTTAATAGTGGCTTACGGTTAAATCAACGTGTTGGTGAGGACGTTAGAGCAGCGTGCATCTGAGCAGCTTTATCAGACATGGCAAGCAGAAGCTTGGTGGAAGACAAAAAGTAATTCAAGCTGTGCAGCCTTGAGAATTGAATTTTTTTCTCTGCTTACCTTGCCAATGGAGTTGCTGAAATTTTGCAGAATGAGGTAGAAACTGCGGCTTTCATTTCCCAAAAGATTAAAAGAAATTATGAGAATATTATGAGATGTATGAGATCTCCAATTGATTATCACTGTTGAGGACCAGGAGCCGTTTCCAGTAATTCATCCTTCTGTGAAAAAAGGTCTGAACAGCGCCAACGAGGCACCTAAGCTGTGCTGTCACATGGACATTGACGCTGAACAGCTGTTGCATTTACCATCTTGTCTCAGAAAGAAACCGGACCGCTCAGCAGCAATACAGCACTACACACGACAATGCTGAAAAACTTGTTTGCATCAAAGCACCTCGTACTTAGCAACTGATGAGGATGAGAGACAGTGTGATGACCTACCTGTATTTGACAAGTGTGTTTTTCACCTCGTTGGAGAGAGGAGCACAGAGGGAAAAAAGTCAACGAGAGGAAACAGGGGAGGGGAAGAGCGAGCCAGCGAGGGAAGGTGTGAAGCCAACACTGTGAAACAAATAGCTAAAGAAGACGAACAGAGCTGAGAAAGACGTAGAGAGAAGATAAGAACTCTGCCAGGCTGAAAAAGGAGTAAAAGCAAAAACAAAGACCTGGCCAAATGCCAATTTAATGCTGGAGGATCGTGTTTTGTCAGAGCCATAGAGGGTGAGTATATATTCTGTTTGATGTATCTATAATGGCAGGAAATTAACAGCACACAGGAACAGCTGTCAACTTACTGTTCAGTCAAATCATATTATAAATTCTAGCGTAGTACAATGCTCATTACTGAATAGCAAATGAAGCCTGAGTTACTACATTAGTGAATCATGGAACAAGTGCTGGGGTTCATCAATTGTCACCAGTGCTTTCATAGTTTCAGACTCGCAGCTCTACAGTACATTTTGTACAATGTCAGTTTAAAAACAGTCACTTTTGACACCCATACATGTTATTAAATTGATCCGGAATATAAAATATACTTCAATACGTTTGGGTATGGATGTGTAGACGTCTTCTGGGTTGTTTTTTTTACTCGTGGAAGGTAACTCGAGGAGTAAGAGGATTTGATTTAAGGTATCATAAAAAAAAAAAAAACATTGGGATAAAAAGTCACATTACTGGCATTACACTTGTAGCTACACTTGTATTCCTGGAGGCATTTGAACACTACAAGCTTTTTTCAAACAAGTTTTAAAACAGAACTAAAGCTGAAACGAGCCATTAGTTGATCGCCAGCAAATTAATAACCAACTCTTCCAATACTTCCTTATTTAAGTCATTCTTTAAAAAGTAATGCCAAAAAGCACTCATTCTAGCTTGTAATATGTTAAGATTTGCTGCTTTTCTGCAAGTGACGACTGTTTTCATCAATTCATTTGCTGATTATTTCATTGGATCCATTGCTTATCACCATCCTGGATAATGGTGATGTCATGAAACTGTAATGTGATACATTTTTTAACACAAATGTATTATTTTACTAAAATGTTACACCATGAAAAACAGCAAAGTCTCACATTTGAGAAGCTGGAACCCTTGAAGCAAGTTTGGCATTTTTGCATTACAAAATGACTTTAATGATTCTCAAATAGATTAACTTTCTATTGATTTAATTGTTGTAGCTCCAAAGTAAAGTGGACAAAACAAGCAATTTGACATTGTCTTCAGCTCTGGGAGACTATGGGGCTCATCTTTTGACTATTTTTTGTAAAGACACAAACCAAAAAATGTATTTTTAATTCAGAAAATAAATGGCAGAAGAATCAATAATGGAAAAATTAAGTTCTAGTTAACGCACTAATTTTATACCCTATTTTATGATTGTAAATAGGGCTGGGCTGCGTTGCAGCAACATTTACATTATTCAGACAACACTTTCATTATTGAGATATGAAATTAACCTATATCAGGATAGAAGACATTCAAATTGTAATTTGAATATGTTGGTCAGTCAAAAGAAGCAACTTGACCTACGGCTCTGGGGAACTTGTTATTATACTTATACAATTATAATAATTATAATTATCTTTACAATTTCCTGTCATTAATTGGGGAAATTCATTAAGATGTTAATTTGCCCAAAAACTGATAATGAAAATAGTCGCAGCCCTGAAATGAACCCTCAGATGTGACACTCAGGTTTTTAAGGATGAAAGTGGGTAGACTGTTCTGTGGGATGATCTCAGTGGAGTGTCTATGATCCACCTGCTGCTTCATTTGGCCTCACACCATCCTCTACTGGCTTCATCATAATCGGCAATTGCAGGGAAACGAACAACCTGTAATGCTTTGTTTCCTATTTTTGCCAAGCAGACTGTACATAAACAGCCTCATTCCTCTGCTTTTGACGCCAGTCTCCTCCAGTCTCAAAGGCTAATCAAGGATCCATAACGTCACCGGAACATATAAATTAATGCTATGATTGGGACTATTCATCTTGGTTAGGAATACGTCCTTGTGTTTGTCAATCTAGTTAGCTGAATCACTGAAGCTCTAATGTGATTTTCTTTTTGTCTCATTATGATTGAGCCTTGATAGGTGCCCATTAGCGGCTTTTGTAAACTACGGCTGCGGGGGAGGAGGATTGATCCTTGTGTTAATGTGTACAGATAGATGACCGCGTTAGGATGTAAATAACTGCCCAGCAAATCCCCCCAGTCTTACAGACACATGGACGCACAGAACAAGGCAATTGCACCATGCGTGCATAGCAACAGCACAATCAACCCACAACAATGCGAGAACTGAGACAAGACCTGACAAAATTAAATCAATCTGGGGTTACACAACAGTCTACAGCCAGTAATTCCGGATGGTTTGATAACAACTTGATGCGTTTTAATTCACTCAATACATCCGCCTTTCACCAAAATTTCTTTCTGATAAAAAACAATTCGACACAAAAGCAGCTTCCAAAGACCCTGGTCGTGGACTATTTTGAATATCAAAAGCGCCAAGGTTTCATCCTTGTAAAGCAACCTCAGTCTGGAAGTCATGAAATGCGTCTACTGTATCCTCACACTGTGAATCTCAATTTATTAATAGAAGGTGCAATCAGACTCAATCGAAACACATAAATGCTAAAAGCTCTTGGAATGTTTGGAAAGACAGTGGGGCTGTAATAGCCATCCACGAGGCCACAATACAACAGAAATCAACATGAATTTCAATTCAAATCAAACGTCTGTACAGAAAGTAGAAAGTCAGCCAATGTACTGTATGTCCTGATGACTTCATTAAATATTTTAAATAGATCGTTAAGGCTAAAACGGTAGAAGTCTTTATAGACCTTGTGTTTGATTTTGATTTTATTTTATTTTTAGTTTTGTGCATTCATTTTTATCGTATGAATTAATTAATACATGAAGAAATCAAATAAAAACTTTGATAATCTTTGTAAGATTACTGCAGCAGCAAATGCATTTGGATACATAAAAGAAAAAGTCAAATAGAAATATATGCAAACTGAGGTTATATAAACAGAGATTATATAAACAGCAGTGACAGGTTCTGCACCAGAACATCTTAGGTAGAAAGTAAGAATGAAAGGAGTGGGATGTTTGGACTTCAGCAATATTATAAATATATAATGCTGCAGTTGGTGAAGGTGGAGGTCATTTTAATCACTTACTATACTGCTGGATTTTTTTTTCACCAGGGAATCACTTAATTCTCATTATAATCTATAATAATACATCAGAATGTTTTTCGTTGATTATACTTTGTGTATTAATTATGAATCAACAGCAGGAGAATGTGCCAGGGTAAAGAAAACGTTATCGTGTGAAAAGAAAATACACCAAAACAAAATTAACACACATTTCCTGAAGCTCTAATTCGATGATTAGACGTGGTTCAAAAGATTTGAACTGTTATAACTATTTCATCTTGAACATGTCACATTTATCTACATTTCCAAATTCAGGATTATTATCATTTGAAATGCTGAAAACAACAATCTCATCTCAACTTTTATTAAGAAGCTGTTCTGGGGCTCTCGATCATATATCTGATATAAAACTTAAAATTGATACTGCATAGTATCACAATACATTCTGTGCCAACACCGTATTGAGACACGGACACCAAGTGTAATTTTTTATTATATAAATTGCACATTATGCATTATACATTATTATACTTTTGGTACTAGAAAAATAAAATAAATTGCTTTTCAGTCAAAACTGAAGTGAAATTAGCAATGTTGACAAAGTTGAAAAAAATATATATTAAATTGCAATTTATCGCAAAATAGGGCAATTTGTTTAAAATAAAAAGCATTATAGTATTATATTGTATCGTGGGGCCTCTGGTGATTCCCACCCCTACCTATTAAATGTCCAAATCTAGTATTGAGCGAGAATGCTGTGACCAGCAGCGTTAATTTGGTCCACTAAAAAGTGCAGTTTTTACCACTGAAAGGCTCAGATTATCATTTTAAGTGTCTAACATTATGGAAAGGATCCTTACAGAGATAGACCTTTTTAAAAAACAAAAAAGGAGTAAAATCCTCTTTGTTTCACCCGGAACAGCTCAGATATCGGGATCGCTAAATCCACCAGACTCCATTTCAAAGAACAATACTTTTAGCAAGTATATATGCTAAAATAATAAATTATCTTACTCTTTGACAAAAAGGTCGACCTCCTTAGAAATCTTTTCCATAATGTTGTGAGACACTTTATATTAATCTGAGCCTGTCAGTGGCAAAACAAGCACTTTTGTGGACGTAAAATGAAGGAGTGCAATTGCCTAATAGATTCCATTGTAGCTTGTTTTGCTGACTGCAGACTGCAGCCATCTCGCTTAATACCGGACCAATGTCAAAGATTGTTGTTCCCATCAGTCACTTAGACACAGAAATAGGGTTGAAATAGGTTGAAAAACAACAATGTTTCCCTATTCCTTTTTTTCAAGAGATTTTCAGTTTATTTTCATGGAAAACAAAGAAAAGCTGCAATTTACACATCTGAGAAGCTTGAACAAAGTTTGGCTTGAAAGATTTGTAAAACGATTTTCAACATTGGTGCAGATTCATTTTCTGTCAATCAACTAATACACCAACTCAGCACTAAAAAAAAAATATATTCTTTCAAAAGTTACATGGTCATACTTTAACAAAACTTCAATGCTTTCTGCCCCGTTATGTCAGGTAGTACAAAACAATCTCCACCCACGCAGAAATATATTTAAAACAGTTATGTTTTAGGTTGTTTATACATGCTCAGCTCTGACAACAGTGGACAGCAACATTATCAGTCTCTTTTGAGTCTTCATCAGTGGCTTCTTATGGCAGGCACCATCTCTGTATTTAGATTATGGCATACTGCTTATTGCATTTCTTTGATGCTAAAATGTTGCAAAATCTCACACATCTAACGCCTCCAACAGACTGTGGATAAAGCACTGCTCTCGACCTCTCTGCTCTGGAATTCTGACTCTCATAAGATCCATTACAAAGGTTGAGGAGCACTGCTCTAATCCATTTTTATCCTAAAATACATAACATCTGCACATTCTTACCAACCAGAATACTCAACACTTACACAACTTGGATACAATAAGTGACAGAGAAATAAGTTCCACAATGAGAAGTATTCTAATAAGAAGTACTCTTAATAACGGGAGGTTTCTGTGGCAGATTCCTGATTTCACGGCTACCTTAATTGGCCAGAAAAACGACTCTTGAAAGCATCAACTCCCACGTACAATTAAGTATCCTCTAGAGAGCGGCAGCCTCTTGCTGTACGGCATGACTAATCTGACAATGTGGGCAAAACACAGAGACGAGAGAATCGAGTCAAACAACTCACAGGAGCACCTTTGGCATTAACGCTACAAGGGAAGGGGAGAGAGCCACGGCGATGCAACGAACTCTCCAATGGCGTGAGAAAAAACAACAACGATTCTATAAAAACAGTTTGCTGCTTAAACACTCATCCTGTGTTAAAATGGCATCATAACTAACTGCTAAAAAACCAGCAAGTCATGCACAAATGATCAAGAGTCAACTCCTAGATAGATAGATAGATAGATAGATAGATAGATAGATAGATAGATAGATAGATAGATAGATAGATAGATAGATAGATAGATAGATAGATAGATAGATAGATAGATAGATAGATAGATAGATAGATAGATAGATAGTTTGGGGTCAGGCTGTTATAAGCTCCATTGTGTTGACCAAATTGTTATTAAATATGGCTGTTTGGAGCTTTTTACTGAAACCGGTTCTGAAGATAACACTGAGATGGCGAGAGCTGTTAAGACTGAACCGAAACAGTAAAGTTGTGGGCCATTAAAACAAAAACAAAAAGCTGAAAAATGCTAAAATGCTCCAAAGATCTGATGGGGAACTGCACTCAGCTGATTATTCTCTGTGCGTTTTGTCACCATTAGCAAACTATTTCAAAATGACACGCGTCAGTTGATTTAGTGCAGCTTCAAACGTTGTGAAACCCACAACAGGCTTTTAAAAATGTACCATAAATGGATAGCACATTTTTTTTCTCTAAAAATAAAAACGTGCAAGAAAGAAAAAATCTCATGTACATGCTTTCGAGTTCATTTGCATGCCATCATGCCAAATGACTGGTGGATGTTTGTTAATTAACACAAGGTCAATGTGTTGTTGGTGTAAACCTAATTTGAATAATGGCATCTGAAAACCCAAATCACATCCTGTTGATTTATGAAATTCAAATGAAACAACACTAGACAATATAAAAACCAAAGATTCCTAGACTTTTAAACACAGTTAATTATACAGTGAAGTGCAACGCTAGAAAGCCAACAGCCAGAGCAATATTGCTAAATTACTGCACGCTCGGGAGCTCTGAAACTGAGCTAAATGTGACAGTCGGTCCGTTATCTATGAATTAGTCATATATAAATAAATCTCAAGCTCTGCCCTAATATGAGAGCACTGAGATGTCTACTTGTGTTCCTTTGGGAGATAAAATATCAACAGAAACAGGGATGGGACTGTCAAGAGCCCAGGGGGCTAAAACACAGACCACTAAGGATGAAATTAGCAAACAAAAACAAACAAGAATTTTGGCGCCGTCTGACAGCAGTGTCCGACACACACATTTCCTTTTAACTAATTAGGCTACAGAGACAAGTTCAAAATACTACAATTAGACTCAGTGGAGTAGTTGACACATTTTCCATGTCGTTATTCCAGTAGAAGGCTAATACACAAAATAAAAGTCGATACAAAAGTTTCATACACTTGTACTTTCTCTTCAATCCAATGATGGCTTGATCATTATTAATGAAAAAAAAATTATTTTTGCAAATTTAAGCAAGATGGTGGAGCAGCAAATACAATGGACTGAGAATTTGACACTTAAAGAAATATTCCACCCTGCCTTAAATTCTTGAATAAATTATTATTTTTCTCGCATGCCCCCGCGGTGAACGGAGAACTGTCTCTGTTTTGGGATCTTCGTTCACCGTGGAGGCAGGCAAGAACATTTTTCATTCAAACTAACACATGGTAGTAATATTTATATAAATGATCATTTTGAGGGTGGAGTATTCCTTTAAACTTTTGCAGCATTGGCTTTATTTTTCTTTGTTGAGTAGACAAATCCATGTCAAAGAAACTAAGCGTCCGATATTATGGAAAGCTCAGATGCCTGACTTGTCTCTCCTGCTAAAGGCTGACTGTCCACTACAGGTGTTGTTGGCAAAGCTAACAGACGTTACCTGCTGACCCCAGCAGGACGTGGTAGTCTGTTCCTCTCTGTGTGGGCGTGTCCTCATCAGGCTCCGGTCTCTCGGACACCTCATAACGGTCCCAGTTTGACTCCAGTTTCCTCCTGGAGAATACCTCCCTCCGGTCGCCTTCCCCCTCAAAGTTGTCCCCTTCATCTTGATCCTAAAAGAGAGCAAGGAGGAATCTGTGATTCACGTTACAAATGGGAATAATGATGCACACTTCTGGACAAATTGTATTTATGAAAAGTGACCCAAGAAGTTCAAAGCCCTTTGAATTAAAGCTAAAGGCGTCAGTATGCAACAAAACACTTTGTCACTCCCCAATGTGAGGCGAGTGCAGATTTCAGTCACGCATGCGTCACTTTGCAACAAGTAGCATATAAGATGCTAACGAGAGACTTCTGTAATGTCAATACAGTAAAAAATGGACCTACTTAACCAAGTTTGTTCATTGCTGACTACAAGTTAGCATCCAACACAACAAAGGCTGTCAGTAGAATGGCGTTTTGAGCAAACGTTAGCAATCAGTCAATCATAGATAGCTAAAACGTTTTTGAAATGATTGCTGGCTACAAGCTAGCAATCAAACACAACAAAGGCTGTCACTTGAATGGCGTTTTGAACTAACATTAGCAATCAAACAAACACGATGGTAGGATGGGCCACATGGATAGGACAGACTTTTTAAAGCGTTCAATAGTTCAAAAAGCCTTTGACCATCAATCAAATTAACACTGTAGGGCAGACTGGTACACTTTGATAGAAAATAATTGGCGTTTTACTTTTCAAACACAAATGACAAAACAATTAACTGGTTCCAGTTTCTTAGATCTGAAGATTTTCTGCTTTTCTCCGTTTTGTATTATTATAAACTGAATATCTTTTAGACTGTTTGTCAGAGAAAAAAAAAATATTTAAAAAGACATTGACATATACATTTTAGAGACTCAATGTATAAATCAAGGAAATGCAGATTAATCAATAATGAAAATAATCATTAGTTGCAGCCCTCAAACATTACACATAAATGTACTACCGTTCATTCTTGCAATTATCCGGGGGCACACATTAACAAGCCCAAAAGACACTGCAGGTCCCCATTTTTTATCCTACATTAATGTGACCAAAAATTGTCTTTCAAAGTCCTGAGGAGACAATGTGTAGGTAATTTTACATCTTCCTTTTCCTGTACCATGTTCCTACTGGAAGTGTTGGTTGTGAAATGTATGTGCACCGACTGGCACACAATTACATAACCTCTGAAATACACCATTTTTCCAGAAACACAAGGAACTAGAGCCTGACCGATATATAGCGGCGGGCTGATATTATTGGCCGATATTAGGCATTTCCCGATCTATCAGTATCAGCATTTATAATGGCCGATAAAATAAATAAATATAATTTTTTAATATTATTCATCATCATTCATTCATTGATTCTGATAAATGAATATTTAAAAAATAAAACTACAAACGGACGGTAAACCATGTTATGAGTGTTGGCGTTGTATATTGTGTCCACCAGAGGACGCTCTACAGCGTCCCTGTAGGCAACACTGATTTATTTTTGTTCAAAGGACTTTAAGTTTGATAGCTTAAGTTTTTCATAAACGTTAATATATTTGATGTTCCTCTGTTATGTTGTGACAACAAAACAGATTATTATCATTATTTTAGTGAGAACTCATTACTACAAATAACTAATTAATCCCTAACTAATGTTAGGGAAATCTGTTTATGTTTTGTGACGTGTTTCTGTTTTTTTTTTTTTTATATATCGGATTTTTAAATACTTGTATCGTATCTGCCTTAAAATGTTTTATCGGCCGGGCTCTAAAAGGAACTGCATTTTGATATTAAATCCATTGGTGTCATTCAGCTGGTGTAAATCACAACATACAGAAACGGCAGATTGTGTGAAAAAAATCGTTAAAACAAGATTTTTTTTGATTCACTAACACATTGCTCCTATTCATGATTGGTAGCTAAGCTTAACAAAAACGGTCAAGGTAACGAACATCCAAAGCGGAACTACTTCAATTTGTCTGTCATAGATTTCTTGCTGCTTTGTGAAATAGCTGCACAAACCTTTCTTAAGGTTGTCACGGAAACGTGCAATTGTGCTAGGGACAAAACATGCTCAGTTGTTCTGGTGCTGTGTCATAACTCCATGGCACCGTGGTAGCTATGTAGCCATCAAAGGAGATTTTTTCATGAGTGCAATCAAGGAGCCCCTGTCTACCAAAGGAGACTTGTTTGCAAGCAATCATTACAGAGCCCCTATTGTTTCCCTTTTAATTCTGTACCTGCTGCCATGGCAGGAGCATCAACTGACAAACATCTCAGTGGAAATGAAGCTGAACTCTAGTGTCATATCCGACCACGTGGAAGATTTTTTAAGAGCTTGATCACTCTCAGTCTAATAAATCTATACATGCTGACAGGATGACATGATGTGTAGTATGCATGCAAGTTAGAGTAAAGGGGTGGAGTGATTATGCTGTGACACAAACCCACTTCTCTAACGCACAGCAATAAACCAGCCGTGCTAATTATATTGAACATGACTCACAACTCTACAAATGCTAACGCCATGATAGTGTGGAAAAAAAAGACACATTGACAAACGTGTTGACGTCATATCACTTCGCCTAACTTGACATTAAGGTTTATCTACAAAGCCTAAAATTAACTTTGTTTATTGAAACGTTACATATTTCAACGTTTTAATATTACTTTTAGGCCGCGTTGAAGAGGAGGTCCTATTAAGTTGTACATCATCACCAAAGAACTGTGTGCGTTTCCTTGGTGACCCAACTACAAAATTTCAAAAAATGTCAATGCGGTTTGGTAACGTTAGAGCGGGATACTGGGGTAGCCTATGGCACGCAACTTCCATGCTCTCTCACCCGGTGCTGGAACACCGCTGCATGGGCGCTTCCCCCGCGTCCACGACCACGGTAGTGGTCTCTTTTACTCCGGCCGCGGCCTCCTCTCCCTCTGCCCCGGGGTTCACCGCCAAAACTGACGCTGTCATTTGCACCCCGACCACCTCTTTTCCAACTGCCTCCCCTGCCTCTGTTTGGTCTACCCTCCATTGCTGTAGCCGAACAGTTTAACATGTGACACCACAAAGTTGAACGTAATGAGTGTTACATTGAATGGTGTCCTACAACAAAATGGCGATTGTAGTTTCCAAACCACGTTCCAAACATAGACTATATATATATTGACTAATATATATAGACTATATATATATATATATATATATATATATATATATATATATATATATATATATATATATATATATTTTGGCCAAAATGCATAATTTAATCTGTGGACGGAAGTACAGACAATAATCAATTTACCATTTCAGAATTATTTGTCGACTTTTTTTTAATTGTTCTAATGGGAAACAAGCACCAGTTTAAACAACATAACAATTCAGGGAATAGAGGATGTATAAAATAGGCTACCATTCATCGAGGGTCTATTCCAATAAATACAAATACATGTATACACATTTTAAAATAAATTGTTAAAAACAGTTGCAATGTTTACATACCAAAATAAACATGTTAGTGTTTTCAGTAACTATTATGCATTCTATTATATTAAGTTTTGAGCTGTGTTGAAATAAGTTAAAGTAGATTTGTTGCTATAGTAACATGTGACACATGATGCTACAGTGAATACTACTAGTACTATGAGTGCATGTCTATGACACCTTGAAAACAATATATATTCAATTCTATTCAATGTAATTTATAGTATCAAATCATAAAAAGAGTTATCGCAAGACACTTTACAGATGGAGTAGGTCTAGACCCCCCTCTATAATTTATACAAACCACAGACAGACCCAGGCTCTTGGTAGGCGGTGTCTGCCGGTGCAGGTTAGGGTATTTATAATCATGTATACTTGTATCTATGTATGTATGTACTATATATATTGTGTATATTATATATATATATATATAACAGTATATATACTGTATATATGTATACTGTATATATATATATATATATATATATATATATATATATATATATATATATATATATATATATATATATATATATATATATATATATATATATATATATATATATATATATAAAATCAATCAAGAAATCACTAATGCCCTTCTTTTTATTTTATTTCAGGAAAATTCTTAATGGAACCACAAACAGGGACCTCTCTCTGACCTGTCAATGGTAATGCAGACTGATAACAAAATGGATGCAAACCCCCCAAATGGCACTTTTGACAGCAACACATCACATGCCCAGGCTGCTCCCCACAATGTTTGGGAGGTCATAACCATTGCTACTGTGTCGGCCATTGTCAGCTTGATAACCATTGTCGGTAACGTGCTGGTGCTGCTGTCCTTCAAAGTCAACAGCCAGCTGAAGACTGTAAACAACTACTACCTACTGAGTTTGGCTTTTGCTGACCTCATCATAGGAGCGTTGTCCATGAACTTATACACCACATATATCCTGATGGGTTACTGGTCCTTAGGAAACCTTGCATGTGATCTCTGGCTATCAGTGGATTATGTAGCTAGCAATGCTTCAGTTATGAACTTACTTGTCATCAGCTTTGACAGGTACTTCTCCATCACAAGACCGCTAACTTACAGGGCTAAAAGGACTCCAAAGAGAGCTGCCATCATGATCGGCCTTGCATGGCTGGTGTCTTTTGTCCTCTGGGCACCACCCATTCTATGCTGGCAGTACTTTGTAGGAGAGAGAAACGTGCCTCCTGACCAGTGCCAGATCCAGTTTTTAACAGAGCCTGTGATCACATTTGGGACAGCCATTGCTGCTT
The DNA here is from genome assembly GCA_013375575.1 of Percina caprodes. Lineage (NCBI taxonomy): Eukaryota > Metazoa > Chordata > Actinopteri > Perciformes > Percidae > Percina > Percina caprodes. The sequence goes on from JABXJD010000225.1 coordinate 999,629, forward strand.
TCTACATCCCTGTCTCCGTTATGACCATCCTTTACTGTAGGATCTACAAGGAGACGCAGAGACGGACCAAAGATCTGGCAGAGCTGCAAGGGCTCGCAACTGAAAATGTTCTAGAGGGGACTAAACCACAGAAAACTATCATTCATTCTTGTTTTCATTTCACCAGAGAGAGGAGAGATCAGAGTCAGGCCTCGTGGTCCTCATCTAACCAAAGTAATGCCACGAAAACTACCATTAGATCAGATGAGGTATGGGTGAAAGCAGATCAGATCACTTCCTTCAACAGCTACTCCTCATCTGAAGAGGAGGAGCAGCATGTGTCAATAGAAACGCCACAGGGATCTTTCAAAGAGCAAGGTAGTGGACAAAGTAATAAGAACGGGCAGGTGAGTGATTATACAGAAGATCTGTATTTTTCCACTCCTCAAAAGAAGAGCAGTAAAAAACACATCTCTTATAAATTGAAACCTGGCTCAAAGGGTAAAAATGGCAACCCTACAACTGCCACACCCTGCCTGCCCGAGGAAGAGCAGCCCACCAAAAACACCTCCCCTTCCTTCTCCACCACCTCCAAACCCCTTGACCCTGTCCTGAAGAACCAGATCACCAAGAGGAAGAGGATGGTGCTTGTGAAGGAGAAGAAGGCGGCCCAGACTCTCAGTGCCATCCTCCTGGCCTTTATCCTCACATGGACGCCATACAACATCATGGTGCTCATCTCCACTTTCTGTGCCGAGTGCATCCCTACGTCCCTGTGGCACCTGGGCTACTGGCTGTGCTACGTCAACAGCACCATCAACCCCATGTGCTACGCCCTCTGCAACAAGACTTTTCAGAAAACCTTCCGCATGCTTCTGCTCTGCCAGTGGAGGAAGAGGAGGAGGAGAGGAGAGGACAAGCTGTACTGGAGTGGACAAAACGCAAATGTCAACAATAAAATGACCTAATGTGTCAAACTGCAATATAAAGCAGACTTATTGCTTTGGCCCCCGATTTTCTTGATATATACTGTAGGTAGTGGTCACCTTCGGCATGGTGTGCTGCATGTGATTTTTGCTGTTAAAGTACATGTTGATAGAAAATTAGATGAGCCTGATGCAGCATTTAAACCAATGCTCAAGAGTATTACAGAAAAGTAAAACCCGGTAGTGACATTTTTACAAAGGTTAAAAATGGGTTGAAATTATTATATGGATCTATTTCAAAGGGGAACTCCACTGATTTTAAAGATCAAAGTGTACAGGTAGGGTAGTACTACTGCATATCTGAAAAAATATAAACCTTTTGTGTCTCTTTTTTTAAGATTATTTTTTTTGGGGGCATTTTAGGCCTTTAATTCCACAGGACAGATGAAGACATGAAAGGGCAGAGGGGGGAGGATGACATGCAGCAACGGGCTGCAGGTCCGAGTCGAATCTGAGCCCGTGATGTCAAGGATTAAACCTCCTTATAAGTGTGCCTGCTCTACCACTTGAGCTAACCCGGCCGCCCTTTCATGGCTCTTGATGGAGCTGCACAAAGTCTGATAATTTGCCTCAAGTGATGTCACCTGAGTCGCTGTTGGTTAGGGCTGAAAACTACAAGTACGAAAATGACAAAGAGTTCTTTCCTCCTCTCCATACTAGTGGTAAAACGATCTCTTAAAGCGAACTGTAACATGACTCCAAAGTAAAAAATATTTGTATGTTCATAGATTCAAAGTTGTTGTTTTTCAAGTAAACCCATGACTGGACTTTTTTTAATTATCAGAATATCTTCTCATTGAGCGATGATGGGATCAGGCTAAACGCTGACAGACTGCTGAAGCCATATACATATTTAAATTAATTTTTAACACTAACGAGGACTGTGGATTTGGCGTAAATCTCATTCCTTGGAGTCACTTGACGGAGTCACTTCAGGGCCAATGTGGAAAGGAGAAATGGTTACAGGATCTAGTTATAACATATTTTTAACAGACATAGTGTTTGAGCATGAGGGTAAAACTCTGAAGGACCTTTAAACCTTATATAATCCTCCTTTATTATATTGCTCACATGCACTGTATATAAAGGACATATTGTAGACTTACACATTTCAAAGTAATTTATAGTATAAATAATATATTTCACTGATTCTGTTGGATGTTACACCTCCCAAATGGTATATGTAAATTGCTTAGTGTATATCAGTGTTAAGTGGATGTGTTTGTTTTCTATCTTGGCTCTTGCAATCAATATTTTATCTTGTGTTCAAGGGCTAATCTGTACATTTCTGTGCATTTACGGTTGTATTAGTTTCACAGTGGTAACATGACATTTGTTAATGAATAACATCTCCATTCCTTTCAATTACTGTAAAAAAACAAAAAACAAAACATAATGAAGCCACCATGTCTCTTTAATGATGCTGTTGTACATTATTGCACTTATGTGTCTTTCAATAACATGTCATGTAATGTTATCTCCCTAAACTCTGTGCCTTTTGTTCTGCTGAGGCAAAAGAGCTTTGATAATGAACCTGTGCTCATTGTCTGTGTGTCCAGTTTTGTGAAATGGAGTCTGTGTGTACTGATTTGAACAGTGAAATACAAACTCAAGAGGTAAAAATTATACTTTTGTCAACATTTCAAAATCAAATGTGTACATTTGTATTTGAAAAATATTATCCGCTCCAACAGCATCAAAATAAAACTTGCCATGGATAACTTGTAGAGACAGCATGACTGTTGCTAAGTGGAGAACAGAGCTTACCAGAGAAGTTATGAGATGTCTCGCTGGTCCCAAGTCTCCATGTCAGTGCAGCTGTTCTGCCACTTCAGTCTGATGCAACTCCATTATTAAAGGAAGTATGGTGATATTTGATCTTTTTCTTATTGTCAACAAAAACTGTAAAAAGATCAAAACCAACAACAAAGTGACTCGTAGCCAAAGCTTGATTATTCCTCTTTCATAAACCTCCATTGTTGTCCAAAAACTAAAAAACTAAGATTAAAACACACTGTTCCACTGGGTTATATGTTCTTTTATTACAATGAACATGGGCACTGTAGCTTGTTTTTTTGGTTGTAAAAATAGTCTGTAAAAATACACTTAGTATTTGCTAAAAACTATAGTTGGCAGCTGTTTTAATAAATCATTCATCATATATGCATAATCCTGTTTTGACTTTTCAAGTCAGAAATATTGAGCAACAGACTAACAGATAGTTGCTTTTGGTATCCCATGGCATGTGTTGATCATAAGAAAATAAGATATAAGATATAATCGCCAGATGTATCACTACAAGCTCAACCTCTGTGACCCCGTAAAATCTTCCCCTGCTAACTGGTTATGGCCTTAGTGTGCCTGACAAAGATCTGTTAGGTAGGAATGTTAATCTGTTGAATAAAATCGAATGAGCCATCAGTACAGTGTGCAGACCTTTCGGTCTAATTTGTTTATTAAAGCAGCAGCTGTGCACTCTCTACATTCTGCTACCGGACAATCTGGAGGATTGTTAGAGGCCTGAAGAAGTGACATTTTCTGTCTTTGATCCCTTTAATCATCTTGTAACACTATCTTTTATCTATTTTAGCTTTTATCTGGGACCCTGTCAAGGGTCTCAACCCTTAGGTTAGGAGCCAATGCCTTAAAGCATCCAATTTCATTCTTAATCTTGGTGGTTTCACAAAACCAAATGTCCATTTAATGGCTTTTTCCTGAGATTTCAACCGCATTACCAGGTCTTTAGCAAATTGAGTTTGCTCAGTCATCATGGAGATACAGTCGATGTCGATGTGTGAGCTCAGTAGCAGTTATGCCCTCATCCATAACACTAAGGATTTTGTTCAGCGAACATAACAGGACCATGTGAAATGGTTGAAAGTTCTGGAAAAAGTTAGAAACTGGAGTCAGGATTGTTTTTTTCAAATGTTATAAAGAGCCATGAATGATGAACATTGTTGTCATTTGTTGTTATATCCATCCCAACAGCAACTATGACTGACGTATCACAAACTGAGGACATTTTATCACACACATTTTATTGTGACTTTACTGTTGCTTTATTAAAAGTTACACTCTAGAGAGCTTGAAAGCAACCACACAGCTCTTGCATCCTTTGAACTGCCAATTATTGCCATTTTAATTTATACAGCTTAGGCATGTAACGTACAGTATGTGAATTCTGGCCATACAGTACGCCACACAGTAATTCAAAAAAAGAGAACGCCATGTGTTCATTCTCAAACAAATAAAATGATCTCACATAAAAACAAAGTTGTTATATACCATTGCAATTTATTTATCTAGGCTTTTAAATAAGAATTTATCAGTCTTAAAATTCAATTCATCTTAATTCACAATAACATTACTGAAATCGAAAAAAAGAAAAACTCTTTATATATTGTTCTCTTTCAGGTAGCGGAGTTAGCAGCAGTGGAAATGCACACCAGAGGGTTAGCACAGAAAGGATGAGTAGTAGAGCTACATGTAGAAAGTATAGAGCAAATGAACAGCTTTTGCAGGGGTTTAAGAAAATTCTATCAGTGCAGTATGACAAAAAAATTTCTTATTATTTTTCTCAGTTTCCAATAGCATATTAGAAATCAAGATGTGCTTACAACATCTAATAAAGAAAACTGTACAATAGATCCAGAGGGGAAAAAAAAAAAATGACACTTAAAAATCTTGCTTCCATGGCATAACTCAACTTTTTTTTCCAGGCAGATTGAGTGGACTGCAGTACAGTACTACCTCCTCTTGACAGCTGGCCTGGTGCCCTTGCTGCTGCTGCTGCCGCCTGCCTTGCTGGAGCCCTTGGAGCCGGAGAAGAGCTTGGTCATGAGCTCAGAGACGTCTGGAAGCTCGGGGTTGGGATTCAGCATGTTCATGGACTGCTCCATTTCCTGTTAAGACGGTAGTCAAATGAAAACAGCTGTAGATGGAAAACTGGAGGCTGGGGACAAACTATGGAAATCTTAATTGATTTAAAAAAAAAATGCAAACAATTTACACTTTAAGATGAGGCAGGGATACGGTGTCATGATAGGGCTGGGCGAAACGGAGAAAATCAGATATCACCATGTTCTTAACCCAATAACTGGATGTCAATATTGCGACTATATACTAAGGTTGACAATTGGTGCTTTAACAAAATAGCTTCACATTTCGATTTCAGATAAATAACCATCAGTCATGTGGATACAATAACTAAGTGGTTAAAGGGCAAATAACAGACCAGCTAGAACAGTCTGGTGTGTTCAGAAAAGTACATCACTTTACTGTAATACACCCTTTGCAACCAGGAAACTTACCATGTAATGATTTTGCAATATCCAAAATCTAAGACGATATCTAGTCTCACATCATGATATTTAAAGATTTAAATTTGTTTATTAATCCCCAGTGGGGAAATTACAATTTACACTCTGTGTACACACTTGTATGTAAATCACACACATGCTCAGGACCTATACATGCACTAATGGAGAGATGTCAGAGTGAGTGGGCTGCCAGCTGAACCAGCGGGTGGGGGAGTACAGTGTCTTGCTCAAGAGCACCTGGCAGTGCCCAGGAGGTGAAGTGGCATCTCTCCAGGCACCAATCCACACTCCGTATTTTTTTGTCCATATGGAGACTTGAACCAACCCAACTCCCTACGGACTGAGCTACTGCCACCCCTGCCATTATATTGAGATAATATTAAAATATTGCCCAGTCCTATATGATGATTTTCTTAAGATATTTTTTTAGGACTGAGCCTACATGGGACCCACCTCTACAAGGTGAGCTAGAGTCCGCCCCGTTATCATGAATTTAATAATTCAATCTTATTTATAGTATCAATTCATAACAAGAGTTGTAGAATATCTCAAGACACTTTGCAGATAGAGTTGGTCTAGAACACACAAATATAATACAATTAATAATAATTTACAAGGACCCAACAATTCTAGAAATTCCCAATACAAGTGTTCCCTTGACTACTGACATAAGTGCTGACATAAAGTGTCTTTTAGAAACTTTCACCATCTAGTGCAAATTAATAAATCCATATTAATCTAATCAGAATGCATCAAATACAATTCAGAGGCACTGCAAGATAAACTCAATGTGCATAAACTAATCCAAAATAACACTATTAGGGATTTGTTTTTACCTTTCTCATCTCTGGGTCATTGGTGTTGACCACCTTGGGCAGTAGAACAATGATCAGCAGGGGCAGAACCATCATCATAACCTGCAGGAGGAGCCACAAACAATACATTTAAACAAGAGACTGAAATCTCTCTCTGACACTTGGATGCACTATGTATAGAATGGTCTGAACTATAGAATAGGTATAAGCACTCATTTGTTCCTCTCGCAGTTAAGCTCATTAATGAGCAGCGATGAACGTATGACTATGAATTCTTTAATGTATATCTGTGACTGTGATGGATGAAATTGTTTTTTATTGTTTTTGTTTTGAAGTATGGCTTTTATTTTAGTATAGAAAACCCTGTGCCTGTAGTTGTGTCTGTAACTCTTGCAGCAAAGTAAGCTACTTAAACGTCCAAAACTAATTTCTCCTTAGGGAGACCAATAAAAGTACTTTGACTTTGAACTGAAAATGAATAAGGCAGGCGCGTAGTCAGTAATGGGCCAGGGCGTCACTGGCCCACCCAGCCAAGTTTGATCAAAATATGTTTTGTTATGAAAAATATTCAAAAATGTATGTATATATAAAAATAAAAACAGAACTAGTTGTGTGTGTGTGTGTGTTTAATGTGTCTTCTGATTAAAATTAAACTGTTTAACCGATAGAATAAGGATCAAAGGTGGTTGCTGTGGAAACAACATCCAGACTCTCCAGGCTGCCTTCAGCCGCTAATGTACCCTGGATGTGTTAAGCAATGTACTTTTAAAAGTTAACGCAACAACAATGGCTTGTCTCAAGTGGTATGGACATGGGGGGACATGCAGCAAAGGGTCGGAGTTGAACCTGGGCCCGCTGCGTCGAGGAGTAAATTTATATGGATGCCTGTTCTATCAATTGAGCTATCCGAGAGCCCAGTGACGTAGTTTTTAGCTTTCTTTGATCCTGTCACTGCCGTGGACTTAGGACACTAAGACATGGCGCCTTGCTGGACACTTTTCATTCTTTCTTTCATAATTCAAACAATGCCTGACTGGAAGTTTTCATTCATTGATTTTCTTTTACTGTTGCTAGCGCATTTGCTGCTCATGATCTGACCACAGTCCTGAAGCAACAATGCTGTTATAAATGCACAAAGGATATGTTACATGTGTAATTTCAGTCCGATGTCGGCTATTCCATGTCATGCAGTATGGAAAGTATGTTTAGTTGCCACTTGTGCAATAAAATGGTTAATTTTTATAACAGTGTTGGGCAGAGCCAATGCTGCTGGTTCTGCCACTGCAAATATATTTTAGCCTGAAAAGGTTCAAATCAACAGGTTTTTGTCTATATTGTTGGGACGACTCACTTTTGTACTGGCCTACCCAAAATATTTTTTCAGCCTACACCACTGGTATAAGGGCAACCTACACTCGAATTAAGGGTGAGCATGTCTTGTGTGTTTGACTACTGAGTAACCTTGGAAGACCATTTGGCTTCTGCAAAAGCAGTACACTTTTGCACACAACCTGGTAACTGTTTGGTAATATGATAAGGTAATCATCAACACTTTTACTAACCTCAATCCAAACTCATTTGACCTGTTGGAAATCGCTCTACCCACTGAGGGTTTACGTCATACAAATTAGGCAAATTCAGTGCAACATAGTCTTTTCTTTACCATTGGGTTCATGAGAAAGTCTGTCCAGCCCCAGGTTTCTCTCTTCATGAAGTAGGTTTGAGGGCCATTAGCCCTGATTTGAAGGGGATATGGCTGGCGAATTACTTCTGAAGTCTTGATATAGTTCACAAGACGCGCCCTGTGAAATGCCACATGGTTACTTCAGTGGGTTAGAGATGCCTCTAAACAGTACGCTGAATAATGTGCAAGGCTGACTCAACCAACGGGAAACGTTTGTGCCTTTCTTTTTTCCTCACGATAGCAAGGTCTCACCTCATTTTGCCCTTGGATGTGATATCAACCCGTACTGGTTCAAACCTATGGGCCGGTGTGACGATTTCCACAACATAGGATCCTGAGGGAACGTCATTCACTGCAAAACTTCCATCAGTTCTGTAACAAGAATCGGATTTTGTCAAGACTGCACACGTATACAGTTCATTAGGGTATTGGAAAGAGGAGTTCAGTAATATACTAAAACAGGAGTTCAATAATATACTAGTAGAAAAAAGCACTGTCAAAAACTCAAGTGGAATACACAGCTTTATATGAAATAGGTAGCTCAAATCAAGCATTTGGTTAATTGCAGTGCTCTTTAATTCTGTTGCACTCCGCTTCTGACAAAAAAACAGCGATCTGGCAATTTGCCTTGGGTAGTTTCCCCCCAGAAATGTAGCGCAAGTACACCTTATATTATACAATTACTGGTTTCCGACCGCACTTGAAGGCAGCTTTATTTCACAGAAGAGAGACGTCACAGCGCTTGTTTTGTTGTTGCAGGAAACATTCAGATATTACACAAACTCCTGGGCAGCTCAGTGCTTGTGTCTCGTTGTCAGCGATAAAGGCAATGACTGTTTCCTGTACCAGCGGTGTGAATGAGGTTAGCGAACTGATGCTGGTGCCATAGAGCGAGTTCACCTGCACACACGCTGCCATGACAGTGCTGGTTTAAAAATCGGCAAAGTATCCCTTTCAGTGTACGCTCTTTTTAGAATATTTTCACAGCTTTACCCCGCCGTCAGACTGAAGAAGTCGCTATCTTTGCTCTCCTTATTATTACTGTTATTTTGTTGTCTTTATACTGTCTTTTTTCTTGCAAAAACTGCTGCTGGAACTTTCAGTCATCCCAAAAGGATTAATAAAGAGAAGTCTAAGTCTAAGCCACCAGTTAAAACAAAAGTAGTTTTACCTCCGGAACACAGAGTTGCTGCTCTACAGCTGCCTAGACCATTTAGTTGCTGGTCTACTGCGGTTTTAATTTCAGCAAAAGAAATAGTCTGTGCTAACAGCTAGTGTTAGCTTTATCGTGCTTAATGCGCTGCGTCCCACAGAAACAACCTCGGTACTGTCCAGGAGGACCTATTTAATTGTTAACATTATTATTTATTAATACAAATCTATTTAAATTGGAATGTGACTATAAGTGTTACGTTGCTGTGTTTATATCACAGCTAATGGGCGTTGGGCCGAACAATGCACATTTAGCTGCGATATATAGTTAGCGTTAATCACAACATACCAATATCTGCCGCGAGCTACTGCAAAACATAGCTACACACTACAGTGAAGGCTTATGATGGTTTGTGGTAATCCTTTGATTTAAACTACTGTCAACCCTACTTATACATGAGCTGGTACGACTGCAACTACGGACACGTCTCTCGTGGCCAAGGTTTGTTATGGTTACAGCAACTGAGCCCGAGAGGCCTTGCTAAGCTCGTTAAGTTCAATGACATGTCACGTTAAGTAATTATTAAATATCAGTGTTGTTGTCCCGATTGGCACGAGTTACATCCGCAATTGTTAAGATGTCAATTAGCTAGTTAGTACTGTTAGGACCTGCCATCTGCCGGCAGCAGCTGTCGTGCGGTCACGTCAGGCAACCGTATAGGCTAGCTTTGCTATGCTAATGCTACCTAGCCACGCTTACAGGCTAGGTAGCTAACGGGTGTACCTGATGCTGTTTCTTACCTCAGAAAGCCCACGTATTCTTCACCTTCCACCAGGATTCTGGCCGTGGACACCCAGTCCTGTGTTTTCAACCCCGGAACTATCGCTCGTCCCTCGATTTTGAACCGATCACCGTTCGGCTGTGTCGATACACCTGCGCCAGGCCCCGTTTCCATATCAGTGAAACACCACGCCACGACGACCACAGCCTGAAAAAAAACCCATAACTGCGGTATTCTTTCCCTGTTCAACATATTGGCTGTCTTTATTAAATTTAAAATGAAGTCTATTCAAGAGCAGTTTGGCTAAGGAGCGGAAGCGGCTCTGGAGCGGAAGACTAGGCACATCAGCTGTCGCTGCGGATTATGACGTCACAAAAAGACAAAACTTTATTGCACAAACCGAGATTTACACACAGTTGAGGCCTGATGTACACATAGACAGTTAAAGAAGGGATGTACATTATATTTTTTCACACGTGCATCACAATAGTTTCCAAATGTGTTACATAGACTTTTTGTGAAGCTGAAGCCGAAAACAGTTAATTTTGTCACTGCCCGTTTTCATCTTTTGGAAAGACAGAAAAGTTAGTTTTAAACAACACTGGACATCAACAATTATACCTAAAGAGATGATCGCTCAATTCGAATGTAGTATTAATACACCTTTGAGTGTCATGGCAAAATGAAAGCTCAGATGAGCCGATCATAAGGGGCAAGGTCACTTCCCCTTTCTCTGCTTTGCCCACCCAGAGAATTTGGCCCACCCATGAGAGACATACATCATGGCTTTCAAACCAGCAAAGTGGCAGTTGGTTTCAAACAATTGAAAGCTGTCAGACTATATTTTGAATGTAAAGACACCAAAAGTATTGTATGGCAAATGTTATGATTGTTATTTATTTTTCATTCACAAATTACATTTTTTAATTATTACCCAGGTTTACTCCAATTTGGCCACTTTGAATGAGTTGATATATATGCTTACTTATAAGGCAAAAGTTATCCTTATATCTAAAAAAATATTTTGGAGCAAGACTTAAACCCTTGTGTTGTCCTCGGGTCAAATTTGACCCATTTTTTTGACTTCCTTTCATCCAAATTGCTTAAAAAATAACATGGATGCCATACAATGTTCTTCGGGTAAAATTAATGATTACAATCATTGAATTTTACAGCATTTTAAAAAGTGACCAAAACTTTGGAAGAAATGACATAAAGCACCAAAAAGTTAATTGTTTTTGTATAATGTCAAAAATTAGGTTTATTGGCCATGAATTTAAAAAAAAAAGTGTAGAAAAAAATAGCAAAAACATTGGAAAAAGCATGAAAAGATGATGGTTAATGGGAAGACAACACAAGGGTTAAGAAGCTTTTTTTTTTTCTCCTGCACTATAACAGGCCATACACACACACACAGGCCCTGCACGCTACGCATGCACAGAATATTAAAAGAAATACATTTTTGATTTTATCAAATTTATTTAAAAGTTTAAAAGAATCAGATGTTTTTACAATATACATCATACAGTCAAATGTCATATGAAGAGGCAAAAAGAAAACACGAGGAGCTCTAATAACTTAAGACTGTTGCAGATTCAAGTTTCCGATTCCGGAGAACCGAGGCGCAAAACACATACAAACAGCGGAGCATTCATTACATCCACAAGTACATTTGCATTCCATGGCAGAGTGACGTAGTGAGAGACAAAGAGCTTGGCACTTCATAGAGCGACATTACACCCAGTCTCATGGAGGTCCACTAAATATGCCCCTTCACAAGAAGGTCCACTTCAATGTGAAGCAGTCATTTGCAGTGTGTGTTTTTCGCAGAAAGGCTCTCACAGCCCTCCTCAAGAGTCTGAGGGAGTTGTCTGAATTGTGAAGTTCAGAATGAACCAGTCCATTTCTCTGCCGTCATTATCAGTTCAAAACACAGCCATGATCCGGCAGCAGTGGTCCCATCCTCATAGTGCTACGTTGACAACTGTCAGGGAAGCTGTGACAGATAAGACTCAATGGCCTGAAACATAAAGTGAAAATAACACATTAGTTGTCAGCACAGCCAGCTAAAGGTGCATACATTAACATATTCTTTTGTTTTATATAGCTTTATAAATAAATCAGTTCAAACACTAATTTCTGCCATTTCATTTGCATGATTTTTCAATTACAAACAACACAACATACTGAACAACTTTAAAAAAAGGATTGTGTATTTGGATTTCGGCAAATAAAATCAATTATTCCTTTTTAAAATAATGAAGGAAACAGGATGTGAAGATGGAAACAAATGAACCACAAAACAAACTCAACTCATGTTACTAACTACTTATGCTAGTATGCTTATTGTAGACCTTTTTTTTTTGGGAGTGGTTGGCTGTGTTCACCCAAAATCAACAGAGGGTGGAAAAAAACAGGAGCACTTGTATTTATCATTGCAACACAATGTCAATCTCAAAACCTTTACAGAGATGTGGTGAATCAATTCTGTTACGATTATATATATATATGTGCTTTAGTTAAAATAAAATAAAAAATGTAACAGGCACTTTTCATGAAATCCTTAAACATGTACTCCAGACAAAGCTGACAATGAACATTTGAATAATACATATTTAGAAGGATGGTTAAATGTAATTTCTCCAACTTTCCCAGTTCTATTTAGACAAATATTTTACAGCTTATGCACCATCCAATTACTCCTGATAAGCAGTACAATAATATCATCTCTCTCACCTTGGCCAGTTCTCCAGTAGATCCTGGAACCAAACACAATTGGGCTCCTTCCTTCCACAAGTCCTTCAGCCGCTGCTTCATGATTTCAATATTCCTGCAATAAACATACACACATTACCGTTGCAATATATGGTGAGTGCACACAGGAACCCAAAGCCAGCGACCACAGAAACCCCAACGCACCCGCTCTCACCCCCCTGCTACGAGCCCTAACGCAACAAGGTTACAAATGCTTTTTAAAATTAGCTGCACTCCACTACTCCCAACTCTAACTAGAAAAACTAAGACAAAAGACAAGCGTTAATGTGCTCATATTATGCTTTTTGGATTTTCCCCTTTCCTTTATTATGTTATATATCTTTTTGTGCATGTAATAGGTTTACAAAGTGAAAAAGCCTAAACTCCCCCACCTAGTCCTAACCTAGGTACTGAGCATGTGCGACTCACAACAAAGACGGAAGAGAAATGTGATGCCTCACTCTGTAGCTAAAACAGAAAGCTCAACACACAGGGTGAATAGAGGAGCTGCAGCAATGTGCAGTATGACCAAAATATGTTTATTGAAAATTTAAACATGTCAACCTATTCTGGTACAACCTCTAAATCAAATTATTAATCTGAAAATGAGCATAATATGAAGTCTCTAATGTTCTTCTAGTTATAATACCAGATTTAATATTTCAATTCCCATGTGAGGTACATAAACCTTTTCAATGTTCAAAGAGGGCAACACTGAAAGAACTCCTCCTTTGTTTAGAAGCAAGTGCAAATTTAGTAATCTGAAGCTTTGGTGCCATTTTTAATTTCCCTCTTTGAAAAAGACAGCAATGTGACGAGCTGATTGTAAACTCTGTTCTGACAAAGTTAGGTATGGCAGAAACACAACCAACCATTCGCCTTGACCTCATCCAGAGATAAATGCTTAGGAAAATAAAAGGAGGAAAGAGGTAGTATGATGGAATATTAAGCAGTAGCAGTATTAATAAAAGAAAAATACAGATAAATAAAAGTTATACATTATTGCATAATGACTTGAATCCTGCCTGGAGGTCAATGCCATTTCTCATTACTAAGAAACTTTTCATCATGCCAACTGACTTGAATCTAAAAAGATCACATTTGATGGTAAAGTTTCTCTCAATTAATATTACTGAAAAATGTATACTTCATAATCTTTATTGCTCCCTTATGGGGAAATTACAATTTACACTCAGGTGTTATTACACACTAGACTGGGTAAACCCCGCCCACCCATCTAGAAACATGCACCTTTAATTCTCCTGCTTCAGTTCAGTGTGGGAACCAATCACAAACTGGCTTATCTACCTGGCACGCTATTGGCAATTGAAAATACAGAGCAGACTCCCCAGACCAACGCTCACTCTCAAATCTATTGAGCTTGGGTTGGTCTGGTGATAGCCAGACTAATTACACACTACACACAGTCCTGAAATACACAAACACATGCTCAGGTCCTTTACGTGCAGTAATTAATGAATCAATCAATAATGAATCAAGAGAACTTTGGCAGTGCCCAGAAGGTGAAATGGCATGTCTCCAGCTACCAGTCCAAAGTCTGTACTTCGGTCCGTATGGGGACTTAAACCAGAGACCCTGCAGTTCCCAACCCAACTCCCTACGGACTGAGATACTGAATATTGTACATTGGTTGTACAGTTAAGTAATTTCAAAGATTTGCATAGAATCAAACCCTGGAAACTGAGGCTAATAGCTGTAACTACTCTGTCTTGGTTGTATTTAAGTATGTGTTGCCCACCTGTCTTCTGAACTGTCCCGCAGTCTTTTCTCATTCTTAGAAAGTTCTGGCCACCATTTCCTGATGATGGACTGAACCCAGTGTAAACCCACCATTATGTTTCTGTAAAAACAAAAACAAAAACAAAACAATTAGAAGTTTGTCAAATCATTATGTCAAATGTGTCTAACTTGTTCAGGTCGTGAGATACTGCTGTGCTAAGTCAAAGACATTTCATCCAAGAGGCTTCGCCACTTCCGTTTATTAGTTATTCATCGGACCAGCTTAAGCTTCTCGGATGAGATTTGAATCATCTTTAAAAACATAAGACAGTAAATCCATTCCCTTTTAACCCAGGATATCTAGATATAATGTCAAAGAGATCAGTATTACACATGTATGCAATTCCTCAGTGACACTTACTCTTCATATTTACTGGCAAGAATCACTTTCACTTGGGGCATGAGGTCAACGCAGCAGCCAAGTGACAAACATGGTGCTTCAGTTTTAAGGCTGACGAGAAACAAGAAAACACAAGATGAAAGGAAGCAAGTGAGCCAATTGTCAGAAACGTGGGCAGGCACAAAAACAACAAATGGCTCAAACTGTCTCAATTGTTGACTTCAGTCAAATTATCAGTTATCAGTTTATCATTATCATCAATATTATTTTCAATGTAGACCCAAGAATTGTTTGCAGTTGGGGGTGATGTTGTATATGTGTGAGGGGGAGGGAGGGAAAGGGAGAAGGGGATTCTACTGTTAATGTCATTGTATAAATAAATATTGGGGAAAACACAACGGCAGCAAAAATCTTAACATTTGACACAAAAAGAGAACAAAGACAAAGGAGTTTGGGTATTCCCTCTCTGATCTAGAAATTCTGCAACATCATCCTCAGTTTAGCCCGTTGTGTATTTCATATGATCTATACATTTATATGAAGACAATGCCACAAAAACACAATTTAGATTACATTAGAGCTAAAACAATTGATAGTTGATCAACATACATTTTGGATTATAAATTTGTTGAAGTAATCTAACAAGAAAAAAAAGAAGTAATTTTTTGAATTATTAAATATCTAAGTTTTTAACAGTTTGTGGCCATAACAAGAAATTTGAGATGGAACGTAGCCTTTGAAAAACCATGCTGCACATTTTCCACTTCTGACATTTTACAGTCTTTCAGATTAATTGAAAAAACAAAAAAAGATAGATTAATCAATAATAATAATAATAGTCATTAATTGTGATCTAGTGATGCTACATTATCTTGTTTAATACATGTTTGGAGAATTATGCAGTTCAGTCATTACAGCTGAAGCTTATTCGTTAAAAACCTAAATTTGTGGAACAACCAGATGAGACTCACTTGTTTGTTAAGACAGGTAAGCAGTCGAGCAGCACCCCTGTGTCTTCAATTCTGTGAAACCAACAAATGATTAAATATGAAGCATGTGTGATTGAGGAATAAACACAAAAACTACCAAAAGGCAGTGTTACTGTTTTACCTTATCAGGTAGGCCACTAATTCACTAGGAGTTTTTTGCCATAGTGTTTGGGCTACTTTTAGTCGTAGGTTCCTTCCGAAAAGGATGCGAGTCATAGCTTCATGGTCCTTTGATAACTGTATGAAGAGACAAACAATGCACCAAGGGAATTCAGTCTGCAACAATGTTGCAAATTTGATCAACCCCGAGAAATAATCTAAACAATTGTCTTTTTACTACAACAAAGCAATAGTTTCAACTCTCACCTCAGTTAAGTCACTGTACTTGGAGCTGGCCCCTGCCATCTTGGATGCCTCTGCAGAGTTCATAGGGAGCCCGCAGTTGTCATTGTAGTGCATGCCCCGCACATCATCGGAGCACGTCAGCTCATTTTCTTTGTTGGCCATGCCAGGATCACAGACACGGCCTACATCTGATGTTTTGCGGTGCAGCTTCAAGCCCACCTCCACCAATGGACAACCCTTCCTTTTGCAAGATGACAATCGCTTCGCTTTGGCTGGGCTGTGTACTCCGTAATGGACTTGAAATCTGCCAAGAGTAAAGTAAACATGGACCAGATGCAAAACTGTCATTGTTTGGAAAACCGTAGAGATCACAACCACACATATAGTGATAATGGTTATGGAAAGGTGCCTTAATGGTCCAGTGACTGAGAGGGAATATCTGTGGAACACAGAGTGAATGAGTGATCATAGTTAGATGAATCCCACAGATGTGGATCAGAGACTCACCTTTCTTTATCTAATTCTTCCTTATTTATAATATCCACCTAAAACAAAAGGATAGGGAATGAAGCCACTACTACAATTTCTATTACTACAATACCACTGAACTGTACTTCACGGCCAACAGGACTTAAGAATCACAATGATATACTGTATATACATGATATTCACTTTCCCATCTCCATACCTGCTTCATGTTCTTCTCAGCAAACAAATGCAGGCAGGATCGCAGAAAGCCATATGGATTTATTCCGGTTGACCTTTCACGACTTCTCGTTACCAGACATGCTTACCAGCTTCCATAACAAAAGACACTGTAGAAAAAAAATTGTGGAAAAATAGGAGGCCAACAAATTCAGGAGTTGCAAGAGTCAAAGTCACTTTTCGTGGCCTAACAACTTGTAGGTTGCCTTCCCTCGTACAATGTGATCTAACATAAAGCAAGGTGGTTCAACAAGTCTAAAAACAAATATTCAAGTGAGATAGCTAAACAAAACAATACCGCTAACTTACATTTGAGTTACAAAGGCGTTGGCTGCTGCGATACAAGCATAGCTAGGTAAGCTGCAACAAATGCCACTGCATGTTTATTAAAGTTAGTAGCTAGGTTTTAAGTGTTGCTACAAATTGGACAGCCGACATTTGTTGGAGATAATTTTTTTTAACGTCACATCCTTTAGTTGAAAGTTAGCTCGTGCTCCTAGCTAGCTAGTAAGCGCAGAACTACAGTTACAGTTTGCTAGCTTTAACTGTTAGCTTGTAGTTCAACTATTAAGAATACACAGAGACGTTGATAGTAACTAGCTGGGCCGCTAATACGAGCTAGCTTGTTAGCTAGCCTAAAAACTCGGGGAACATATGGCTTCATTAATGGCAGTTTATTTTCACAATTTAAACAGTAAAGTTGAATACCAACCGGTTCACGGATCATGAGGTTTCCACAGATGTGTAAATCCAAAACGTGAAAATCTGGTTAAACTCAAGAGCAACTCCTCTAAGCAGGTCCGCTAGCTAGCGTTGCACAGTTGTATCATTCAAATGAATACACCGCCGGTGTGTGGGGATTGTGGGATTGATTTTGGCAAAGAATGGCAGGAGATTTAGCGACGACTGCTGGACATTACGAAACACATTTAAACCCTAGTGTGCCATAGTGCCACCCAGGGCCTTGAAGGCTGTATTGCAAAAGGCCTGCTATGTTTTCTCTGCCCTCTAGCCCCTATATATTAATTTAATTATGATTTGTAAAAGATTTCAGCCTATCTTCTTTGCTTCAGTGGTGGAAGAAGTATTCAGATCCTTTACTTAAGTTACAGTAGTACTACTACTTAAAGTAGGCTATTCTATCAAAGTTAAAGGATATCATTCTGCATAAAAATGCTCCCTGTCAGTGTTTTGCTAATATATCTCGTTAACTTTATACATGTGACATATGTGCCATGTGTGTTTTGCATTAAGATGTGCAGCAGGTACATTTTGCAGCTGGTAATATTGGAAAATATATGTGTAAAATTTGCCCCCTAAAGAGCCAACAGGTCTATAGACAATGCAGTCAACTTGGCTGTCCACTACATCCTCCGGCACCTGGACTCCGCAGGACCCTATGCCAGGATCCTTTGTGGATTTCAGCCCTGCCTAAACACCATTATCCCGACTCTGCTTCAGGAGAAGTTCTCCCAGCTAGGCGTGCCTGACTCCACCTGCAGGTGGATCACTAACTTCCTGTCTGACAGGTAGCAGCATGTGAAGCTGGGAAAACACGTCTTTGACTCACAGACCATCAGCACCGGATCCCCACAGGGCTGTGTTCTTTCTCCTCTGCTCTTCTCCCTGTACACTAACAGCTGCACCTCCAGTCATCAGTCCGTGGATGAGTCCACCTACAGGTAGGAGGTTGATCACCTGGTGAAATCAAAACAACCTAGAGCTCAAAGCTCTAAAGACAGTGTTGTTGCTTGCTCTGGAGGAAACTACTAGAACTGTTGGGTCCTTGTAAATTCTGGAGTGTAGTCTAGACCTACTCTACCTGGTCTAGACCTACTCTATCTGTAAAGTGTCTCGAGATAACTCTTGTTATGAATTGATACTATAAATAAAATTGAATTGAATTGAATTAGATGGTTGTAGACTTCAGGAAGAACAGAGCCTCACCTGCCCCCATAACCCTCTGTGACTCCACAATTGACACTGTGGAGTCTTTCCACCCCCTGGGAACTATCATCTCCCAGGCCCTTAAGTGGGAGCTGATGTTCAGAAGGTGATTGGCTGCAATCTGCTGCCGCTCCAGGACCTGTACGCCCCGAGGACTCTGAAGCGTGCTGGAAAGATTGTAGCTGATCCCTCCCACCCTGGGCCACAAACTCTTAGTGGCCCGGCCGTGGTGGGAGGGATCTAAATTTCTTTGGGATCTTAATAGGGATCTTCATTTCTTTTAGATTAGATTGAGTCACTCCCATCTAGCAGGAGGCTGAGGTCCATCAGGACCAAAACCTCAGGCCACAAGAACAGTTTTTTTTACCATCCGCCACTAGCCTTATTAACAAGGCCTGGAACCCACCCTGACACTCTTCACATTCCACCCACTTACTCTACTGGCATGCTCTTTTTATTTTTATTTTTTAACACATATTGTGTATATGAATTTAGATTTATATTGTTTATACTTTAACACTTGATTTCTTATCTTTATTATATTTAGAGAATGTGTGACATGCACCTATAAAACTAAAACAAATTCCTTGTATGTATAAAAAACATACTTGGCAATAAAGCATTTTCTGATTCTGAACAAATGTGCATTTTTTACCGGGATAAAAAACAAAGTCCTAATGTGAATCTGCAAAGCAACTAAAGTTATCAGATACATGTAGTACAAGTATGAAGTAGCAGAAAATGGAAAGTAAATGTACCTCAAAATTTTACTAAAATAAAGTACTTGTGTAAATACAAATAGCTCCTTTCCACTGCTGGGCATGCCACCATGTGAAGAATGAAGAAAAGATCAATACTGTCTTGAAGTGATATTGGGATCCTGCTCTCATGTCTAAAACAATGACGTGATCATAGATCCCTTCCTATGGCCTTTTGTGTAAGTACATATCTCCTATTTCTTAATTCTATTCATATGATCTTAATCCTTTTAGGAATTTGGATCTGCAACGATTAGTTCATTAATCATTTTGAGTGATTTCTATTAGATTAGATTTAACTGTATTGGGACAACAAAATGCAGTTTAGCATCTAACCTGAAGTGCAAAAAGCAGTAAACTTACAAAGAAGTAATGTGCACATGTATAGTGGTAATTTAAATTATAAATAATAGTTAACAGTAGTATGAATATGCTAGATATATACAGTATGAAAAGAATGAATATGAGCAGCAGTTACGATGCAGGTAGATGCTGCACAGAAGGTTTCAGAATGATTAAGTAACTAGTCACCTTCTTCCCTTTAAAAACTCTTCAGAAATAATGGCTGCTATAAAAATCCTAATAAACTACGGTTTATCTTTACACTCCTAAATAGTAATATAAAAGTAATGTTTTTCACACTTAATGTCTGCACAATATTCATAACTTCCTAATGAAGGTTGTTTAGACAAAAACGTGTGAAATGAATGTGAAATAAAGCATTAGGCAGGACAACATTGTAGAGGAGAGAAGTATAAGGTTACATTAACATGTAATGTTAAGTTGGCCGGAGTTCATCTGCATTTAAATGGATTTGTTACTGTTGACAAAGTTTTTCCAAACAGATCATTCATATTTTTTTAGTCTTACATTTGAATGACCCCATCCTGGAAGACTAGAGGCACACCCATGTGCTTCTAATGGGGATCCTTAAGTAAACAGTAAACAATGATCCGGTCCTTTGGCTATGCTACAGCACCCTAAGCAATGTTCCTTATAAAGGAAACAAATAAAATACCAGATCAAATACAGAGCCAAGGCAACTGAATGATTTCAGACTCTCACCTCCGATGTGGTCTGCTTCAAAACCTTTTTACTTATCTAAAATATTGACTAAGAATCTCAAAATAATGAGAAAGTTATATTGACTTATCTTCAGAATCAGAATTGGAACAAAAAGGTTTTGTTGCTACAATAAATTACACTAGACACTAAATAAACATGCAGGATAATATGTCAACTCTTTCACATGAAGTCTGTTTGTCATCTATAAAAAAGGAATAGAGATATGTGGCATATTTTACCCATCAACCTATAAAAACACCTGACAATTATTATATTATTAACAATAAAAAAAAAGAAGACCTGAAAAAGATCCACAAAATGTTGAAATGTCACATTGAAGTGGTCAAATAGTAGCCAAAGTATTATGATAATTATGTAGGAACTCTTAAAGCTGTTTTGCGCTTTATATTTTCATTATCTCAGTCAGAAAAAGCAGGTGTAGGAGGTGCAGGATTATTTCTCAAAGTAATAATTTGGCATAAGCTTATTCGCTTACTTCCAATCTCACTTATGCAAGATCAATATGTAGCTGGAGCCATCAGCCAGGCAGCTTAGCTTAGCTTAGCTTAGCTTAGCTTAGCCCAAGACTTAGAAGAGGGGGAAACAACTCACATGGCTCAGTCCAAAGGTAAACAAAGCAAAGTTTTGAGGCTTGGAGCAGTTGCTAGGCAACCAGTGGAGACAGTGAAAGTAACGGCAGGAAAAACAACAAAATGTAATTTTTTTTACACAAGATAAAACATGTTAATTACAGAGTATTAGAGGCTCTGCTATGTTTTGTTACCTTTGAGCCAGGCTAGCCGTCTGTATGCTAAGCTAAGCTAACCAGCTGCTGGCTCCTGCTACATAATTAGGCCTACCATTCAGATGTGAGTGGCATAGATCTTCTCATGTCATTCTCAGCAAGAAGGATGGAAAAGGGCATTTCCCAAAAATGTCAAACTATTGCTTTAAGGGATCACAGAGCCATCTTGACAAAACGTTGGAGCTTAACAGATGCAAACCATATAATCTTATCTCAAGTTCTTTAAGAAGTGACTGTTAGAATGTTAGATAGCTGCTGCAGACCCTTAATCCTACACTTTTTCTTTCAAGAGTTTTTTTTATCTTTGATTTCACCAGGCTGAGTTTGTTACAAAGGAAAATGTCCTGGTATGTTAAAATGGTAAATTAAAACACGTAAATGCCAAAAAATACAAAGCTATTTGGAGTGATCCCCTTCATCACCTTATAGTGAAGCGCTTTTATCCTGATGAAAGTGGAATGTTTTCAGGAGGATATTGTCTCTTCAGGCAGTGAGTGGTCATTGAGAGGGAGGATGAAAATGAAAACAACGTGAATCAGGTCAGAGAAATTTAAATCATCGTGCTGTTGGTGCATATGAACAACAAACCAAAACAAAATGTTCCAGTCGTTTGATGAAAGCATGATTCAATTTTTGTAAATCTTTGGTAAATTATGTCTTGCAGATGGCAGTCTAGAGTAGGGCTCTTCAACAGGGTCAGAGTCAATGCAGGGCCTCCAAATTATTATAATTTAATTTTTGAAAGTTTTTTCAGAAGTCTTAACATGAATCCAACATATTTGACCAAATATAACCCACCGCTCATTGGCTTATAGGTAAGGTCAGAGCCATAAAGAGAGTTCTCTATCACTCTAGGTATCTCTATCACTTTCTCTGCTTTGCCCGCCCAGAAAATTTGGCCCACCCATGAAAGAGAGACATCATGGCTTTCAAACGAACAAAGTGACAGTTGGTCAAGGCCACACCCCCAGCCTCCACCTTGCCCCCGGCCTCCTCCTCAAAAGCTACAGACTCAGAACACACACTAAAGAAAGCTTATTGTGGAACTGGCTCTAGTGGCTGTAATTCTGCAACAAGGGTGAATTTTGAGAAAGAGACAGAAAGAGACTGTATCTTCAGATACAGTATTAGGGGACCACTAAGGTCTACATATAAAATCCTCCAAAAAGCACCATGTCATGGGACCTTTAACGTTAAAACACGATTCATAGTAGCTTAATGTTCTATACAAAAAATGTATGTATAAAGGCTTTAGGTCCCCCTACACATTATTGCAGGCCCAGTTTATTATGCAATTCATATTATACAAGATACATATGTAGTAGAGGGTCCCTGCCCCGTCTCTATTTTAGTTAGAAGTCCTTGGCTTGAAAAACATTGAAGACCCTTGGTCTAGAGAATTTAACACACTTAAGCCACAATCAAATGCTGTGGAGAAAAACCACACTGCTTTAACAGACATGTTACAAACATTTAGTCTCCAAAAACAAGATCAGTCTAGTTAGATGTTAACATCTAATGTATTTTTGTTGTACAGACACGGTTTACTGTGCAGAAGGAAAAGTCAAATGTAGATCAACAAGACTCAAATTCTACAGCCATGCTTTTTTGCTCAATGCTGTTGTCAGAGTGGTAACATGCTCATACTGACAATGCTAACATGCTGATGCTAAGCAGTTACAATGCTGACCATGTTCACCATCTTATTTTAGCGTGTTAGCATGCTAGCATTTCCTAATTAACACTAAACCTAAGGTACAGCTATGACGGATGGGATGAAAGGTCATAATAGTTTTGCAGGTAGCAAAACTATGTTGTTTAAATAAAATAAAATAAATAAAAATAGTTTTGCAGGTATTTAGTCATTAATCAAAGTATTGAACACATTTAAACCTTGACCGGATGATAGCGCTGGAAGAAACATTAAGGGATCACCAAAGTTATTAGGATTCATCATGAGAGGAAACCATTTCTGTTAAATTTAGTTCCAAACCATCCAATAGCTTTTTAAGATATTTCAGTCTGGACCAAAGTTGTGGACCAACAGACATGGTACTCCAGCAATTTTGTACTGCACTTCCATAAAGGTGAGGGACTTGTGAGAGACTGATTTTTTTTTAAAAAGAAGAAAAATCTTATTGTGTGTCAAACTCCAAAAAACACTGGATCCCACTATTTCCAAAATGCAACTGCCAAAATCTCCCTGCGTAATAAACACCAACGTCTTTAAACCCCACACTTCCATTCTGACACACAGGCCTCGCTGTATGTATTATATATTGTATCAATATGCTGAAACTGAGATATGACTTGCGACCGGGAAACTCAATACATACTGTATCTGACTTGGGCTTAATAATACATTAGTGTCTGAAAAAGTAAACAAACATCTCACGTCTCACAAAGTCTGTTGTTTAAGGTAATTAAACCCACATTTTATGGATACAGTACTTTATTGTCAACATGTTTTTTAACTCTCACACTTCAATCATATGACCCGCCTGAGTCGTCCAATGATGTAAACTCTGGAATCTCTACCGTCCACCCCACATGACGCAGCATTAGAAAGCCCATTGCATTAGATGTACAGGTGTTCATGATATTGTGTCCAACACTTGTATACTTCACAGTAAAGGTTCTGTAACATAAATAGCAGTCTCGTAAGCACATGGTAGGCATTACAGAATGCACCATTTTGCTTTAAAACAAATTAGCACACAGATGTTTTAGCTTAAAATTAAGGCAGATTGAATTGTTGTTACTGAGAAGTGCAATTAACTTTAACCCTTGGAAAAATAGAAGGGCATGTTTTCTGTATTTAAGAGAACAAAAATATGATGTGCAAGACATTAAAGGGTCTAAAATCCATAAACCACAGGTAACTTCTCTTCTTCCAAAACATTAGTCATCCTTTATTGTCCATTAGAAATGGACTATTTATGTTGATTACATCTGTCCAAGTTGTGAAGAAATGCAATACTTAAATATTAACTGCAGCCCCTACCCCTCTGTCTAGTCAGATAACTTGCTGATAACTACACAATGTAAATATTTTGATGAGTTGAAATGGATCAACTTTATAAAAAAAAATTTGGCAAAGCACAAACTGTGCTCTTTCCAGTCCTCTGGGCCCTTTTATAAACACATTTCCTCTAAAAACGAGTTAAGAGATAAACATGAACATTTAAATCTGACTTTCTCAGACAAAAGCAACCACCCACAAAGTCAGTAAGAGAGTATTAGGAGACTTACAGTACTGCGGAAGGATTAATATGATCCTTATGAAAGGTTTCCTGCAGAAAAAAACAGAGTGCTTGCCTTCATATTCATAAAAAGTTAAAGCTTTAGTGCGGGTGACTTTCCTGCACAGAAGCTTGAGTGAAGATAATTACCTCTTTTGAAGAATCCATCATGTTCTAACCCACAGTGACCTTCAAACCTTTTGTTGCAGTGAAACATGAATGAAACTGTGTTTTTCAGCCAGATTGTTTTCTCTACAAGCTAATGGACAAAATAAAGTCATAAAGTCTATGAGCAAGTCCAACTTTCAGGGGGTCTGGCCTGAAAACCAAGAGCTCCTGCTAACTCTTTAGCATACAACATGCTTAATAACCACATAGAGTCATTGTAGAAGTGTGAAAATGTTGGCAGTTGTGAAACCTGATGGACATTTTTCTTATGAACTAAACAGAGTAGAAATGAGCTCAAATGATTAGCTAAATTAACTAATTAGCTCTTTAAATTAGCTATTAGTTAATTTTTGTACAATTTATACTCCTCAAAGCAACACTAGAGAACTTTCCCCCTACAGGTTGGAAGCAGAATTGTCCAATTATGTCTCATTGGAACCACAGATCCGCTACCTGATCTGGAAAACCTGCATAGTGCAGAAGTGCTGTTCACCCAGCTACGAGTTAATGAACCACAACCAATGATTTTGGAAACATTATTTTAAGTTACAAAAAGTTCTCTAGTGTTGCTTTGCATCAGCATAGTCATGTGTTGCATGTTAGCATGCTGACTTTAGCATGTACAACCTAATAGAGCTGCTAGTGTGGCTGTCGAGTCTTAGTACTGTTCATTTATTCAAGTTATCCATCAAATGCTGCTTTTTTTCACAAGTAATAACTTTTCATTTCAAGCATGTTAAATCACGGCTTTGAGTTTCCTGCAGAGCCTGCCTATGTAGAACCAGATCTATGATCTAAAGTCAACATAAAGCGCATTTCAAAGTGTGAAACATTTGAAGCCATTACCAAGTTAGAGCACACAGCTCCTTCCCTTGGGCCTGACAACAAACAAGAAAACTAATCTGCTACTTTAGAGGGAGAGGACACGGTACTGAAAAGACCAATCAACTTTGCTCCCTAATCTGTCTTTTCCTGTCCCCCGTGCCCCTTCTCCTTTATAAGAGCCCTCAGATCAGTGAGTGAAAAAGCTCTGGCCTGTTGCCCTTGAATTTACTTGTAGCCACTACAGCTTAATGTGGGTAATTGTGTTGACATTATGTAAGACTGTTTTGAGAGGTGCTACACGCACACACAGCACCTCTCATCTCAGAGTGGCTATGTGCCACGATGAATGATTCGGGGTCCTTGTCCCGCAGACTACAAGCCAAATAAAATCAAAGGGGTGGCAAAAATGGCAGGAAGGGAAAGGAGCATTCCTGTCATATGATTCTGGGACAGATGCCCAGGATTTCTCAAACCAAGCAAGACATAAGTCCTAGGGTGAAGATTTGCAGGGAATGGCCTAAAAACCATCCCAACCAATAAGACTGCATCTCAACTCTATAAAAGTCTTTAAATTATCCTCTACAGATCCTTTAATCTGCACCTCTTCTCACGGGGCAGCACAAAAGCCTTTTACAGAGGACCAGCAGGAGACATGCTGATGTTTTTTTTTACTGAAGTAATGATGTCTAACGTGTCTCAGCTGTATGGCTGATAGTAGAAATGTTTCCAAACTTTGTCAAATAATCAAGGACTTGTTTAGATTCAGATTTAATCTCACAAATTTGAATCAAGAGCACTGTTGGCTCTTGTTTTCAATATTTCTCCATTCTCTGTGCACAGTTTTGTTTCCTCACGGTATAGAAGAGATATTGTTTGG